>JBAMJR010000040.1:12532500-12640000 GCA_038501785.1 Myoxocephalus aenaeus
GCTGCACGTCCCTGACTCCACCTGCAGGTGGATCACAGACTTCCTGACTGACAGGAAGCAGCACGTGAGGCTGGGGAAACGTCTCAGCCTCTTGGACCATCAGGTTCCCCTCAAGGCTGCGTTCTTTCCCCTCTGCTCTTCTCCCTGTACACCAACAGCTGCACCTCCAGTCACCAGTCCGTCAAGCTCCTGAAGTTCGCGGATGACACCACCCTCATTGGACTCATCTCTGGTGGGGACGAGTCCGCCTACAGGTGGGAGAATGACCACCTGGTGACCTGGTGCAGCCAGAACAACCTGGAGCTCAACGCTCTGAAGACAGTGGAGATGGTTGTGGACTACAGGAAGAACGCAGCCCCACCCGCCCCTCTTACCCTGTGTGACTCCCCCGTCGACGCTGTGGAGTCCTTCCGCTTCCTGGGCTCCATCACTACCCAGGACCTCAAGTGGGAGCTGAACATCAGCTCCATCACTAAGAAGGCTCAGCAGAGGATGATCTTCCTGAGGCAGCTGAAGAAATTCAACCTGCCAAAGACCATGATGTTGCACTTCTACACTGCCATCACTGAGTCCATCCCCTGTTCCTCCATCAGTGTCTGGTACACTGCAGCCACTGCCAAGGACAAGGGCAGACTGCAGCGCATCATCCGCTTTGCTGAGAGGGTGATTGGCTGCAATCTCCCTTTCCTCCAGGACTTGTTCACTTCCAGGACCCTGAAGCGGCCAAGAAAGATTGTAGCT
This sequence comes from Myoxocephalus aenaeus, assembly GCA_038501785.1. Classification (NCBI taxonomy): domain Eukaryota; kingdom Metazoa; phylum Chordata; class Actinopteri; order Perciformes; family Cottidae; genus Myoxocephalus; species Myoxocephalus aenaeus. The sequence goes on from JBAMJR010000040.1 coordinate 12,533,242, forward strand.
GACCAAGGGCTGGGCGGTATAGCCGAAAATTCACATCACAGTATTTTGTAAGATTCTGCTGGTTTCATGGTATATCACGGTATTTTTTTAATTTATTGACACCGAAAAGGACCGCCGGACAACTGAACAGCTTATCACCGCTCATTGTTCACCGCTCATTGTTCACCGCTCTTGTTCACCGCTCTTGTTCACCGCTCGTTGTTCACTGCTCGCTGGCCAACTCGCTCGCAACTGGCCAGCCAGCGGTGAACAGCTGTTTGTGTGGCGTGTCTTCCGATCTGTCTTCCTGTTTTTTTTCACCTACATTCCCCTGGGTCCTAAGTCCCTCCATGTTCAGCTTCTTATCACCCTCTATGTACCAACGTACATTTATAACAAATACCACACAGTAATCAGCATTGCATATGTGTCTAGTTGTATTGGTGCATCTCTGGTCTCTCGTTGTTCCTCCTGCATCGCTCTGTTCCGTTTTTTTATGTATCGACGGAGTTTCTTCTTGTCGTGATAGTGGGCGAGCTGTACCCAGCATGCAGTTCGGCAGTGTAATGTTATAAATGTACAATTATTAGTGTTGCGAATTGTTTATGTGTCACACACTTTTGTGTCGTGGTGTTTTACCCTGTTAAAGAGCGTTAGTTGTGGGTTATTAATTGTTATTATAAAGTTGTAACCATGACTAAAGTTATAACCATGACATGCAACCGCTGCGCCTTCAGCGATGAGCGGTGAACAATATATTTTGCTGCCTGCCGAAGAGCGACAACAGTTCTTACGGCTATGCACCGGTATGACGGTATATGAAAAATTCATACCGTATGAAAATTTTAAGCCGGTTGAACCGCCCAGCCCTAAACTGACCCCTCTCACCCTGGACATAACCTGTTCCCTTCCATCTGGCAGGAGGCTGCGGTCCATCAGGACCAAGACCTCACGCCACACGAACAGTTTCTTCCCGTCAGCAGTCGGGCTCATCAACAGAGCCCGGTCTCCCTAACAGAGCCCGGTCTCCCTAACAGAGCCCGGTCTCCCTGACAGAGCCCGGGTCCCCCTAACAGAACCCGGGTCCCCCTAACAGAGCCCGGGTCCCACTGACTGACTCTGACACCCCCAGGGTAATTTCCTACCAGTCATTCCCCTGCACATCGCTTCATATCTCATATTTAAATACACTTGTCACTTTATCATTACACTTACATTTCACCTTAAAGTACTGCCAAAGACCATGATGGTTACTGTTTGTCTGTGCACTTTATTTTAATTTTTATATTCTATTGTAAATGTAAACATGCTCCTATTTCTCGCACTCTGTTTATTATTTAATGTTATGTAACCACCCCCCATGACAAATTCCTTGTATGTGAAAAAATACTTGGCAATAAATGGTTTCTGATTCTGATTCTGATTCTCTGATAATGGTAATCATCTTTATTTCTCTTGAAAAAACAAAAAAAGCCAACAATGAACTGTGCCACAGAGCTGTTTGTGTGTGGATAAATGTGTGTTTGTGTGTGTGTGTGTGTGTGTGTGTGTGTGTGTGTGTGTGTGTGTGTGTGTGTGTGTGTGTGTGTGTGCGTGTCCTTCGCATATCTCCGGAACCTTCCATCCAATTTACTTCACATTTGGCAGGTGTACTGCTGGGGACACGAGGACCTGCAGTGTCAAAGTTGGTGCAATTCGGATGCGTGACACATTGAACATTACTATATTTTAAATGAACAAGAGTTCTGTGTAGCAGTGGGGGCGGGGCTTCAGGGCTCTATGAACTGAGTCGAGCATGTGGGCTTCAGCAGACCTCATTGTCTGCTGAATGCAGGATGTACTAATGTTACAACTCCCCTCTTCTGCACTCACTTGAGGCGACGAGGGAGGAGCGGTTCTCCAGAACAGCAGCACTAGGATCGGTTCTCCAGAACAGCAGCACTAGGATCGGTTCTCCAGAACAGCAGCACTAGGATCGGTTCTCCAGAACAGCAGCACTAGGATCAGTTCTCCAGAACAGCAGCACTAGGATCGGTTCTCCAGAACAGCAGCACTAGGATCGGTTCTCCAGAACAGCAGCACTAGGATCGGTTCTCCAGAACAGAAGCACTAGGATCAGTTCTCTAGAACAGCAGCACTAGGATCGGTTCTCCAGAACAGCAGCACTAGGATCGGTTCTCTAGAACAGAAGCACTAGGATCGGTTCTCTAGAACAGAAGCACTAGGATCGGTTCTCTAGAACAGCAGCACTTCCAGCCCGCTTCCAATGGCCCCGCATTCCGAATGGCCATGCGCTGCGGGAGCAGGAAATGATCATCCTAACTTTATAGATCATCCAGTGTATCGTGTTTGTACCCCATGACTGTATACTTACTACCTGTATTTAGATCAAGATGATGGAGTGATGTTAGCTTCTGAATCACAGCTGAATCCAGCCTCAGCTTAATGACGCTGTAATGTGTTCTCTCTCTTAGGTCCTGGTGGTGCAGCAGTAGCTACCTCTGAACTAGATCCACTTCCTGTCTCCGGCCTTTGCCTTGCTTGCCCCTCTCTCCATCCGTCCATCGCCCCTCTGCCCGTCTGTGAGTCTGTTCATGGACCGGCCGTGACCCTGGAGGGAGGGGGACAGAGTTGCAGAGGAGTCGGAGGAAAAGAAAGCTGGATTCATTCAGACCTCACGCGTCTGAAGCCCTGCTTGCTGTCCTTGATCCTCCTCACCCTCCTCCTCCAGTTATGGAGAATTAAAGGAGCAGTGGGAGGCTAGGCCAAGATAGTGGGGAGAAAAAAAGTATCAACCACTGCCCCTTTATTGCCCTTCAATGAAATAAAAAAAGGGTTGAGGTGGGATTATGTTTACTCATTTTTAAATAAGAAATAAAGACAAGCCGAGATTCTCACTGTTGAGCACATGAACAACACTCCACCAGGCCAACGCCAGGGGAACTGAGCTGAGGGCAGACGACAGGAAGAGAGGAGGAACAACAGAGAAACACAACCTGACTGACATGTCAACAACTGCCACGATGGGGGAAATGGCAAACAGCGCGGTGGAGTTTTACCCCAAAGGGACGCGAGGCGTGGCCGGAGGAGGACGGGCAGACGGCAGCCTCCCAGGGGGAGACTTTGGGGTCACGGTGACGGAGCTCTCGGAGCTGATGGAGCTCCGAGGGCCCGATGCCCTGCAGAAGATCCAGGAGAGCTACGGAGACACAGAGGGCCTCTGCCAGAGACTACAGTCCAGCACCACCGAAGGTGAGCAGACACGAGGGAAGGAGGGTTGGTGAACTGTTACAAAGGAGATTGGTTGATGGATGAATAATGGACGAGTAGATGGCTAGCTGGATGAATGGATGAGACCACATTAATGAAGAGACAGATAGAAGGAATGCTTGGGTGGATGAGTGGATACATGAATGGGTGAAGAGACTGCTGGCTAGCTGGATGAATTTGTCTGTAGAGTGGATACATGACTGAGAGAAGGAGTGGAAGGAGGGATGACATTGTACTCTTGGTGGAGTCACACATTAACACCGCTGCCTGAGGGGTGTTGCTGCAAACTGGGTCCAAACCATCCGTCTGATTTCTTCACTAACAGGCTGACAACATGTGTTGATGACAAAAACTGAATGAATTCTATTTCACTCATGCATTATTACTACATTACAATAAATGTATAGACTCACTTATTACATGTAGAAACAAAATGGCACTAAAATAATATAACACTAAGAAAAGTCACATTATATATATTGCGAGATTCCGCGATATGGTGCAGTGAATTTGATAAATTGTATACATAATATATAAAGTGTTTAAGACCACAAATGAGACAAGAATTCCCTAGCTACTAGCTAGCGCGGCCTCTCCCTCTTGGAGACCACTTGGCCGGGAGGAGAGCAGACGGTCCTTGAGTTAGCGGCTGTAGCAACTCAAACTCAGCCTGAATGAGCCCAGCGGCCCAGGGGCCAGCGGGCTGGGGGCCCGGCGGCCTGGGGGCCCGGCGGCCCGGGGGCCAGCGGGCTGGGGGCCCGGCGGCCCGGGGGCCAGCGGGCTGGGGGCCCGGCGGCCTGGGGGCCCGGCGGCCCGGGGGCCAGCGGGCTGGGGGCCCGGCGGCCCGGGGGCCAGCGGGCTGGGGGCCCGGCGGCCTGGGGGCCCGGCGGCCTGGGGGCCAGCGGGCTGGGGGCCCAGCGGGCTGGGGGCCAGCGGGCTGGGGGCCCAGGGGCCAGCGGGCTGGGGGCCCGGCGGCCCGGGGGCCAGCGGGCTGGGGGCCCAGCGGGCTGGGGGCCAGCGGGCTGGGGGCCCGGCGGGCTGGGGGCCAGCAGCAGCTCTGGGTCCAACCTGTGTAACAGCAGCATCAGAGAGGACTGATCCTGGGGGAGTCTGGGCGGAGTTGCTGCCGCTCTGCCCCCTGGTGGAGAGTGGGGAGTGAGGCGGAGGGGCGCTAGCTAACTCTGGTCTCATTTCTCTTGCTTTATATTTGAGTGTGTGTGCGCTCCGTTGTTGTGGTGGTTCCCATGGTGACCCGGAAGTACATCAACCAAATGTTTTTCATTTACATTGACCTGAATACAAAAGTTACATCCTTTTTTATTTTTCAACCTTCAATTTTGTTTTCACCATGTCCCTTCTGGGGCTCAGTAATTAATGATTTTTTTAAATAGTTGATTATTTTTCGATGGTCAACTAATCCATTAATTGACTAATCCTTTCAGCTCTAAATCGTTCAGTCTATTTCCATCTATTCTATTTTTAATGACAAATAAAGAATAATAATTGGAACTGAAATGATTGGTCTTTCATTCGATCGACTTGAAATTAATAAGCAACAATAAATAAAATAATGGAAAAAAAAAGTCCAGCTTTCAATCAATGTAAATTCCTTTGGGTTTTGAATTGTTAATAATAATGTCTCTAGTGGATGTAATAATGCCAATGAAAGATTTGTAATGACTTTTGAGGGTAGAATTTGGTTTACTGTGTGTGTGTGTGTGTTTGTAGTGTGTGTGTGTGTTTGTGTGTGCGTGTGTATTTGCATGCGTGCGTGCGTGTGTGTGTGCGTGTGTATTTGCATGCGTGCGTGCGTGTGTGTGTGTGCGTGTGTATTTGCATGCGTGCGTGCGTGTGTGTGTGTGCGTGTGTATTTGCATGCGTGCGTGCGTGCGTGTGCATGCATGCGTGTGCACTCCTTCAACTAGTTTGTAACCTAGCAACACAACAGAGAAAAGTTGTCAGCAAGAGAGAGCGAGAGATGACAGAAGTGTGAGATGCTGAGGAACAAGAGGCTGAATGGAGGAGGAAGAGTGTGTGAGATGGAGGAAAGGTGAGAGAGTGGGTGGGTGTTCAGTTACAGTAAGTCTGTTGAGTGTTGCTAGTTCGATACTGGAGCTGGTCAGGAACCAGTACAGCAGGTCCCAACAAACAGCAGAGACGTCCACAGTCACGTGTCTGCAGTCCCCACAAAGCCGGTTAGCACGCCGCTAACGGACACACACTGGGACACACAGGTGTCATGGGAGTCATCCAGCCAAAGGTCAAACCCACCTCGTAGAAATATAGTGTCATTACTCAGAACTGACAAATCATATAAACAATTTATTATAACAAAGAATATAAGAAGTCACTTTGGACGTGCGATGAGTCAGTGAGTTCATGTGCTGTGAGGTTATCTCATGAGGAGCACTGGGCCCAAACAAACAGGAAATACAACGTGGCCCTCCTCCTGCGGCTCCCTCGGCCTGCTCCCCCCGGTACCTGAGAAGCACACAAACAGGCACAGCAGGTCGAAAAGGCAGATAGTTGCAGCGCGGCACGTGGCAACGCATCTGCTATGATGTCGTCTTTTATTTGAATGTGTTGAATGTCAAGGTCATGGCCTGAAGAAACAACACATATCTGGCTGAGCTGCAGTCAGGCTAGATAGCTGGATGGATGGATGGATGGATACTTTATTCATCCCCAAGCGGATGCAGACAAGCAGCCTGAGGGCCAGAAGAGAGGTTCTGCTCAGAGGGTGAGAGGTGTGTTGAGCCTGAAGCAGATGGACAGGGACAACATGTCTTCTAGTTTCCATTTGTAGTCTTTATTTTTCATTTGTATTGTGTTATTCTATGTCTATTTTTATTGTTATGCACCCTTCACCGAGTCAAATTCCTTGTATGTGCAACGTACTTATTATTTTGATTCTGATTCTGAAATAATAATGAGCTGTAAATCATAGATATCCCATGAAACAATTTTGTATGTTATTCACGTAATCTTGAATGAGGAAGTATAAAGACAGTGACCTGCTGGTGTGAAATGAGAAGTCAATGTGGATCTGTTTGTCACCAAACAGGTTAGCACTCATACCAGTTATTTCAACCCAAACCTAATGAAGTAGATTTGTTCCCTGTTTCCTGTAAAGATGGTTTATTGGAAATCAGCTCTAAAAAGCATCCTTCACTAACCGTCTCCACAGCGTCCCCATTCTTGCAGGATGCGTTACATAAAAGTGGTTGAGTGTTTTTTGCTTTCATTTGAATGGCCAGAATGATTTATATTCAATAGTTATTACCACAATGTTACACAATGTTTCAGGTCCCCTGGTCTTTTAGAGGGCTTAGTGCTGTGCAGCCGTTGGGGTACAAGGGTTGTTGATGTAAAACCATGCAATTTTACCAAGATAATAATTCCTTTATTGTTTACATGTATCATTGCCTTCTTTGAACATGTAATTCTTCTTTGCTCTGTAACATCAGATTCTGTAAATCCAAAGAGCAAGCCAGTGCTCATCATGGCGCATTAGTAAACAGACAGTTGTGCCCCGGCATTAAGAGAATGACTGGGAGAGGATTCGCTGTTTTATTATGTCCTGCTTTTGCAAGACGTGAACACTGTATCGATCAATCACAGAACCCTCGCTCTCATGTGGTTTTTACGCAGCGTAATAAACCTGCAATGGCAGCGAAAACCCTGATTTTAGAAGAGAAAACTTTAGCGCTGGATGTCGAAGTCGTCACAGCGACGGCACGGTAACACACGGAGTGATGCATGAGAGCTGTGAGGAGACAGACATGTCATGCATTGACCACACAGAGGTTCATACGAGTCAATAGAAAACATATTCTAATAATATATATTATTCATTCCATATAATTTCCATTGCGGTTAAACTATAGGCCTTCAGAAAAAACAGCAGCACCGATAGCCCCCTCGCTTCCCCGGCCCAAGCCAAACACCCAGAGCCTGGTGAAGACCGTCAGGGTGAGCAACGACAGCTGATAACCGGCGATGACAATCAAAGGGATCACAGAGGAGCAGCATGAATAGATAGATGGAGACAACAATGTGGGTCTATACAGGAGGAATGCATATTATGTTGCAACACAAACAGATATGATACGCACACCAGAGTGAACGTACGATGTGATGCATCATCTGTCATACGATACACAGAGCAGAGTGAGGTTAAACCAATACAGAATGGGATCTTTCCACACACACACTCACATATGGAGACCACAGCACTGCAGTATGTGACCATTACATCCACATGAAGAGACAGAAAGCGGAGGCGGAGACAGGATGGGAAGGAAAAAGAGGGAATGAGAGAAAGAGAAGGTGTGTGTGTGTGTGTGTGTGTGTGTGTGTGTGCGTGCGTGCGTGCGTGCGTGCGTGCGTGCGTGCGTGCGTGCGTGCGCGTGCGTGCGTGCGTGTGTGTGTGTGTGTGTGTGTGAAGGGGGGGACTAGAACAGCCTGCCGCATTGTCAAGGACACATCAAGGAGAGATTGAGAGAGGGAGAAAAAGAGAGGAGAGCCAAGGAGAGGGCTGTGGAAGAGGATGAGGAGGGAGGGAGGGAGGGACTAATGCAAAGAGCATACAGCGCACTACGATTACTCAGCAGACGGCCTGTTGTCTCTCTCTCTTTCTGGCCCTGAACCCTTTGAGCCTCATACTGCCCCCTCTACATACTGCCCCCTCTACATACTGCCCCCTCTTCATACTGCCCCCTCTACATACTGCCCCCTCTTCATACTGCACCTTCTACATACTGCTCCCTCTACATACTGCTTCCTCTACATACTGCTTTCTCTACATACTGCTACTGCTCCCTCTACATCCTGCCCTCTCTACATACTGCTTCCTCTACATCCTGCCCTCTCTACATACTGCTTCCTCTACATCCTGCCCTCTCTACATACTGCTGCCTCTACATCCTGCTCATTTACATCCTGCTTCCTCTACAAACTGCTCCTTCTACATACTGCCCCCTCTACATAATGCCTCTCTACATCCTGCCTTCTCTACATACTGCTTTCTCTACATACTGCTACTGCCCCCTCTACATACTGATCCCCTACATGCTGCTCCTTCTACATACTGCTCCCTCTACATACTGCCTCCTCTACATACTGCTTTCTCTACATACTGCTACTGCTCCCTCTACATGCTGCTCCTTCTACATCCTGCTCCCTCTACATACTGCCTCCTCTACATACTGATCCCCTACATACTGCTCCTTCTACATACTGCTACTGCTCCTTCTACATCCTGCTCCCTCTACATACTGCCTCCTCTACAAACTGCTTCCTCTAAATACTGCTCCCTCTAAATACTGCTACTGCTCCCTCTGCATACTGCTCTTTCTACATTCTGCTCCCTCTACATTCTGCCTCCCCTACATACGGCTCCCCCTACTCCTCATACTCCTCATCCTGCCCCTCTACATAATGCTCTTTCTACATCCTGCTCCCCCTACCGATCTTGGCCAACCACAGCGTACAAATTGCTATTCCCTCTCTCCCCAACAGCCAATTAAAAAGAAAGAAAGAAAGCTCTGCTCCAAACCTTGCACACAGGAGGAATGACATCACCTGTTGCTGGGCAGATTGTCTCGTAGATTTTGGCTTTTTTGTGGTGATTCTCTGATGGTGCATGTCAGACCTGCTCGACACTTTATCTACACTTCTGTTTATGATGGTGAACCTGAACCATGGTCACTGATTCACAGAATTATTTCTGAAATGAAATAAGCTAATATTATTTAAAATAACAATAAAATATTGAATTGTGATTTGTTTTAGTTTTTTTTTACAGAAATATATTTGTTTAGTTGGGACAAGGACTTGTACAAATAGTCAAAATACAGGTTTAGCAAGGTGGTGAGAGATGAATTGTCATGCCTCGTTCAAATATCAACAATCTTTCACCAGAGTCGCTGATGACGCCTTAAAGCCATCCGTGCCATCATCCCCCATCCCCAAAAAAACAAGGATCACAGGACTCAATGACTACAGGCCGGCACCCTGACCTCTGTGGTCATGAAGTCTTTTGAGCGCCTGGTCCTGTCCCACCTCAAAACCCTGACTGACCCACTCCTGGACCCTCTGCAGTTCTCCTACAGGACCAACAGGTCTGTAGACGATGCTGTCAACATGGCGCTCCACTACATTCTCCAGCATCTGGACTCATCAGGAACCTACGCCAGGATCCTGTTTGTGGACTTCAGATCTGTCTTCAATCATCATCCCGTCTCTGCTGCAGGACAAGCTCTCCCAGCTGCACGTCCCTGACTCCACCTGCAGGTGGATCACAGACTTCCTGACTGACAGGAAGCAGCACATGAGGCTGGGGAAACGTCTCAGCCTCTTGGACCATCAGGTTCCCCTCAAGGCTGCGTTCTTTCCCCTCTGCTCTTCTCGCTGTACACCAACAGCTGCACCTCCAGTCACCAGTCCGTCAAGCTCCTGAAGTTCGCGGATGACACCACCCTCATTGGACTCATCTCTGGTGGGGACGAGTCCGCCTACAGGTGGGAGAATGACCACCTGGTGACCTGGTGCAGCCAGAACAACCTGGATCTCAACGCTCTGAAGACAGTGGAGATGGTTGTGGACTACAGGAAGAACGCAGCCCCACCCGCCCCTCTCACCCTGTGTGACTCCCCCGTCGACGCTGTGGAGTCCTTCCGCTTCCTGGGCTCCATCACTACCCAGGACCTCAAGTGGGAGCTGAACATCAGCTCCATCACTAAGAAGGCTCAGCAGAGGATGATCTTCCTGAGGCAGCTGAAGAAATTCAACCTGCCAAAGACCATGATGGTGCAGTTCTACACTGCCATCACTGAGTCCATCCTCTGCTCCTCCATCACCATCTGGCACGCTGCAGCGCATCATCCGCTCTGCTGAGAGGGTGATTGGCTGTAATCTGCCGTCCCTCCAGGACTTGTTCGCTACAAGGACTCTGAAGCGGGCGAGAAAGATTGTAGCCGACCCCTCTCACCCTGGACACCCTGAACAGTTTCTTCCCATCAGAAGTTGGGCTCGGGTCCCCCTGACAGAGCCCGGGTCCCCCACTGAATGACTCTGTCATCCCCAGGACAATTTCTCCCCTGCACATCCCTTCATACTTCATATTGAAATACACTTATCACTCACACATTACACCAACATTGCACTTGTTTAAAGTACTGTTATCTGTTTGTCGTGCACTTTATTTTAATTTTATATTCTATTTACATTTTATTGTAAATTGAATATGTTCCTATTTCTTGCACTGTGTTTATTGTCTAATGTTATGCACCCACCCGCCATGACAAATTCCTTGTATGTGAAACATACTTGGCAATAAACTGATTCTGATTCTGATTCCGATTCCGATTATTAACATCTTAGCCTTTCTTCTCTCAGGCCTCAGCGGGGATCCGGTTGACATGGAGCGTCGGTACCAAACGTTCGGCCAAAACTTCATCCCTCCGAAGAAGGCCAAGACCTTCCTGGAACTCGTGTGGGAGGCCTTACAGGACGTCACGCTCATCATCTTGGAGGCCGCTGCCATCATCTCCCTTGGCCTCTCTTTCTACCAGCCTCCCGGACAAGAAAGCGAATGTGAGGGAAGGGGCAGAGGGAGCTGGGGAGGATGGTTTGGAAGGGTGTGAGAGGAAGTGGGGGAGTAAGAGCAATATAAGGGGAGAGGTGGAGGAGGGTGGAGGTGACTAGGTGGAGGTGACTGGGTGGAGGGGACTGGGTGAAGGGGGGAGGTGACTGGATGGAGGAGGGGGACGTGATTGGGTGGAGGAGGGTGGAGCTGACTGGGTGAAGGAGGGTGGAGGTGACTGGGTGGAGGAGGGTGGAGGTGACTGGGTGGAGGTTACTGGGTGGAGGAGGGGGGAGCTAACTGGGTGAAGGAGGGGGGAGCTGACTGGCTGAAGGAGGGTGGAGGTGACTGGGTGAAGGAGGGTGGAGGTGACTGGGTGGATGTGACTGGGTGGAGGTTACTGGGTGGTGGAGGGGGGAGCTAACTGGGTGAAGGAGGGTGGAGGTGACTGGGTGAAGGAGGGTGGAGGTGACTGGGTGGAGGAGGGTGGAGGTGACTGGGTGGATGTGACTGGGTGGAGGTTACTGGGTGGAGGAGGGGGGAGCTAACTGGGTGAAGGTGGTGACTGGATGGATGAGGGTGGAGGTGACTGGGTGAAGGAGGGTGGAGGTGACTGGGTGGAGGTGACTGGGTGGAGGACGGTGGAAGTGACTGGGTGAAGGAGGGTGGAGGTGACTGAGTGGAGGACGGTGGAGGTGACTGTGGAGGAGGGTGGAGGTGGCTGGGTGGAGCTGACTGGGTGGAGGAGGGTGGAGCTGACTGGGTGAAGGCAGGTGGAGGTGACTGAATGGAGGACGGTGGAGGTACTGGATGGAGGAGGGTGGAGGTGGCTGTCTGGGTGAAGGAGGGTGGAGGTGACTGGGTGAAGGCAGGTGGAGGTGACTGGATGGAGGAGGGTGGAGGTGGCTGGCTGGGTGAAGGAGGGTGGAGGTGACTGGGTGAAGGCAGGTGGAGGTGACTGGATGCAGGACGGTGGAGGTGACTGGATGGAGGAGGGTGGAGGTGGCTGGCTGGGTGAAGGAGGGTGGAGGTGACTGGGTGAAGGCAGGTGGAGGTGACTGGATGCAGGACGGTGGAGGTGACTGGATGCAGGACGGTGGAGGTGACTGGGTGAAGGCAGGTGGAGGTGACTGGATGCAGGACGGTGGAGGTGACTGGATGGAGGAGGGTGGAGGTGGCTGGCTGGGTGAAGGAGGTGACTGGGTGAAGGCAGGTGGAGGTGACTGGATGGAGGAGCGTGGAGGTGGCTGGCTGGGTGAAGGAGGTGACTGGGTGAAGGCAGGTGGAGGTGACTGGATGGAGGAGCGTGGAGGTGGCTGGGTGGAGCTGACTGGGTGGAGGAGGGTGGAGGTGACTGACAGTAACAATTTGATTGGCTTAATGAAACTGTGCAGAATCTGGTTGGTTAATTTAAAGTACACGCCCCGAGATTATGAATGAAAAGGAGTGTAGAGAGAGTCTTCCTGACTGAATTTATGCTGCGTTCACACCAAAAGAGTAGATTACATGCAAAGTCAATGCACAGACGCCAATCGTTGCGAACAACGCAAATTACCGCCGGGCAGCACGAATGACGCGAATGACGTGAATGACGTGAATAATGCGCCGTGAATGGATCACAGATTGCTTTCTTACATTTGATAACAAAACTATCCATACCACCAACCTGCTGGTTTTTCAGGTGGCTTAAATATTATTTGACTCAGTTGTGATATCATGACTCTGGCTGAGTACTTCACAAAACATCCAACCCATCTTCCCTCCGTTCCCCTCGAACCAGCTTGTGGAGATTTGTCGGGGTCTGCAGAGGACGAAGGCGAGGGTGACACCGGCTGGATTGAAGGCGCGGCCATCCTGCTGTCTGTTGTGTGTGTCGTCCTGGTGACGGCGTTTAACGACTGGTCCAAAGAGAAGCAGTTCCGGGGCCTCCAGAGTCGGATCGAACAAGAACAGAAGGTCACGGTGGTGCGTAAAGGAAACGTCATCCAGATCCCCGTGGCTGACATGGTGGTGGGGGACATGGCTCAGGTCAAATACGGTAAGGAAAATGCAGCTACACATATTTTGACTGTTGATTAATCAATTTATTTTGAATTGAATGATCAATTTTACACTTTATATGCTATCTAAAGTAATAACAAATGAAGCTACAAGAAGCTAAACTGATTTGAAATTTGAACACCCTCCTCATTTGAGCACTCTTTTCACCTTTGACTAAAAATGGTTAAACTGGGGTTAGCCTGCATGTGTTGGAGAAAAATTATTCACCAGCTCTTTTTCAACAGTTTGTGTTTGTGTACGGGTCAGAAACACAAGACATAATGGGCAATTAGTCTAGTTTAGAGGTATTGGTATTTGTTTTTGTAGGCCAGGTGTTCCACACTGTGTGCTTAGCTGATCAGACCCTGCTGGACGCAGCTCTGTTGCGCTCCATTTGCTTTCTCCCTTTTTTCTCCCTGTTAAAGTTTTTTGGGAGAGTGTTTCCTGTTCCTATGTGAGGGTCAAAGGTCAGAGGATGTAGTAAGTGTACCGATTGTAAAGACCTTCCAGGATCATTTGTCATTTCTAAATAAATTGAATTGAATTGAATTTATACATAAATGTCCCTTTTGACATGTCTCTAACCAAAAAGGTCATAAACTGCAAAATGACTCAATATGGTCTGTGCTGTCTGTGTTCAGGAGACCTGCTGCCAGCTGATGGGGTCTTGGTCCAAGGCAATGATCTGAAGATAGATGAGAGCTCTCTTACAGGAGAGTCTGACCAAGTAGACAAGTCTGTGGATAAGGACCCTATGCTGCTCTCAGGTTTGTTTTCACAGTTTTGATTTTTGGTGAACAAAATAACAGAAACACTTGGCACTTTGTGTTAATGTTTCCCATGTGTATGAATGCATACATGAGCATGCCTGGCACTAGGCTATAATGCAGGCAATTAAAATGTACAAGTAGTCAGATTAATATAACATGCATGCTGGTTAAGACAGGGTACGAACATTTTTGATATGTAAATTGGACTTATTGATTTCTATGAATTTGTCATGTGACTGTCTTGGTTGTTGTTGCGCTCTTGTTGTAAGCCCATATGTGCAGAACTCCAGGACACATAAATCTACTAATCCATCAAACATGGGGGTGAGGTGTGAGGTAACAACATAATAATGTATTGATTTAGTTTTAAAACTAACTCTTTATTGGAAGAAACTAAAGGTAGTGGAACAGAAGCTTACCAATAAGTGCTGTAGGAGTTCATGGTTCAACTGTGAGGAGCTAGCCAGCGTTTTGCGTTAGCCTAAGCACTTGGTTTTGGAACCTAAACTAAAGACAGGAAGTTATCACCTGACTCAGCAGTTCCCCTCAAGCTGTTATAGCAGTTTTCAGTAAATTCCTTTCTGCTTTGGTGTTGGGACTGTTTTGATTCACGGTCTCATATGAGTGGTTTGATCCCCAGTCTCCCCATAGTTTGCATGTTGAAGTGTCCTTAAGCAAGTAAGCAAGTAAGCAACATTATACATGTGCAAGTATGTTAACATTTAGCATTTAATAAGTTGTATACTGCCCCAAGTGTATGTTGAAGTATGTCCAATAAAATAGGTTTGTGACTTATAAGAAACACAAAGTAGAAACCTTTGGTAAGCATTTCTGTGTTTCCTATTAAATTAATACAAATAAATCTCCATAACTTCAGACGAAAAGCATTGTTTGGCCGATGATGAACTTTAAGACGACCAGGTATGTCTAGCTTTCAATACCGAAACTAGACTAGCCTTCTACAAAACGTTTGACCAAACTCCTCATTGTGTGACCCACTTGCCAGATGAGTTGGGTGCACTCCAAAGGGCTTTATCTTTTTTCAAATTTCCTTTTTCTTCTGCCTAAATGATGATGTATCGTGTTGTGCTGAGCTCAAGTGGTGAAAGCAACACAGGCCATCCATCATATGTTCAGGGGACCTGCTTCCAGCTTCCAGCTGGGTTAGCAAGGTTCTTTGTAAGCTCAAAGAACCTTGCTAAAAATAACACAAGTTGTTCATATTTGGGGACGCTAATTTGCAAGCGCCACTGATTTCTTAATTGAATCTAAAGTAGTAATCTATTTGGACCTATAAGGTACCCATGTGATGGAGGGCTCGGGCAGGATGCTGGTGACGGCTGTAGGTGTCAACTCGCAGACGGGCATCATCTTCACCCTCCTGGGTGCTGGAGAAATAGAGGAAGAAGGGAAGGAGAAGAAAGGTATGTGAAAGAGAGAAACCAGAGAGACACAGAAAATTGAAAGAATTTTGTTTTCTCTAATGAGAGAAAGATATAGATATTGTTGTTAAAGACACGCCACACCTTTATATATTTTTCTACTCATATTGCAAGATGAACAGACTACTTAGTAAGATATCAGAAGCACACATTGTTTTGTTCTTGAAATATGCAATTAAGTAGAGGAAGTAAAATACCAAAAACATGCAAAGCAACTACAAAGAGACTCTAAAGGACTACAAAGAGACTCTAAACAACCACAAAGACATGCAAAGCAACTACAAAGAGACTCTAAAGGACTACAAAGAGACTCTAAACAGGCTTAAAGACATGCAAAGCAACTACAAGAGACTCTAACGGACTACAAAGAGACTCTAAACAGCCACAAAGGCATGCAAAGCAACTACAAAGAGGCGTTATATGACTACAAAGAGACTCTAAACAACCACAATAACACACAAAACATCCACAAAGACAGGCAAAATGCCAACAATAAAAGATACAAAAAGTTTACAAAAAGATGCAAAAAAACAAAAAGAGGGTTTTTTACATGTCTGTGACCGCTGTCTCATAATCCGTCCATGCACATGTATATCACAGCCTGTGTGTGTGTAGAATTAATTGGGTGCCTAACTGATTTCAGATAAGAGCTTCAACAGGAAGCACACCAGTTTAACCTCATCGATAATTTAGCTCACATCCTCTTCACCCCTCTAGTTCTCATGCCCCCTCTCTCTGCTTATGCATTTTTCTCTATTTCTCTCACTCGGTCTCTTGTTTACCCCACCGCTGTGCCCTCTTCCACTTTCCTATCCTTCCTTTTGCTCCCCCTGTTTCCCCCCCCCCCCCGTTAATCTGAGAGAGAAAGAGGCTGAAGATTGAATCAATTATTGAAAGCGCAGGGGAGAGCGAGGGATCCAGTGAGGGTCAGGGCCGAGTGTCGGTTGGTCAATGCATGCAGCATTAGTCTGGGCCTGAGTAGAGCTGGAGACAACAACAGAGGCTACTCATACTTTCAGAAGCACTTCAGTTTAATATCATTACCAGTGCACTTATCCATGTCTCTACTGATGCATGGGAATGTGTGTAGTGTTGTTGGCATCTTGAAAAGGAGAAACATGTAAAGCATTTTACAATGCAGAATTAGCTCATGGTGCTTGTTTTATGAAATAAATATACTCTTATCGCTTGTTTTCCAAAGTGTTGCACACTAGGATGTTTGGCGCTCAGTGCAGCAGCTCCAGATCATTCAGTCATTTACTGGAGCTAATACATTATTCATACGACTTCTACAAATACCATAACTTGTTAGTTTTTGTCCTCATGCAGTGTGGGTTGCTTTGGGGTTATATAGTGTTCTCTTTGAACTGTCTCTCATTTGAGATTGAGGTTATATTCTGTTCATCTCTCACATTGTATATAGCCATCTACAAGTATTATGCTAGCACAGTTGTGCATACTGTGGACATTCACTACTTGAGTTTTTTATTCTTCCCGCTTTGCTCTCTTTTGTTTTCCCTTTTTGCCAAATCCTCTCGTTGCCCCAAAACCTTCCTTCCTCACACATTCCCCAAACAGAGGACAGTACTCAGTTGCTCATCTCTGCAGAAGCCAGTTTCAGCACAGTCACCAATGGTATGTGAGCACAAAGTTGTCTGCCTGTCCCGCTCCTTTCCTCAGACAATGAATGGATCCCAGCACACAGTGCAGTGAACGTGACCTATGATGGACTTACACTTATGAAATATGTCTTCAGCCTCTTGACCCCGTGTATGAAGATGTGTGAAACTGTATTATTCTTCCCTTTGGTATTTGTTACTTTGTGTGTTTCTGTCTCTGGAAGTGTGTTTTTGTCATAAAATCAAATATGAACAGTTTTTTCAGCATGTGAACACTTTCTATGTACCCATGTGTCTAAGTCCGCCTCCCTTTCTCTCAGGAAAACAACCTGATGGAGCTGTGGAGAACAATCAGAACAAAGGTAAAGCCCCCTGGCCTGTGCATGTGTGTGGAGAGCCTGGTTTGGATGCAGGAGGAGCTTACTTAATCTGCAGATATGGTGCAGAAGAGAGCGTATTTATGTTTTTTGTGTGTGTGTTTCAGCCAAGAAGCAGGACGGGGGTGTTGCCATGGAGATGCAACCCCTGAAAAGTGCAGAGGGAGGGGAGGTAGAGGACAGAGAGAAGAAGAAGACCAGTGTTCCAAAGAAAGAGAAGAGTGTGTTGCAGGGCAAGCTCACCAAACTAGCTGTTCAAATCGGCAAAGCAGGTAAAGAAATGTCTGTCTCCACTAAACATGAACAGGTGGAGTTCTCTCTGGGGCAATGCGCTCTCTGCGTGTGATAAATGAATTGTAGGAGTTGTGAAACTTTGCACATAAGGTGGGAAGATTCATACTGAGAAGGATGTTTTGTTACTGCTCAATAACAGACATGTAAAGTGCTATAAGTGAAACCGACCAAGATTCCTGCCATCAATTAGTCATTTTTTATGCTTTTTCATCCCAAATAACTTATTTCCAAACAACTTACGAGCACATCTTTGGTAAACACAAGATTTAGAGTGGTGCTTTTGTGGGATTCTTTGTAGAGAAACTAGAAATGGTTTAGTTGACGTAATCGTAGAGTGGTAGACGACTCAGAATGTCTTTGTCCGAGCGCATCTTTCATAGATATTACATATTACATATTAGATAGATAGTCTGATTGACGGCTTCCCTTCTTTGAATCCCCCACAGGTTTGGTGATGTCGGCCATCACCGTCATTATCTTGGTGCTGTTCTTCGTCATCAACACGTTTGTTGTTGAAGGTCTGTGTGTAAACAACGTCCTGAAAGGACATACGTACTATCCCAGAATGCACCTCTTTCACTTCCTGGCACATTTTACAGTCTCATATTTACCACTCTGCTGAGTTGGACTCTCTCTCAATATGTAGTATGGTGTGTGTTGCAGGGCACACGTGGCTGGCAGAGTGCACTCCGGTCTACGTCCAGTATTTTGTCAAGTTCTTCATCATCGGAGTCACTGTGCTGGTGGTGGCCGTCCCAGAAGGCTTACCTCTCGCTGTCACCATCTCTCTGGCTTACTCTGTCAAGGTAGACCCACGTATCCAATGTACTGAATGCTTAGCAAATGGAAATGTAGGAACTGCTGGCTCTTTAACCACTGTAACTGTGCACAGAGACCCCACAGGGAGATAACCAGGTGAAGAATGCATTGTCCCTTCGCCTTTCAAAATCCTACTTTTCCTCTCTTTTAGTCTCAGTTGGATTTCCTCACTAAAATCGCTCTAAACTGTGCTTTATGACTGTCACGCAGTCAAAATCCAGATGATGGAAGAGAGGCGATGATAGAAATGTTGATACATGCGGTTCTGAGTTATTATTGCCGTGCACTCAGAGCAATACTATTTATGAGCAGTGAGAGCTCTTCAATTCAATTCAGTTTATTTTGTGGAGCCCAAAATCACAAATTACAAATTGTCCTCGGAGGGCTTTACAATCTGTACACATAACATCCCTGTCCCGGGACCTCACATCGGATCAGGAACAACTCCCCAAAACAGGGTTACAAAAACAGCAAAACTAAACTGATTAAAGGGATAGGTCAGTACATTAAAAGAATATTTTAATGGCCATTTTTGCCTTGATTTGATAGAAGACAGTGTAGAAAAATTGGGCAGAGAGAGAGAGAGAGAGAGAGAGAGAGAGAGAGAGAGAGGACATGCAGCAAGGGTCCCAATTTAGCGTAGCGTTAATACTGGAAACAGGCTTAAACAGCTTGTTTTGCTCTTTCCAAAGTTAACAAAATCAATATAGCAGTCGGGTTTTAAGCTCAGAAATGAATATGTTGTTGGTTTAATCTGTACAAAAACTTAAACTTGTAAATTCGACAATTAGTGCTTTTGATAGTTTTTTGGTAACGAGGTGGATTATATATTATATTAATACAGACTATTTCTCGTTTCTGAATGAGCTGCAGTTGTCTGAGAACCTTTTAGGGGAAATCTGAGAAAAGATAATTGCAGTAATCAAAGCATGGACTTGAGTCATCTGGGGCCGGTATTTCAAAACTTGTAATCCAGATCAGAATGATCCGGATAACCAAATCCCCCTGATCAACCTGATCTATCCCGGTATTTCAAAACTTTGCCGGATTGGATCAGAGTGATCCTGATACCGGCAGATTGAGATGTCCAAATCCGTCCCGCCCCCTGGATCACAGACAGGAAACAGGAAATGGAGCGAACATTTTACCGAAAAAAGGAGAAGCTGGCACAACTATTGTCTCTAAATGTAAGTGTATGGAAACGGAACGAGTTATGTTTAACACTTAGTGTAGCTAACGCAATAATGTTTTTCTTTCATAATTTCGTGTTATTTTGAGTTTGTAAGTAATAGTTTGTAAGTAATAGCCTATTGTAAATGCTGTGTTGCACGATTGGTTAGAGCATTGCAGTGAAGCGTGCATGTTGATCACGTGCTTATTGGTAAAATGGCTCATGTGCTGCCGGATGATTATGTTGATGTATATTAATTGTTTTGGCGACAAATAAGTAGTACGTTTTTTTTACTTCAGTTTTTCACGGTGTTGGCTGAAAAAGAAAGGAACGTGCAAAGAAAATAAACATTGATCAAACAGCAGTGAAGCGTAGCTATATCTTATCAAACAAGGACCTTTGGGAGCAGTTACACTTAGGCTGTTCAAACCTTTACATGTAATCTCCCTCTAATACACCTCTGAGGTGGGATCAGGGTAATCCTGATTTTTAGGATCAAACTGATCCAGATTTTCCACTTAAGTTTTGAAATACTCAACAGCAGTTTTTTATCCGGATCAAAGGCAGGATTGGATTCCCGAATCTGAATCTGAATCTTCAGGATCAGATTTGCTTTGAAATACCAGTTTTGGGGATCTGATCAGGATTTAATCCAATCCAGGAGGATAATCCTGTGGGATCATTTTGAAATACCGGCCCCTGATTCTTGCCATGTTTTTAAGATGGCAGAATGCACATTTCATCATTGATTTGCTATAATTTCATGTCGTGGCTGTTCAAGTTGAACTGACTTGGCATTTGGTCGTCAGAGACATGAATGCTATCTCTCAGCCCTCTTTTGCACCCAAAACAAGTTTCTCTTGTGATGTGTACATATTTGCCTGCATTTAGTCCAATAATGTGTTCAGTGTCCTGTATTAGCTTGGTGACAGAGCAGGGTACATTTGGGTTTTAGTTGATGTTATTTTTTGTATAAGGTGTAAATGTGTAAAAGGAGAGGGCCGATGATTGAGCCTTGAGGAGCTCCACACATCATGTTGGTCCCCTCAGATGCATAATTACCAATTCTAAAGACAAAAAGTTCATGTTGTGAAGATGGGATTGAACCCTTTTAGCACAATATAGTTTTCTATTGTATGGTCAACTGTGTCAAAGGCAGCACTTAGATCTGATAAAAGTAGAACTGAAATCTTCTAAACTAATATCATTCAGATCCACAATCAGAGTGTGCAGCTAACTACAGCAGAGGTAGTAGTATACAAGTCCACTTTATAAATCCTCTTCACTCAAGTCGTCAATGAAAACAGTCATTCATCGCCTTGTTATACATGTAATTGGCCTGCTGCACCGTTTCAGCAAACATCACTGACCATTCTTTACACATAGCAAGTTATATCACCACACAAAAATATGTTGAATGATAAAGAAGATTCGACTACCGTGCCTCCCTCGCTCCTTCCACCCCTGAATCCATTTTTCTCTGCCTCTGTCCTGCTGCCCTCCCCGAATCCATCATTCTTGCCTCCCACCACACCCTTCCATCTCTGCTTTCCATCACTATCTCATTTGTAGAAAATGATGAAGGACAACAACCTTGTCCGCCACCTGGATGCGTGCGAGACCATGGGCAACGCCACGGCCATCTGCTCCGACAAGACCGGCACCCTCACCACCAACCGCATGACTGTGGTGCAGACTCACATAGGTGAGCAAACATTTATGAAATACATAATGATAAATAAATTAAAATGACCAAGCATGTCTTTACTCAGCATCTGTGTTGTCTATGGTTCACTCTAATGAAAACATAAGGCAATGCTCAGATTGAATAAATGCTGAGCAAAAGGATTACATTTTGAAAAAACTTTTTTTAGTCTGGTGGAAACTGTAAAAAAAACTGTTGACATTTTAGTCTACTTCTCATCAACGTAAATGTTGTGTAGCCTTGGTCCTGGATGCAGATCCCGGTCACTGCTCTGCGGTGATGTCACAGGCCGACTCAGTTCACTCACTTCCTCACTAAAAGGCCGTTCACATTCTGGGTGTAGCTTGAGAGGAGAAGCGTTTGTGGTTCGTCCCAGCTGTTGTGTGGCTGCTTTTTGTTGAACTCCTAGTGGAAGAACTGGGTACGTCAGATTACATTACCGTCAGAGACATAAGGCCACTCAATGCAAGATGCCTCTTATTAATGGCAGTGCACCAGGTCTAGATACTAGATCAACTTCTGAAGAAGAGATATTTAGGCAGTGGAGGAGGATACTGTTTTACTAATCAGGAGCTGGACTACAGTGGGGGACTTTGCAGATGAATGCATGTCGTTGATTCAGACTTTGCTTTAAAACAGTAAGTAGTTCAACTGTCCACTCATCCGTCTTTCACAGTATCACTTAGTTTTTATTTGTCGACAAAAATAGTAAAACATTTTGTCATAGTTATTGTGTCCTGAAAAAAACGATATACACATTAATAGCATGGCATTGCTTCCTTTGTTACTTTGTAAAGAGATTACAAAATTAAATGAAAAAACTTTTCTTTAAAAAGAATATGCATTGAAGATGGACATGAGGATGCTATGAAAAGAATCCCTCTGAATGCTGAGCATTAAAAACCGGAAACAAGTGGAATAGATCTTATTCCAGTGTGTGACAGACCTTAGCAGTGATGAATTGGTTTGGTTCATACTTGACTGGGAAACAGTTCTTTAGCTTTAATACTAACTATTGTCTGTGGAATTCCTCAAACTTTTCTAGCCCAGTTGTATTTTCTCCTGTCCACACTCGGTAATGTGACAATATTAATTTCACATTTAGAAACCCTTACTTTTGTATCCACCAAGCCTAAGGTGTGATGGCCCAGATGACATCACCAATTTATCTAAATTATTTTGTCAGACTTGTCAAAGCTCCTTCTAATGCTGCGTTCACACCAAAAGAGTTGCGAAATATTCGCGTGAGTAGATTACATGTAAAGTCAATGCACGAATGGTTGCGAAAAAGCGTTGCGAAAATTCAATCCAATTCAAAAGCAATCAGTGTTGAGAAGCTCCGCCCGTCGCCACCGCCACCGCCGTCCTGCCGTCCTGCCGTCCTGCCGTCCTGCCGTTACTGAATCAGACTGCTGCTGGTGAAGGAGCGCTGGAAGCGGCTTCATTCAGACACTCGTCCTGGAGGAGTCGGAGCTGTGTGCGACTACGGATAATATTATGAACCCAGACACAGGGGGGCGTTTGATGTTCCCACGTGTGTGGGACTTCCTCAACAAGTATAAAGCAGAACTAGTGGTTATTTACATGGTGAATGGCGGAAATGGTAACTGTGTTCACGGAGTTAAGACACAGAGATAAGCCACGCCCCCTTTCCGCAACGAAAAAGCAAATTAACCACATAAAGTCAATAAATAAATTAAATTTAAATTTTAAAAAAAGCATTGCGAATATTTGCAACCCTTTTGGTGTGAACGCAGCATAAGTCTCAGGGGACATGTAACTAAACTTCCTTTCGATAGCAGGTTCATCTATTGCTAGCGGTTGAATGTACAGAGACTATAAAGGATGTGTATTAAAGTGAGCTTGTTGTTGCCCAGGTGATGTGCACCACCGTGTGGTCCCGGACCCTGGACAGATAAACCCCCGGACACTGGATCTATTAGTCAACGCTATCGCTATCAACAGCGCCTACACCTCCAAGATCTTAGTGAGCTTTATCTCTTTAGTAGTCCTGCCTTTTTTAAATGTCATCCTCTTTCGTTTCCTCTTGCCTCATCCATCTTGTGTCTCCTTCTCTGCCTCCCTCTAATCTACCCTCAAACTTGATTCCACCTGTCTCTGTATCAGCCGCCTGATGTGGAGGGGGGCCTGGCTAAGCAGGTGGGCAACAAGACCGAATGTGGCCTGCTGGGGTTTGTGTTAGACCTGCAGCGGGACTATGCCCCGGTCAGAGAGCAGATCCCGGAGGAGCGACTGTACAAGGTAGGGAACCATGCACCGCATCCACCTTCACTAGTTTTTTTTAATATATATATTGAGATTTGCTATATATCCTTCCAGTGGCCGGCATTCAGGGCCTGCTAAGCCTTGTCTGCTGGCCCAAACAGAATCATAAAGTTTACATTTTTATATATATTTTTTTATAATTAAAAGTGATAGCTATTTTATAGTTTAATTGTTTTTCACAAATGCACTACATGTATTATAAATTTTTTCTCCCAATTAGCTTATTTTCTCATTGCACAGCTCCTGTTGCTCTGCCTTCAGCCTTCAGTCTCCTGCATGGAGGCCGCTGTTTAATGATCTGGTTAACAGCGCTCATCCTCGAGAGCTGATTAAACTATATGAGAAGGCCTTCTAGCATCTGTTTTGCCACAGCGTGACCATTAACGTGCGCTGTGATTGGTCAGGGTGTCAGTACACACCCTGGAACTGAAGCGCACTGATAAACTGTACAACAGCGTCACTGAACTTTTAAGGAGAGCGGATGGACTTTGTCTTTGAACAGCATCTGCTTTTTGTGGGGTTTTTTCATCTGTGGTGGCGTTGTGTTGATGTGTCTATGGTGCTGTTTTTACGGGTTGGGCTGTCAGGACACACAACATCGCCGAGGCGTAGGTACCAAATCCACGGCCCGCCACTGCATCCTGCATACAGATTTCCAAAATAATTGATGAATATATAACCAAAATACGATAGAAGAATTGTACCAAACCGCTACATATTTTGGCAATGTGGCAATGTGCTTTATTATATGAACACATTTTATATTACAGTTTTAAGCTCAAGTGGTAGCATAACCAACCCTAAGAACTCATCGGTGGTAAAAAAAAAAAAAACTTTTGGATAGAGTAACCCAAAAAATTTACTCAAGTAAAAGCACTGTCACTGTGCAAAAAAGTTAGAATAAAAAGTAGTCAAACAACTACTGTGCTGGACGCCAACATCTCCCTGGAGGAGCTGACCGCTGCTGTGGGTCAAATGGCTGCTGGTAGAGCTCCTGAACTGAACTTTTATAAACACTTTTGGAAGTGTTCGGGAGCCGACCTATGGGAGGTGCTGCAGGAGTGTTCACAGACAGGCCTGTTACCGACGACATGGCGACATGCAGTACTTTCCCTGTTACCCAAAAAAGGAGACTTATCCTTATTGAAGAACTGGAGACCGGTGGCGTTGTTATGCACAGACTATAAACTTCTTTCCAAGGTGCTCGCCAACCGGCTTAAGAGTTTTCTAGAGACTATAATCCACAGAAACCAGTCGTACTGCGTACCGGATAGATCCATCATGGATACATTTTTTCTCATTTACCTTCGTAAACTGTATAATATTGATGTTGGTGTTATATCATTAGATCAAGAGAAGCCTTTTGATAGGGTTGACTTAAGGGCTTTTGGTTTTGGTGAAGGGTTTGTGTCACTGTTAGGTTTGATGTACAAGGAAGCTTCTTGTCTGTTGAAGGTGGGGGGTGCGCTGAGCTGTCCAGTTCAGGTCCAGAGGGGCGTCAGACAGGGTTGTTCTATCTCTGGACAGCTATATTCCATTGTAATTGAGCCTCTTCTTAACAGGTTGAGATCCCGTCTGTCAGGACTCATGTTACCTGGGCTGCCTCAGCGGCCCTCGCTGGTGGTGTCAGCATATGCTGATGACATGAATGTGTTCGTCAGAGACCAGAGGGATGTCAACGTCTAGGTAGCAGTTTTGTTTTGTTTGAGAGGACATCTTCAGCAAAGGTAAACTGTGGGAAAATTGAAGCTTTGCAGGTTGGGCATTGGTTAAGCAAAGAAACACCAAAGCTAACAGGAAACATCAGATGAGGAAGGCAGGGCTTGAAGATTTTGGGTGTTTTTTTGGGAACAGCAGAGTTTCAAAAACAGAACTGGGAGGGTGCTATGGAGAGAGTGTGTATTCAATTCAATTCAGTTTATTTTATATAGCCCAACATCACAATTCAAGTTTGCCTTGGTACCCGGTGTAATTGTCAATAATTGTCAATAACTTGGTTGCCTCGACCCTTTGGAACAAACTGGTAGCAAAGGGTCAGAATTTTGAGAATTATGAAGTTTATTCTTTTAGTGCTGTGACCACCGTGGCCGAGGACCAGGAGTTGTGTTGATGAAATAATTGGGTTGACTGTGATCCATCCAGGAGCAACAATGTTCAACATTATATATTGTACAGAAGTATACTTTTGCATCTACTATGAACTTATGAAGGAGTTGTAACAGTAAGTGTGTATGTATGCTCATTCCCCTTGGTAGCGGGCCGCACAGAAAGAATGAATGAAAAAAAAGAAGAAAAAAATCAAGGCCGGAAATATGTTTTATTTAGAAAAATGACCGGATACATCCGTCTGTGCGGAACCTCAGACGGAACATCAGAATCAGAATCAGAAACCGTTTATTTGCCAGGAATGTTTTCACACAAACGAGGAATTTTTTGAGGCGGAAGGTGCATACATTGGACGTGGACATGGGACGTAGGACGAGACAAACAACAATCAACAATCAACAATCAACGAAAACAACAGTGCAATTGGTATTAAAATATGTGTAAGATAAGCAAGTGCTCAGTCAACAGATACGTTAATGTGAATGTACGTTAAAGTGACATGTGTATTTAAGTTAAAGTGTATGTTAAAGTGACGAGTGTTTAAGTATACGGTGTGCAGAGGAGTGAATGGTAGAGAAAATAAAAATAAAAATAAAAATTAAGAGTTAAAATTAAAAATTAAAAATTAAAAATTAAAATAGCTGGGGGTGACAGAGACAGTCAGTGGGGGACCCGAGCCGCATTGATGAGCCCGACTGCTGACGGGAAGAAACTGTTTGTGTGGCGTGAGGTCTTGGTCCTGATGGACCTCAGCCTCCTGCAAGAGGGGAGGGACTCGAACAGGATATGTCCAGGGTGAGAGGGGTCAGCTGCAATCTTCCTAGCTCGCCTCAGAGTCCTGGAGGCGAACAAGTCCTGGAGGGATGGCAGGTTACAGCCAATCACCCTCTCAGCAGAGCGGATGATCTTGACACATGTTAACAGGAGGTTACGTGTAAAAAATGAAACTTAAAAGTCTGTTTTAACTCTGCTGGTGTTCTGGATTAAAACCAAGGCAGAGTATCCTGAGATCGCCAAAAAAGCTCTGAAAACCTGCTTCCATTTGAACATCCTGTCTTTGTGCAGCGGGTTATAAGTTACGGAGTAGACTGGACATAAAGGTTTAAGTTACGGAGTAGACTGGACATAAAGGTTTAAGTTACGGAGTAGACTGGACATAACGAACACACGTCGGGTGTCGTAGTCTCCCGTCATCCCGAGATGGGACCCGGTCCGTGAAAATATTGTCTTACACGTAACCGGTCCTTGGCGCAAAACAGCAAATATTGTGATTCTCCAAACCTGCTTGGTGGAGTCTGTGTTCCACCACAGTCTCATGATTCATTTTTCTAAAGATAGATTAGATTTTGTAGCGAGTAACGAAGGTTTCAGGGGAAATGTATCGGAGTAAAAGTACCGGTTTTCTTTGCAAAAATGTAGTAAAAGTAAAAGTCAACAGAAATATAAATAGTAAAGTAGAGTACAGATATCCCCAAAAACTACTTAAGTATAGTAAAGAAGTATTTCTACTTCGTTACTATACACCACTGCACCACAGAGCCTCCAGAGGAATCCAGAGGGCAGTTGTGGACATTCTCAGCCCGCTTCACTGGCTGAGAGCTGCAGTGCTGTACCTGCCGGTCCGGGAGGGAGGACAGGGCCTGGTGGATATCGCATCTCACATCAAAGCCTTCAGACTGCAGACGGCTCAGAGGCTGCTGTACAGTTTGGGCCTGCCATGGACTGATACTGCCTGAGGAGGGCTGCTTAGGGTATGACAAACACCTGTTCTTACTTCAGCCCCAGTCAGTGGATTTAACCGGTCTGACACTGTTCTACCAGTCCGTCTTACAGGCGTGGCAGGTTCTTACAGTCCACCGGAGAGCTGGGACCACACCAGGGATGTGGCTCTTTGAGGAGCCGCTGTTTGGGAGCAGCTACATTACGTCCCAGGTCCTGGCGTCGGTCCGCCTGAGATCCAGACTGAGAAAGACTGTGTGAAGCTGGGTCATCTAATGAAGACTTCCATCCCTCATCTGGCGGAGCTGACTAACATCCGGTCCAGCAGGACCACCATGCTCAGGCTGGTGGAGGAGGTCTGTGCTTCTCTGCCAGGAGTCCTCAGAGCGTTTGTTGGAGACCCCACATTATCTCACCAATGGACGATGAGTGTGAGTATGTCTTTCCACCCCTGGTTGTCTGTCCTGCTGTGGGACAGTGGAGGGATGAGGAGGGCATCCTGCTGTCTCTAAGGACACCCCAGTTGGGGGATTTTGAGACTCTGGGGAGGAAAGCAATGTACCAGGTCGTTGTGAAGGTCTCTAATTTGCGTTCTCTGGCGGCGATGAGGGTATCGAGGTGGACTGAGTTTTTTGGCAGGGGATCCTCCCCAGGAGGCTGTTGGCGGTCCCTGTACAAACCCCTTGTAGACAAACGGACAGGAGATCTCCAGTAGAGGGTTGTACATGGGGCTGTAATTACAAACAGGTATCTGGTGCACCTCGATCCTGGCTCAGGAGACGGCTGTCCTTTCTGCGCTGAGACAGAAATCATCAACCATCTGTTTGTTGAGTGCTCCAGACTGGTCAGACTCTTGAGAGGGTGTGGTTTCAGGGCTTAGGAGAACACTTTTCTTTCCGTCTATTTATCTACGGTCCAAACTACTCTGCTAAAAAAAACATATACACAAACTAATGAACTTCCTTTCAGGACTGGCCAAACTAGCAATTTGGAAAACAAGGGAAAAACGTGTGAGGGGTGATGAGTCAGAGGACGTGAGTTGAATGCTGACGGGGATGCTGACTGCCCGGCTCAGGGCGGACTTTGGTTTTTACAGACTGACAGAAAACACAGAACTCTCTGTGAACATTTGGGCTCTGAAGGACGTTCTGTGTTCAGTCAGAGACGATGCTCTGGTTCTGAACTTGTGATTTGTGCTTTTTGTTTTCTTTACTATTTTTTGTTTTGTTTTGTTTTGATAAAGTTTTTGATAAACAGTAAACTGTAAACGGAATTGATTTAGTAATATAGATACTAGACCATCTCTCTCTCTCTCTCTCTCTCTCTCTCTCTCTCTCTCTCTCTCGCTCTCTCTCTCTCTCTCAGGTTTATACATTCAACTCAGTGCGTAAATCCATGTGTACGGTGATCAAGCTGCCTGACGGTTCCTTCCGCCTCTACAGCAAAGGAGCCTCGGAGATCCTGCTGAAGAAGTGAGTGTTAGAAGAGGATGGGGAGGCGGAGGTGGCGAAACATTAGATCACATGAATAAGGAAAAAATAGTTCATTGGGGACTGGGTTCAAAAGTAAGAGACAAAATATGTTCTATTAATGAGTATTTTATGGGGTTAGTTCAGTCTCAATAATGACAAATGTACACAGAAGGATTCACAAGTGCGCACAGAACAATTCACAAATATATTTGATTTACAAATGTACACAGAAGGGTTTACAAATACATTCCAATGATTTATATAAATGTAAAACAAAAATCACAAATATATTTTTGCATTTGTTTGTGAAAAGCTTCACATTTACCAGACGCCATTGTCTGATCACCTCTGCAAATTCCGTAACTGTACGCTGGCACCGCCCTCGTGGGTAGGGGAGGGGGGAGCTGCACTCATGTGATTGGTTGAAAATGAGGGCGACATCTGATTGGCTATGGATAGGTTCATATTGAAAATAAATTGCGTTTGCAAAGCACGGTAGGGGAGTCTCAAAAAAGCCACTCGTAAATGTGAAGCTTTTCACAAACAAGTGCAGAAATATATTAGTGATTTTTTACATTCATATAAATCATTGGAATGTATTTTTGTGTGCATTTGTGAATCTTTCTGTGTGCATTTGTCATTATTGAGACTGAACTAACCCCATAGTATTTATCCTGTCCTTCATCTGTGTCCAGGTGTTCTTTTATCCTCGATGCCAATGGAGAAGCGCGCACATTCCGTCCGCGTGACAGAGATGAGATGGTAAAACAGGTGAGACTGAATCACTAAAAGCAGAACAATGTCTTCCAAAGGGCTGTGCTGAATGTCATTGTGTTTTCCTGTCTCTCCGGGCCATTCTCGTAAACGCCATATGTCAGTGAAGCTTGGAGGGACTTTCTTCAAATTCACAAATGTCCATCTGGACTCAAGGATGAAGTGATTCGATTTTGGAAGTCAAAGGTGACTGTCCACAAATATGGATTGAAGCAGAAACCTTTGCTCGATAAAAATGTGAATATTGTCTTTTTCAATACATTTTGACTTTGGAAATGTTATTGGAAATGTTCAGATCACACAAGTCACAATCAATCCTACGCACTACATCCACAAATAGTAGAACCCTAATAATATTAGTGTAGCCTGTGCAGAAATGCCGGGTTTAAACACAATGAATAGCACAAACAAGTAAGCCGCACAGCATTGGGATGTTGATTTAGAATTTGAATGCCAACGTTATGAATGAAGCTTAGATCTATTCGATAAATGTGATTTTTTTTACACATCCAGCAGTTACAGAGCAACATTATCAGTCATTAGAACTGGTGTTTGTGTCCACCTGATAGATGTAGGTCCAATATTCACTCTCTTTTAGCTCTGACTTTGGTCTCTAACAACTCCTGAGGAAAATATCGTGAGCTGCTAAATCCACTGAGTTCATCAGATACTCGATAACTGTGTCTGTCTGCTGTTTGGTAAGGAGCAGGTCGTGTATTTGGATTTTTAGAGACTCATCACTACGGGTGACCCCTTTCACATTGTCACATTTTTTATATATTGTCATTTTGTACATTGTTATAATATTGTTATAGCCACTTTAAAGGTGTAGGTAATTATATGTTTGTGCTGTTAACCCCTGCTTCCAGTCTTTGTGCATTACTGAACAGAGAGTGAGCGACTGATACATTCCAAATCTGCTTTTGCCGGATCCGTCTAGTTGTCATTAAAATATTTAGCAACAAAACACATGTATTTGTTCCACATACAGTAGATAAGTCCATGCTGGCTCCGCAAGCATTGTTTCACTGACTGACGGGCGGACTGACCTACATTTGGCTCACGATGAACACAGCCGTGCATTGAGTAAAAACAACTTTCCTCCATGCACAACTTTATTCCAGCTCAGCGGTTCAGTTTACATTGCAGCGGCTTTGTGTCCCCACATCATATGAGGGACTTACAGCAGCGACGGTTGCTGTCTGCAGTAGGCTGGAGGTCTTTTCCTTACAGCTGTGTCAGAGAGCATTCCCACAAAGATACTCAAAAAGGAATCTGACAAAAAATATGCGAGCAGTTTCATCCAGTTTGTCTTCACCAGATATTGGACATGTCTGTAATCAGTAAGTTAAGCAGTCTGTGGTAGATTTTGTGAAGGCCTTCCTGACCGAACTTGTAATAATGACTTATACCTAGGTGATTGAGCCAATGGCATGTGAGGGGTTGAGGACCATCTGCATTGCATACCGTGACCTGCCGTCTAACCCGGAGCCGGAATGGGACAACGAAGCAGAGATATTGACAGAGTTGACCTGCCTCTCTGTGGTTGGGATAGAGGACCCTGTGCGGCCTGAGGTAGGGTTCTGTAGAGTGTGTGTGTTTGAGCTTCAGCTGCTACTGTGGCTTTCCATAATATCCCATTATAACCTGTATTTATAAAAGTAATTATCTGAGCAAAGGAATGCCTTTGGGGAGATCGTGTGTGTGTGTGTGTGTGTGTGTGTGTGTGTGTGTGTGTGTGTGTGTGTGTGTGTGTGTGTGTGTGCCTGTCCTCAGCTAATGTTACAACTGGACCCATCTGCCTCATATCCGTTGTGCTTGTTTATGACTGCAACCACGGACCTCTCGTGGTTGCAGTGATTTACAATCTCTAATGAAGGGATTTACATGGGCACTGTTCCCGACCCCCATGCGACATTGAAAAGGCGTGTCAGCTAAGACAGCCCAGCAATGTCCAGGCCTTCAGCATCTCGGAGTGGATCTCATCCAGCCCGGCGCCTTGCCGCCAGGGATATGGGTGCGACCCCCCCAGTCTTCAGGCGGACATGTTGGCCAGGTTTAGGAGCTCCTCAAGCGGCTCTTTCCACCGCCCCACGATGTTCCCTGTCTGACCCAGACAGCAGGGCTCCATGGGCGAAGGCCCGGCCACCAGACGCTCGCCGGTGAGCTCCCCTCCAGGGAGGGTGCCCTGGTTTCCCTGGTTCAGGCGAGGTGGCTATCGTCCGTGGGCCGCTATCCATCACGTTTTTTTTGTATTTGTTATTGACTACTTATACCGTCATTGACTGCAGTCACTCCTCTTAACCGGCCAGTGGGTGCCGCAACTTGCCTCAGAAGCAAAAGACATTTCCAGCAGTCGACTAGGCAAGAAGAAGCCTTACCTAGTCTGTTGAGGCAACATTTGGGCCTTAAAAACTGAAATCCAGCTTGGTTTCATTTTGAAGCCAAATATCTGCAGATTAATTACTTACTTGATATTAACATCAGATGCAATACAAGATGATTCTATTCCTCTAAATGTGTGTTGTGGCCAGAAGGGAACCATGAGGGACGATTGAATGAGATTCAACTCTTCTCTGTTTAGGAGGCTGAGATCTGCATTCCACTGAGTTTCCTCGTTGGCGTTGTGTTTTTGTGTGAACACATTTCCTGTCCCTCTCAGGTGCCTGACGCCATCCGAATGTGTCAGCGCGCAGGCATCACGGTGCGGATGGTGACGGGTGATAACATTGACACAGCGAGGGCCATTGCTGTTAAATGTGGCATCATCCACCCTGGGGATGACTTTATCTGTCTCGAGGGAAAAGACTTCAACCGACGAATCAGGAACGAGAAAGGAGAGGTGAGTTGGGGTCTCAGTGGGTTAAGTGCAGAGTAAACTGTCAGAGCATTTTTATAATAGTTCCTTTTTGTATTCAAATTAAGTGTTCTATTGCTGTAGTGAATAAGAATGAAGAAATAATGAATATTAACAAATGTGTAAGAGGGCAGCCTGTTTGATAACCACGCTGACATAATGCTTTCCTCTAACCTCTAATCTACTGCCCGACAGATTCATGTGTACAAGTAATGTGTACCGGTTCATACGCTTCTCTTTGAAAAATAGAAAACACTCCAGCCTTTCTTGTTTTCTTTTTCACATCCATATCTTATCTCAACCACATGCAGCCTTGATTTTATTCCCACTAAATTTCTTAAAGAGTTTATCGGCACTTTAGGGCCCAGTATTTTATTGATTATAAATAGCTCCCTATTACATTTAATAGGGAGCTATTTATAATCAATAAATTACTGGGCCCTCCACCTACCCATCTATTTTTAAACATGCTATGGTCCAACCTCTTTTAAAGAAACCTAAGATTGATCCTTCTGTTTTATCAAATTTTAGGCCAATTTCTAAACTTTCATTTTTATCAAATGTTTTAGAAAAAGAGGTTTCAACACAACTCTTTTTATGAACCACAACAACATCTTTGAGAAATTTCAGTCAAGTAACTTATGACCTTCTTTTAGCAGCAGACAGGGAGGAGAGCGCAGTTTTAATTATTTTAGTCCTAAGTGCAGCTTTTGACACCGTAGTTCACGCCATTTTAATCGATCCCCTCAAAACCTGAGTTGGCATCAAGGACGATGCACTTAGCTGGTTTTACTCTTATCTTTTAGAAACAACCTACTCGGTCACCACGACACACATACCTGTGGTGTAAATTTTAGGTCCAATTTTATTTTCAATCTATGGCTAAATCCTCCAACGACAGGACATATCTTTTCACTGCTATGCAGACGACAAACAGATATACCTGCCACTGAGACCTGGTGACCACAGAGCCTAGCTGCTGTCCTGGACTGTCTTTCTGATATCAACTGTTGGATGGCACAAAACCTTCTACAGCTCAATAACTCAAAATCAGAAGTCATACTATTCAACTCCCCAAACAATAACACTAGTCTCATTCAGAGTGAACTTGGTCCCCTGCCTGCTTTTTAAAAACCTGCTGCCAGAAACTTGGGAGTAATGTTTGGCTCTCAATTAAACTTTGAAACACAGATAATAAAAAAAAAGTCCAGTCCTGCTTCCTTCAATTAAGAACCATCTCCAGAATTAAACCTATACTGTCACACTCTGACCTGGAAAAAGTCATTCATGCACTCGACTAGGCTCGACTAGGCTGGACTTCTGTAACTCCCTCCTTTCTGGCATAAACCAAAAAAAATTATCGATTTGTTATTTTTGTTATTTTTTGGGGTTTATTGTATTCATTGCCTTTATGGTATGGTCCTTTTTTGTTTACCGGTATTGACTTTATGTATGTTGTTCTCTGTAGAGCACTTTATAGACTTTTTTTAAGGTGCTATATCAATAAAGTTATTATTATTAATTGGGCTGTAGTTAGTTGGTTAAGTGCTGCATGGGGTAATATATATAATAAGTGGGGTAATATGGTACTATGAACTCTCTAGTGGGGTAATATGGTACTATAAGCTCTCTAGTGGGGTAATATGGTACTACAAGCTCTCTAGTGGGGTAATATGGTACTATAAGCTCTCTAGTGGGGTAATATGGTACTATAAACTCTCTAGTGGGGTAATATGGTACTATAAGCTCTCTAGTGGGGTAATATGGTACTATAAGCTCTCTAGTGGGGTAATATGGTACTATAAACTCTCTAGTGGGGTAATATGGTACTATAAGCTCTCTAGTGGGGTAATATGGTACTATGAGCTCTCTAGTGGGGTAATATGGTACTATAAACTCTCTAGTGGGGTAATATGGTACTATAAGCTCTCTAGTGGGGTAATATGGTACTATGAGCTCTCTAGTGGGGTAATATGGTACTATAAGCTCTCTAGTGGGGTAATATGGTACTATGAGCTCTCTAGTGGGGTAATATGGTACTATGAACTCTCTAGTGGGGTAATATGGTACTACAAGCTCTCTAGTGGGGTAATATGGTACTATGAGCTCTCTAGTGGGGTAATATGGTACTATGAACTCTCTAGTGGGGTAATATGGTACTATGAGCTCCAGTGGCGGTCTACCTGCACTTTCAGTGCGTCTGAGTCATAGTCTAGATCAGCTGTTTAACAGCTGGGCGCAGTGATTCTTGATTTTACAGGAAGCCAGTGCAGAGCAGCTAGTACAGGAGTAATGTGATCTCTTTTCTTAGTCCTCGTTAGTACACGAGCTGCAGCATTCTGGATCAACTGGAGAGATTTAAGAGACTTACCAGAGCAGCCTGAATATAAGGAGTTACAGTAATCCAGTCTAGAAGTAACAGATGCGTGAATCAACTTTTCTGCATCGCTTTGAGCACAAGATGTGCCTGATTTTTGAAATGTTACGCATGTGAAAAAAGGCAGTCCTTGAGATTAGTTTTCCATGGGAGTTAAAGAACATTGATTAACACATAAAGGAACACTTCATCCTTCAGTTTATCACAAACATTCATCATCAACACATAAAGGAACACTTCATCCTTCAGTTTATCACAAACATTCATCATCAACACATAAAGGAACACTTCATCCTTCATCAACACATCTGGAGTTACATGGTTTTACGATGAAAAACTGTCCTTTGAAAAGTAACTGTCAGACAAATGTAATGAAATAAAAAGTACAATATTTACTTATATTTATTTATATTGAGATGTAGAGCAGTAAAAAGTACAGAGATAAAGTTGCATAAATGAATTAATTCAAGCAAAGTACCTCAAATTAGTACTTTAGTACCACATCTCACAACTCTTATACTGTAAGCTCTTTGGAAAACCTAACACATAAAGGAATCGTGCAAAGATAAAAACTAAAGGCATATTCACAGTAGTATTGGAGGTTCCCATCCCATATCACCACTGATATTCCTGCCTCTACTGTAGTTCCTGCACACTTGAAGCCAACAAGCATTGTTTTCATCAAAACCATTTCCATTTATCATTTGTATTGAACAGAATGCTTTCTGCTTTTCTATTCACACTGATGTGTGTGAATTATCATGAGTAGGACTGCAGGTGTTCTATTGACTGATTGTTATGCACTAAAACACCAGGGAAAATTCCTCTTATGTGAAAACCTACTTGGCAGTGACTCTTTATAAGAGCCAATTTCACAGTTCTTCTTTGATGCATTATCCTCCATCCAAGACTCTGGATCAATAGTGACATCTAGTGAGAGAAGAGGATAGCTAATAGTTTCTCTATGATGTTATTCATCAGATTGAACAGGAACGTATTGACAAAATCTGGCCCAAACTTCGCGTGTTGGCTCGATCCTCGCCAACCGACAAACACACCCTGGTCAAAGGTGAGTCTCGAGTTTATGAACCCAAACACACACACACACACACACACACACACACACACACACACACACACACACACACACACACACACACGCACATGAGAGCCTATCTTTCTTTTGTGTCCAGGAATCATCGACAGCACCGCCCTAGAACAACGACAGGTCGTTGCAGTAACAGGAGATGGAACC
The DNA here is from genome assembly GCA_038501785.1 of Myoxocephalus aenaeus. Lineage (NCBI taxonomy): Eukaryota > Metazoa > Chordata > Actinopteri > Perciformes > Cottidae > Myoxocephalus > Myoxocephalus aenaeus. The sequence continues at coordinate 12,569,159 of JBAMJR010000040.1, forward strand.
AATGACGGACCAGCTTTGAAGAAGGCTGATGTGGGCTTTGCCATGGTAACCTGATATATTATTCCCCATTTATGTTCATTTGGTGTTGAAACCTTCCTGTAGATACAATAATCTCACATCGAAGTATCTGAATCCCATTTTGGGGAACACTATATATCATAAATATATTAATGGTATAGTTTGGATGTTTTGAAGTGTGACAGGAGTACCAGCATCAGTTTAAGTGTACGTTATATTTAGAATATTTTCACAGCTTTTCCCTGCCATCAGACAGCCCTCTCTAGATCAGCAACTGCAGCGGTTATCTATGTTCTCTTCAAAGATACGAGACTCCTTTGACAAAAACAGTCATCTGGTTACCGCTGCCTCCATCGGTGTGTTTGTTTGTGTGACTTTGGTTAGTTCTGACTTTTGGATTCACTGAAGTAACACAAACAGACCAACCAATCGAGGCAGCGCTAACCAGAAACTGTTTTTGTCAAAGGAGTCTTGTGTCTTTGAAGAGAACAGCATCAGTTCTCTGTCAGAAAGGACTGCCTGACAGCAAAGTAAAGAGGTGAAAATATTCTAAATATAACGTACATTTACCTGGTATTGATTCTACTTGGTGTCTAAAATACATCACAGTAGTACATTACTTTGCTGGTTCTGTCTACTGTAGTAATACACTGAGTATGGAGAAGTAGCTGATACAACTATCCATTGAATGACTTAAGATACCAAATACATTCAAGTATATATGAGGAATTGTAGAATGTTTCTCTTCCTGTAAATAATACATGCTTATCAATGTATTTAAAAAGACTAAATATATTTTATTTTTAATACAATAATGTGCGTTTGGTCACACAATTACTCACTCCAACACGGTACTGACTGAAATCATTTGGATGTCTCCGTCTCCTCCTCACTCTGTCTCATCTCTGTCAGGGTATTGCGGGAACTGACGTGGCTAAAGAAGCGTCTGACATCATCCTGACTGATGACAACTTCAGCAGCATTGTCAAGGCGGTGATGTGGGGACGAAACGTCTACGATAGCATCTCCAAGTTCCTGCAGTTCCAGCTCACGGTCAACGTAGTGGCTGTCATCGTGGCCTTCACCGGCGCCTGCATCACCCAGGTGACGGATGGATGCATGCTGACACACATGCACACAACACAACCCGCACTTCAGCCAGCATCACTCATGCTGTAGCTGCTTAGACAAGCCAATGCTACAGTGCTTTTTATGCAGCCTTATATAACAGAGACGTCCTGACACACATGGAAACATTTACATATGTTTGATATGAAAGAAATATCAACTTGTGTATGCTTTTATGGATTTACTGTTATTTGCAATATATTTATATGGAAAGTTAAATACATAAAGAGCAAAAGTTGTTCAGCTCTAAAGTAATCCCCTCCCTATCCAGAACATGATCAGACAAAACAAAAAACTGACACATATTGATATTTAACTTAAGTAAACACCATGGTCCCAAATATGAAGCATGACAAACATGAAAAAGAACCATCAGCAACATCAAGCGTCAGCAGGGTCTTTGGGAAGCCCTCAATACTTTGTGACGTCTATTTGGAGCAAACCATGAGTTTCTCTAGCAGTCGAGACAATAGCCAGCAGATCCAATGATAATGGCAACAGGCTGACCACCATAACAACTCTGCTGCTAACTACATAGACAAGTACATGTTTGTACATTTTAAGTATTGATATTATTATTTTTGCATGTGTATTCATGTGAAGCTGGTATTTCTGCAGAGTTGCAGAAGATCGGGCTACACTAATATTATTACTTGTCCAAAACTACAAATGTATTAAAAAAAGATAGATGTGATAATTTCCAATCCACAACATGTTTTTATTTCATGAAATATTCTATATCAATCCATATTTGTCGGCATTTAGCCTTTCAAAAACAGCCTTTCACTGTGATCAAAAAACTGTTTGCTACCTGGCTTTCTTCACCTGCACTGTGTTAACAGAGCGGCCAGCAGCAACCGACCAGTACATTCATATTACCAGAACAACAACACATTTGATTTGTCTTCACCCTGTGATGGGTGATGACATCATAAAATATGACGCTAGGTATGTCAAAGAAATGACAAGTCCTAATAATTATATTAAATCCCAGCTTTTAGATTTTGCAAAGATAACTTGAGCAAAAAGTTATTTGGAGCGGTTTCTGGTCGGGCTTCTTGATCAAAACACGTGAAAGAACTATTTTACTAACAAACTAATTTGTTTCATCAGCAGTAGGCAAAGGGTTGAGACTCCCTGAGCTAGATTCATACAAGCTTCTTCCTTTAATTACATAACCTGACTAATACATTTACAGATTAACAACTGAAGCATAGAAATAGAAGTAAAGCAGACATGGAACTGTTTTCCGTGGTCATCTGACCACAGAAAATGGTGATTGCTTTTAGTTGCCAACCTTGGTACGAAAAGATCAGCCTAGAAAGTATTCCTTCTGTGAGAGCAATGTGCTTTTGCATGAGTGTGTGGATGAATAGAATAGTTGTAATGCTACTCCTTACAAAAGCTTTGTAGCGTTAATACTCCGCTGCTGCTTCTGTTGTTGAGCTTCAGCACAGTGAGTGAGTGTTTCGGTTCAGCTGGTAGTAAGTTAGCCCGCTATAACATATATCAGTGGCCTTCTGTGCCGCCTGATATCGTATACATAAATACGCGCATGACGGGATGCTGCGTCATTAACGGACAATGCATGTTGTCCACATCAACAAGAACAAATTCAAAAGAACCAGTCACATTTAGCTATAACAAAACATGTCAAAACAATCCAACAAAACTGCGGCACTAAAACACTAAGCCACGATCAGAAGGAATGATATTAACTATATAGCTAATAAAAACAATAAAAACAATACCATAGATACATCAACACAACGCTACTGCAGATGTAAAAACTAGTGCTGGGCAAAGATGAAAACATTTAACTGATTAATCGCATGATTTTTCTGCAATTAATTGCATTATGCGCAAAATTCAATAATGAATGAAAAACTAGTGTATTGCACGCTTTTATTTTAAAGTAATGTTATCAGAACAATATAACAGGCTCTCTGGAGCAACAGCAAGTTAACAACAGTATATAAATCAGTGTTCTTTCTGAACAGGTACCAGAAGAAACATTTGTCTTTTATCAGGGAACAACATAAACAGTCTGTTCCGTATTGTCAATCAATTTTGTTGTTTTTGTTGCATGTTTTTTGTCTGCCGTAAGCAAAATGTATCTGGTTTCCTGTTTTGAGATACGGTGCTTTTCTTTTGAAGGCGAAAAACTGAGTTGAAACGGAAGTTGCATAGTGCGCCGTTTAACGGCTGAAGCTACGGTCTTTACGGCAGTGGCGAGCCGTGGTTTGGACGTACGCCTGCTGTCTAACCGGCAGCAGGCGGTATTACTTGTAAAAGAAATACAAAAAATACAAAATTATAAAAAAATTCAATTTAAACGGGGACGTTTTCTCCCAGTGAGCATCCCCAGTGTCTGGGAAGCCAGACTCCCGGGACATGGTCCGTGACCGCTCTCTGCTCCACATCTCTCTGCAGGACTCTCCTCTGAAGGCAGTGCAGATGCTGTGGGTGAATCTCATCATGGACACGTTTGCTTCTCTGGCCCTGGCTACCGAGCCCCCCACTGAGGCCCTGTTGCTACGGAAACCCTATGGTCGGAACAACCCGCTCATCTCACTGACAATGATGAAGAACATCCTGGGCCATGGAGTGTACCAGCTGGTTATCATCTTCACCCTACTGTTCGTAGGTAAACACACAAAGAGACATCCTGAGGTACTGGCTTTGATCAGCAGACCTCTTGTGGGATTAGAAGAGGGGTTTATATTCCACAGACCAACAGCAGGTGCTTTGGTGAAGACACACACACACACACACACACACACACACACACACACACACACACGCACAGCCACAGTGTCCTGCATGAACAACACAGCTGATACTTGTTCTCTCATCCTTCATTCCCCTCCAGGCGAGCACATTTTTAACATCGACAGCGGCCGCCACGCTCCGCTCCACTCGCCTCCTTCTGAGCACTACACCATCATCTTCAACACCTTCGTCCTCATGCAACTGTTCAACGAGATAAACGCTCGCAAGATCCACGGAGAGAGAAATGTCTTTGACGGCATATTTGCCAACCCCATCTTCTGCAGTATTGTTGTGGGGACCTTCGTCGTGCAGGTACGCGTCACCTTTCACGTCTGTGATGTCTTTCCATTCAGAGGTTTTTATCTTGGTGTTTGGTATGTTTATGTTATTTATATTTCGTTTGAATCCATACCCCTAAAAATAGATCTTGCAGTTCCGCAGGTTTTCAATAGTTCAGCATGAGCCCAGGAAGAGTCGTTGCTTTCTTGGTAATGTGGTTCCAAATAAAAGATGGCTGAAGAAGTCCATACTGCTCAACATTTGTTTAAACTGAATGTTGCCATGGCATGTAAATGTCAGTATGAAACATCTTGTGTTATTCCACTACATATTCTATGTATTATACACTTAGTGGCCACTTTATTAGGTACACCTGGGAATATAATGCTCATCCATACATTCTATCTTTACAACTTTATAACTAAGGCCTTTATTTATTTCCCAGCTGAGGGTACCAGGCCTTTATTTGAAGCAGGCGTATATTAGACACGGTTAGTTACATTGTTCTGATTGTTTCATGCTGTTAGTGTCTTCCTTTCAAAGGTGATTGTGGTTGTTGGGGGATTATTCTGTCATTTCTAAAGCAATGGCAGCTTGAAGGTCTTCTACAGAAGCTGTGTTTTGGTGCTGGTTTAGGTCACCTTCTTAGTCTGTAAAAGTATAGAAAATGAATGGGGTCATTTTCAGGCCTTCACAGGCAACAAAACAATCTCATTAAAGTACACGATGAAACCTTCCACGATAATAATGGTACATTCATGAGATTTATTTTTGATAAAGTTGCTTTTTAATCCATTTTCTTCGACCAACAAAAACACTTGATGAACAGTGTTGTGATAATTATGGCTAAATATAAGAAAACATATTCTGATAACATGTTTTGCTATATTGCCCAGCCCTACTTGAGTCCAGATTTTAGATTCCAAACCAACCAAAGGAGGCTTGTTAGTAGAAGTGGATACAGAAGAGATGCACTGAGGAGGACCAACAAGCGAGCAAAGAGCTCCTCAGGGCTGCTGGACAGAGAGGCAGAGATGTGGAGTGTGACAGCAAAGAAGAGACAGTTCAGAGGGATTTGTAAAAGTGGAGATGAGAGAGAGCTGGAGGCAGCTTGAGAGAGATGAACCTGATCACGTTTAAAAAGCTGTCGCTACATCCACTGAGACAAATAGACCCACAGCAGCACGGTGTGGCCCACATGTTGCGTAATGGAAACAAGGGTTGAGCCCGTTATGTCGGAAGCATTAATACAGAGTTTATAGTTCTCAGTTTTACACAGCTGGAGTGGAATGATTACTGATTAATATTCCCAGGCATTAACACCATAGAATGATTCTACTTTGATTTATGAGTCTTAGTAAAACTAAGAAGCTTTGATCAAAGTGAGATTCTTTGCACTTAAACATTGTCAGACTCACAGTGTACAGTAAAATATATATGTATACACATCGTCTTTTTTATTCATATCATTAAAACCTGGAGCCCCACAATGCAACATGTCGACAGTTTGGTCCTCCTGCACTTCATGTGCTCTGCTGTTCAGTTCAGTGTGCCTCTCAAACATATCCTGAAAGTACATCACTGGTGATGATGAGGTCATGGCCCAGCAAACCTCCTCCAATACTAACAATCCATCAAGTCAGGTTATCATGTAACTGATTCGTGAAATCAGTCACTTGCTCCATCCGTTTCATGGCAGAGGGAGAATGAACACCGTCCTGCTTTCTGACGCTCACTTATTACCACATTATAGTTCACTGAGGAAGAGTAAAACCACAAGGCCATTTCTTTGGTTTGATACTGATTGATCAAACTTAGCTACGTATGGCACTGTGGAGGCGTTGGAGTGGTTTTGATCTTCTCAGCAACTCTGAATAGCACATTTCTCAAAATAATCTTTTCCTTTAAATGACACTCAACACTCAGGACCTAAAAGAAGAGCAGATAGCTCCTCCAGCAGCTTCACACGTACACAATGCCCTCCTCTGTTCCTAGGATGTGTCCACACAGATAGTGTGGTCACATGACCTGATGCTAGCCAAGTCCAACTGTGAAAGTGTGCTTCATGATCTTAAAGCCACTGAGACATAACATGTGGTTTGATGTTGACTAGATGCAGCCGGGATTACAGAGACTTTGGAACGAGAAGATAGAGATGTTGACTGGTGACCCTGTGTGTGTGTGTGTGTGTGTGTGTGTGTGTGTGTGTGGTGTGTGTGTGTGTGTGTGTGTGTGTGTGTGTGTGTGTGTGTGTGTGTGTAATGACACCCTCCCTGTGCCTCTGCAGATCGTGATCGTGCAGTGGGGAGGGAAGCCCTTCAGCTGTGCCCCGCTCAACATGGAGCAGTGGCTCTGGTGTCTGTTCGTCGGCGTTGGGGAGCTGCTCTGGGGTCAGGTAAGCTGGGGCCACGAAGCATCGCTGGTTCACACCACACGTTGCTGTCTTCTAATCGGGAGTTTTGAAGTTGTTATGGTTTTCACACTACATGCTGGACAGGCGACAGGAGGAATCCTAGAAGACAACCGCGGTGTTTGGCAAATCCGACTCCACTTTCACTAACGACGTAGTTATGACGCGACGGCAGGCGATGTTAGTGACGTCAGTCTGTCTGCAGCGGTGAAACTACAATGTCCCGAAGATGAACTACAAAAAGCGCAGCTTAGATACTTTGTCCGTTTTCAATTCAATTCAATTCAGTTTATTTTATATAGCCCAACATCACAAATACAAGTTTGCCTCGGAGGGCTTTACAATCTGTACACATAACATCCCTGTCCCGGGACCTCACATCGGATCAGGAAAAACTCCCTAAATAAAGATAGCAAAAACCCTTTCACAGGGAACAAAGGGAAGAAACCTGAGGGAGAGCAACAGAGGAGGATCCCTCTCCCCGGATGGACAGAAGCAATAGATGTCATGTGGCCAGAATGAATAGCGTAGTTACAGCACATTCAATGAATATGACAGAAATTATTCATATAATGAGTATTAGGCATGGTCCATGATCCTGATAATCCATGAAGCAGAAGGCGGTAGAGAGGAGGGGGGCATCAGAAGGGCCATGGCGGCAGGACCCGGGTCAGGACCCGGAGCAGGACCGGTTCCAGGCAGCCATGAATCCATGGAAAAAGAAAGTAGAGTTAGTAATGTGCATTGAAGAGACAATAGTTTATCCAGATGGAGAGAAAGAAGAGGAGAGGAGGAGTGAAAGAGGAAGAGAAGAGGAGCGAAAGAGGAAGAGAAGAGGAGCTCAGTGTATCCTAAGATGTCCCCCAGCAGTCTAGGCCTATAGCAGCATATCTAGGGGCTGGACCAGGGCAAACCTGAGCCAGCCCTAACTATAAGCCTGAAACAGCCCTAAGTATAAGCCTGAAACAGCCCTAAGTATAAGCCTGAAACAGCCCTAACTATAAGCGCTATCAAAGAGGAAAGTCTTAAGTCTACTCTTAAATAACGTGACTGTGTCTGCCCCCGGACTGAAAGTGGAAGCTGATTCCACAGAAGAGGAGCCCGATAACTGAAAGCTCTAGCCCCCAACCTACTTTTTAAGACTCTGGGAACCACAAGTAACCCTGCATTCAGTGAGCGTAACGCTCTAGTGGGGTTGTCATAACGAATAAACAACCCGGTTCATAGTATTACTTTATTAACATAAACAACCTGGTTCATAGTATTACTTTATTAACATAAACAACCTGGTTCATGGTATTACTTTATTAACATAAACAACCTGGTTCATGGTATTACTTTATTAACATAAACAACCTGGTTCATGGTATTACTTTATTAACATAAACAACCTGGTTCATAGTATTACTTTATTAACATAAACAACCTGGTTCATGGTATTACTTTATTAACATAAACAACATGGTTCATAGTATTACTTTATTAACATAAACAACCTGGTTCATAGTATTACTTTATTAACATAAACAACCTGGTTCATAGTATTACTTTATTAACATAAACAACCTGGTTCATGGTATTACTTTATTAACATAAACAACCTGGTTCATAGTATTACTTTATTAACATAAACAACCTGGTTCATGGTATTACTTTATTAACATAAACAACATGGTTCATAGTATTACTTTATTAACATAAACAACCTGGTTCATAGTATTACTTTAATAACGAGGTTGGAATAGAAATGAAAGAAGGAATATGAAAGTGAAACCAACGTATTTGTCACAGAGTACAAAGCTACTAAAGTGTCTCTTTGTTCAGTTTCAAACATGCTGATTTAAATACGTTAGCACACTAACGATGTGTGTCATATATGTGTGTGTGTGTCATATCCCTTTTTGTTGTTATGGTTTATATGCAGATTATAATCGGATCATAAAAATATGCAGACAACAGTTTATGAAACACAACTTGTGTTGACTTGATAGGTTTTATTGTAATGTGACAAAATAGTTGATTAAAAAGATGATAATCAGAAACATGAGTCAGACTGAAGAGCTCGTCCAGTTTAACTCTTTCATTAAAGCTTCTGTAACTGAAGTCAAATAAAAGAGTGAGGCTGAAGCTGCAGTTCAACACCAGAGAGAATATCAAATACGTCAGTTTGATCACTTTACAGCAGTTTGATCACTTTACAGCAGCTTTACAGCAGCTTGATCACTTTACAGCAGTTTGATCACTTTACAGCAGCTTTACAGCAGCTTGATCACTTTACAGCAGTTTTCAGAAACGTAACGTTTGTAGTTTGCCAGCCGGTTTAACAGATTATTGAAAGTACTGTATTTCTAAGTTATAGCAACGGTTATTTACATGATCTATGTTTGTCTTCATGATCGTTTGTTCTCGTGAACGGCCGAATGATACATCACTTTAAAAGTTGCCGCCGCAAGGAATTGTGGGTCGGCATTATCTCCTTTCCTTTCGCAAAGGAAGGTCCAGTGGTTCCTATGCTAAAGGAGCTAAGTTAGGAAGCATGAAGCTCCTTTCCTTTGCGTTTGGACAATTCCACCGGCACTTATCATGGAGGCCACTTAGGTACTTCAGGTCATTTCACTCAGTTAGGAAGGTTCCTAACCGAAATGGACTAGTCGACCGCAGCCCGGGCCTCTCAAATTGTGGGTCAACATCTAGACACAACGTTTTGACCCGTCTTCACTAGTTCCCCTTTGTGTTATGAGTCTTGAAGCAAAGGTTCATAGTCATAGGCATGCACAACGAAATGCAGATTGTTGTCTCATTTTGCTACATAACAAAACACTCTCCCGGCCTCGAACATCCGCCTGGCAGGCAAACGTTCTCGGACGGACGAGCCGGCGACCCTTCGGCTTACCCCGACGTGCTGGAGCGAGGGCCCAGTCACAGCGAGAGAGAGAGACACATATATATATATATATATATATATATATATATATATATATATATATATATACACACATATATATACACATATATATATATATATATATATATATATATATACACACATATATATACATATATATATATATATATTAGTGCTGTCATATTAGCTTGTTATTAACGGCGTTAACGCAAACCAATTTTAACGCATTTTCATTTTTTTATTTTTTTCTCGCGAGCACCACGCCGGATGTAGCTCAACCGGAACCAAAACAATAGGCACGCCGTCTGGGCTTGGAAGCTAGGCTAACGTTACGGTTTGAAATGAATGAATGGTGAGCGCGATACGACAAAATGAATGATAAGACGCTAATGAATGGAAAGTTTACTTTCAAAAAGCATGGACACCACAACGAAGAACAAACTTATTGCAGCCATAGCTAAATGGGTGCTACTGCGTGTAGGCCTGTTAACGTTGTGGAGGACGAGGGTCTAGCTCAGGGGTGGGCAAACTTTTTGGCTCAGGGGCCACATTGAATTAAAAAATTTGACAGAGGGGCCGGGCCAGTATCAGATGGATGGAGAGTGTTTGACAAAGGGGGCGTGGCTTATCGCCGTCGGGTCTCTCCGTGAAAAAGAGCTGTCTTTTCCGGTATCGATTATGGAATAAATAACCACTAGTTTTGCTTTATACTTGTTGTGGAAGTCCCAAACATGTCGGAACATGAAACACCCTTGTGTTTGGGTTCATAATATTATCCGTAGCCGCACACAGCTCGGTGAATTTCTCCGACTCCTCCAGGAACTGCGCCGGTCTTATCTCCGTAAAACGGATACCGATTCTGCCATCCACCTTGGAAATAACCACCAGTTCTGCTTTATACTTGTTGTGTAAACTCCACATACGTCGGAACATCAAACTCCGTGGTGTCTGGGTTCATAATATTATCCGTAGTCCCACAACAGCGTCTGAATGACAGCCGCTGCACACACGAAAAGCCTAAAAGAGCGCTGTGCAATAAATAAGCATGAAGAAACATCAACGCTGGTCTGTTGTGGTCATCGTGCTTCGGGAAACTGAACTTGGGAACGGAGAAGCGCTACAGCGGTCTTTACTATAACTTATAATTATTTAAAATAAAAAACTTTTTTTTAATATATTTTTTTAATAACATTTTTTTAATATTTTTTTTTAATGTTATAATAATTATAATACTCGGCGGGCCGTATATTAATACTCGGCGGGCCGTATCCGGCCCGCGGGCCGTAGTTTGCCCACCTCTGGTCTAGCTGATAGAATACGCATCGCATCCAACGACAGGACCTACGGATTGCCTTCGAGAGCCTGACTGCTATGTTCACAGCTCTCTCTCTCTCTCTCTCTCTCTCTCTCTCTCTCTCTCTCGCTCTCTCGCTCTCTCTCTCTCTCTCTCTCTCTCTCTTAAGCCCTTCTTTACCTGAAATGTGCACTTTATAATTTTATTTTGTAAACCCTTGTTTACCTGAAATGTGCACTTTATAATTTTATTTTGTAAACCCTTGTTTACCTGAAATGTGCACTTTATAATTTTATTTTGTACCGCCCTGTTTGGCAGTTGTTTTTCAATCAAATAAAACATTTGCATAAAGCAAGCCAATCCACTTTTTCATGTTGATAAGAGCATTAAAATGAAAAAATGAAAAATTAACTATGACATAAATGCGATTAATCTCGATTAAATATTTTAATCGTTTGACAGCACTAATATATATATATATATATATATATATATATATATATATATATATACATACACATATACACACACAAACACACACACACACACACACACACACACCCACACACACACACACACACATATATACATTATATATACACACATATACTGTATATATGCTGCAGTGGTTTTATTCCCTGAGGTCAGACTCAGGGAATAAAACCACTGCAGCGCTGAGCTGCGCCGGAGCAGCAGCGCACCTCAGAGAGAGGAGGTCCTGTTCAGCTTCGCCTTTAGTTAGTTCGTGCTCTGTGTTATGAACTCTCGTCTGAGAGGTTTTTGTGTCGTGCTGTGAGCTGAGCGACATGGTAGCTGTTATGAGGCATTTTCTCGTGTTTTGTTCGGACGGCAAAACTGTGATTGTTGAGCTTGCAGGCTGGCTGCTGTTTGCTTGCCTTTCTCTCTATTATAGTTTTAGAATCTAACGCGGGCCAATAAAAAAGGGGCCGCGGGCCGTAGTTTGGACACTCCTGATATACATATATATGTATTTGATATATATATATATATATATATATATATATTATATATGTAAATATGTATATAAATATATATACAGATAAAAATATGTATTAAAAGTGATCAAAAGCTTGAGGTTTCATGGAACGGCGTGGAAGTGGTGTGCGACTATTTCATATGGTTCTTGATCATACAGCAAGCTGTTGTAACTCAACTATACTTTCTCACAACTGTTCCAAAGTTAACATGCTTTATGAGAGTCATGGCTTGAAGACTTCTGCATGCCAATATTAACTCAGTCAAAGCGCCACCTACTGGTAAACTATGGCAATTTTCCGACGCATTTTGAAAGGGATCTGAATAATCTGTTTCACGGATGAGTTTTTTGTAGAGCAGTCCCACCCGGACATGTGTGCAAAATTTCAAGTCAATCGGCCAAAGTTTGCAAAAAGCGTGGGCTTTCAACCTAAAGGGGGCGCTATAGAGACATTTTTGCCAACTTTTGGCCAACACCCAAATCAGATTGAAATTTTCGCCAAGTCGGATGGGTGTGCATATTTTGAAGAATGTAGGTTTATCCCAAGCACCTCTTTTCCCTGCGCATTGAGCGACAATAATAATAATAATAATAATAATTTTAATAGGTCCTCGACTCTGACTACGTCAGTGCTCGGGCCCTAACTATATCATACATGGAGGGTGGAGGGCTAAAGAGTCTCACAGCTGAGGAAAGCAACAGTTCTTGTAACTGGGTCGTATCTGGACCCAAGTGCAACACACGACTCTAGGGATCTTTGACCGTTTATTTGAATCTCCGGAAACAGCAGGCCGAGTACAGCAGCGTCAGGATCAGACAGGGTCGGCAACAGGAGATCAGTCCGTGAACGAGTGCATGAAAAAACTATCTGGCAAGGTGTGTCTGAGAGGCAGGAGTCTATATAGACACTTGATTGGTGATCAGAGGCAGGTGAGTGAACAGGTGAAGGGAGTTAGACTGACGAGGAGGGCGGGGCTGACAGACAGAGTGAGGAGGGTGTGGAGCTGAACTGTGGGTGCGTCCCAAGTCTCTAAATTGTCGTTTCCTCGCTCCTCGATCCTCGATTGAACCGGAAGTGGTTCTGCGCCGCCATCTTGACGGCCGTCCCAAAGCTCTTATTCTGCTCTGAGGAGCGAGGAGCGAGGAGGGAAATCGGAGGAGTCATGATCGAGGAGCCCCGAGAGCAGGCTTCCAGGAAGTGTTTTAACGCTGGACACGCCCCCTCACTGTTCATCTGTTATGTGATTGGACGCTGCAGCTGAGCGGACTGATGCTGGAGTTTAATACCAGAGTGAAGACGATCACAGATTAAACTCAAGTTATATATTAAATCTGTTTTCTTATTCACAATCTGGTTAAAATATGTGCATAGTAGTCTGAACAACAAAAGGACCACAAACAACTGTCTTCAAAGATTTGATCTGTTGTTTCCCTCAATAACTTGTATTATGTATGTAATTAAAATCAGAGAGCTGGAGAGAAGAAACACTTTTTACAACACGTAATGAAGAGAAAACATATTTATATTGTGGGTTATTTTATAATGATGTCACAATCAGAATTTCAAAACATACCGACGTAAATAATAAATAAATAAGACGCATTCTGCTGGTAGAAATGGATCCTGCTCGTATAAGCAGGACACATCACAGTATATAAATACTCAATGCAGTTTATTAAACGGTAACAGACGACAGAGAAAACATCTCCACTCTGACACTCATGATAACTTTGTCTTTATTAATATAAGTAGTAGTTTAACACCATTAAATCAACTGAAAACATACGATCATTTTTATCAATATTTTAAGTGTATTTTTATTGGAATGTTCGCTAAAAACTCTCCGGACAAAACTCATCAGCTGTTAAAGCGACTGAAGCTGATCAGATGTGATCAGATGTGATCAGCTGTCAGTCGGCTGCAGTCATCAGAAACCGACGTCGCTTCACGTGATGCTCCAGAGGAAAGGACGTCTCATGTCTCTTAAAACATGTTTCCTCGCGTCTTCTCTCCTCGCTTGGTTTCCTTGCGTCTCTCTATGTATCCCTGGTGGGAGGGACTAAGACGCAAGGAAAAGACACAAGTGAGGGAAACGGGGATGCAGTTTAGAGACTTGGGATGCACCCCAAGTCTCTAAATTGTCGTTTCCTCGCTCCTCGATTGAACCGGAAGTGGTTCTGCGCCGCCATCTTGACGGCCGTCCCAAAGCTCTTATTCTGCTCTGAGGAGCCATGATCGAGGAGGAGGAGCCATGATCGAGGAGGAGGAGCCATGATCGAGGAGCCCCGAGAGCGGGCTTCCAGGAAGTGTTTTAACGCCCCTCACTGCTCATCTGTTATGTGATTGGATGCTGCAGCTGAGCGGACTGATCGCTGGAGTTTCATACCAGAGACGATCACAGATTAAACTCAAGTTATATATTAGATCTGTTTTCTTATTCACAATCTGGTTAAAATATGTTCATTGTAGGTCTGAACAACAAAAGGACCACAAACAACTGTCTTCAAAGATTTGATCTGTTGTTTCCCTCAATAACTTTTATTATGTATGCAATTAAAATCAGAGAGCTGGAGAGAGGAAACACTTTTTACAACACGTAATGAAGAGAAACCATATTTATATTGTGGGTTATTTTATAATGATGTCACAATTAGAATTTCAAAACATAACGATGTAAATAATAAATAAATAAATGAGACGCATTCCGCCGGTAGAAATGGATCCTGCGCGTATAAGCAGAACACAGAACACAGAACACAGTATAAATACACACACTGTGTATAAATACTCAATGCAGTTTATTAAACGGTAACAGACAACAGAGAAAACATCTCCACTCTGACACTCATGATAACTTTGTCTTTATTAATATAAGTAGTAGTTTAACACCATTAAATCAACTGAAAACATACGATCATTTTGATCAATATTTTAAGTGCATTTTTATTGGAATGTTTGCTAAAAACTCTCCGGACAAAACTCATCAGCTGTTAAAGCGACTGAAGCTGATCAGATGTGATCAGATGTGATCAGCTGTCAGTCGGCTGCAGTCATCAGAAACCGACGTCGCTTCACGTGATGCTCCAGAGGAAAGGACGTCTCATGTCCCTTAAAAAAAAAAAAGAGCTTAAATCTGTGTCTGGTGATTGGAAAAGCTCCCAGCTGCTCAGTACAACGGCACGCTAGCATCTTCTGGTCAAATAACAATTGAACAAACGTGTCTTTCAGGTGATCGCCACGGTTCCCACAGAGCGGCTGCCGTGCCTGAAGGAGGCGGGGCTGGGCCTGGAGCCAGGGGACGACGAAGGGGAGGAGCTGGCCGATGATGAGGAGGAGATCGACTGTGCCGAGAGAGAGCTGCGCCGTGGACAGATCCTCTGGTTCAGAGGACTCAACCGCATCCAGACCCAGGTACTGGGTCCAGACCCCCACAACACACCTCAACCAAACCTCTTTCACAGACTCAGAGATGTGCAGACCCCTCACCCAGAAGCTCCTCTTGGTCCAGTTTGTTTAAGGGAATGGGGAATTTACCAAAAGAAACAATTATGTATTACATCAAGAGGAATACCTGATCAAGTGCTTTATGATGAAACGCAAATTACTTTGGGGGGAACTAGTTCCTGGTGTAGTAACACTGCTTAAATAAACTGCTGGTATCATGGCCTTTACACACATTTGGAAAGAACGTCCTTTCAGAGATAAACTGCATTGTTGACCATCTGAGTCCAGATGAAACATCTGGTGTCTTCTGTATCTCATCCTGTCTGAGCCGCTCTTCTGACATGTGCCAAACATAGTGATTACAGTGTTTTCTCTCCTACACAGATGACTTGTCTGTTCTGAGGGTGAAATGTCTTTATCTAACTTGGAGCTGGTCTTTTAGAGGCTCATGAACATCACGAGGGAGCACATTGTGTTGAGGCTCATGCTGAGCAGACCACGGCGTGACTATTTTAACTGATTGATCCTTGCACTGCTTTGTGTGAGAAAGTACATTAAGACTTCCAAACAGCGTCGCCATGACAACACGCTGCCAACAGCCTCCTGGCAGTGTAGATCCAGAGTCCTGCTTCAGTGCCTTCGTACAGCGGCCGTTTCCCATGAGGAGGGTTTGGTCTGAGTGAAGAGACAACACACACACACACACAACCTCATTATCTATGATTCTGGCTTGTCAGGGATAATCGGACAGAGAGAAAGTCTTCTTCTTCTTCTTCTTCTTCTTCTTCTTCTTCTTCTTCTTCTTCTTCTTCTCTCCTGTTTGTCACTCAACAACAGGAGGTGTTTCTTTATTCTATTTTCATCTGTGAAACTGATGGGATCTCTTTATTTCTGTCAGGATAATTACATTTTAGATTTTTATTTTTTAATCACAAAACTCCTTTTTTCCTTCTATTTTTCAGATGAACTCTTATTAAGAACTCAGAGAGATGTTTCTGGCAAAACCTTCTTTTCACAATGTCTACCTTTAAGACATACAAAACAGGAGAGAAAGAATTTAGATCAGCCCAAGAACACGAGTCACCAGAATGTGACCAGAATCCTCCAGAGCTTCTGTAGACAACACTGATGCACATTGAAAGGTTTCTATCATTTCTGGTTTTTAAAGGGACACAACAGGCACACACGCACACACACACGCACACACGCACACACGCACACACGCACGCACACACGCACGCACACACGCACGCACACACGCACACACACAGCAAGCAACAGGCTGATAGTCTACAGTGGTGTAAATTGACTGTCCAGTTCCAGCCACACTCAGACCGGCCCCTCCTGCCCTCACTGAGTGCTGCTGTTTCTTCTCTGTCCTGCAGATGGAGGTAGTGAGCACGTTCAAGCGAAGCGGTTCGTTTCAGGGCGCGGCGGTGAGGCGGCGCTCCTCCGTGCTCAGTCAGCTCCACGACGTAAACACTATCTCTACCCCCTCTCACGTAGCTCTCTCCACCGCAACAGCCAATACCAGCCCAGCCCCCGGGAGTGAGTCCGCCGAACGCATGTACACACACACACACACACACACACACACACACACACACACACACACACACACACACACACACACACACACACACACGTATACCTGCATACATACCTGCAGCCACTTTCTCTCTCTCACACACACTCATCCGTAGACACAGACACACACACCGCTGCACGGCACGTGGATTGCAGTATTTTGACCCCCCCCCCCCCCTCGCTCGCTGCTCGTGTGTGTGCAATGTCTCCTCTATTCTTTTTTCTCTGATTCTCCCTGTTGAACAGCACCCAGTCCCGAACCGGCTGTGTAGTCCTGGTCTGATCTGGTCTGGTCTAAAGCCAGTCCCGGTCCCGGTCCAGAGTGTGTTGTGTTGTTGAGTGTTGGTCGGTGCAGGAGGCGGCTTGCTGTTCCCTCTCGGTCTGAGGCGTCCGGACCGACAGTCATGGAGCACTTCATGAGGAAGAGAGCGGTGTGAAGGACAAGCAGGGGTTGATTCACTCCCATGAGGCGAGGACGCGTCCGGACCTTCAGAGAGCAAAGGGCTGCTCTCCTGCACCACGTGTTACTTCCTGTCTGTGAGTGAGGTCAAGCGGGGTCACTGTGGGTGTCGCTAACGTAGAGGACCGGTGTTGTGTCTAAACCAAGACGATAGTGTCGTTGTAACGACTCTGTGACTGCTATTATTGCTATAAAATATAATTGTTGCTATAAATGCTATGATTGGATTCACTGGTGCTCATGACCACGTGGCTTGTGCCATTCTCTAAAGCGTAAACCTTCGAGTATAAACCCCGTGGACACAGAACGTTCCCTACTCATCTCTTTCTCTTCTTTTGCTCCTCTCTTACGCTGCTGTTGTCAACTGGTGTTTTCTGTAACATATTTCCAGCCCACTCCCTCCGATGGCTCCAGATTTTTTCTCTATGCAGCCTGTTTTTTTTCTTCTCTCTCACTCTCTCTCTCTCCATCACAGCTCTCTCCTATTCCTTCTTTATTTATGAGATATTACAGGTTCCCTGTTTGCAGACATATTCTGTGAAATGTGTTCTTATTGTTCTTCATAAGTAGAGTTTTTCTCTTGTCGAGGTATTTAGATTTGACCAGATCTAAATACGCTCTTGTGTAGCATACTGATAAGATTTCTTTAGTAGGTTTCTCTTCATCTTTTGGTCTCTTCCTTTGTCCTTTCCCACTTCCTTGTTTGTCATCCTCCATCCCCGGACTAGAGTAGCAAACACCTCTCATGTTTTCATTGATTTATTTGTATGTCAGTTCCGCACGTGTCTCGTTTGTTGTGTTTCTGCGTCTGCTGATATATCCGAGAGCCGTAGTTTGACTTCTGTGCATTTTCTTTGTCGTGTGCGAGGCTGCGTGTGGTTGTGCGTCTCTTCATTTGATTGTCCTCATCCGTCCTCTCAGTTGCTTCTCCTTTCCTTCCTTGCTCCCTTCCGTCCATCCTTCCCTCCTTCCATTCCAAGCTGCCTTCCTCCCCCCGCTGCTCCATCTCCTGTAGGTCAGATACAGAAACAGAGAAGTTACCCGGGCTTTAAAAGTAACGCACAACCTCATGCTAACATGTATTCACATGTATTGTGTCAGTGCTGCAACACAGACAGCTGATATGATGAAGGTGTGGTCCATCACTCAGTTATTCCCCTTAATGTGAAGCGCGTGTTGTGTCTGCATCTGCTACACAACAGCGTGTGACACATGCTGCACTGGGAAGTCATTTGGGTTCAGTTGCTGAAACCAAATGGAGAGACGAGGAGCGGAATGCTAACGTAGCACTTCATGTAATGTTAGCATTCTATATATATCTATAAATCATAAGAGCAAGTTAGTGCTTAAATGAACCATCTTTACTCCGCAGCACCTTATTTATTTCTTATATCTTGAATATGTAAACCAGCCATTAAGAAGAGATGAAATCACAACTTTGTGTTCCTGAACTTGTATATGAAATACTTTATTCATGAGATCAAATAACTGCATGTAGGATGAGTTAACAGACTATCTTTCATTCAGGAGCAAACAGAATGTACACTAGTCTTTTATCAGAGTCCATGTTGGAAGTAGATCACAGTTATCATAACAATATGAATGTTCAGGCTCCCTCAAGGGTGTATGCAGATAGAAATGTTTTAGAAAAGTCCTCCTCAGCTCCTCAGCTCTTTGCTAAACAAAGTAATCACAAAGAGAACTCATTGAGCCATTCTCCCTCATTATCACATCAGAGATGAGCCATCAACAGCTCCTCCTCCTCCTCCTCTAGCTCCTCTTCCTCTAGCTCCTCCTCTTCATCTAGCTCCTCTTCCTCTAGCTCCTCCTCCTCTAGCTCCTCTTCCTCTAGCTCCTCCTCTTCATCTAGCTCCTCTTCCTCTAGCTTCTCCTCCTCTAGCTCCTCTTCCTCTAGCTCCTCCTCTTCCTCTAGCTCCTCTTCCTCTAGCTCCTCCTCCTCTAGCTCCTCTTCCTCTAGCTCCTCCTCTTCATCTAGCTCCTCTTCCTCTAGCTCCTCCTCCTCTAGCTCCTCTTCCTCTAGCTCCTCCTCTTCCTCTAGCTCCTCTTCCTCTAGCTCCTCCTCCTCTAGCTCCTCTTCCTCTAGCTCCTCCTCTTCCTCTAGCTCCTCTTCCTCTAGCTCCTCCTCCTCTTCCTCTAGCTCCTCTTCCTCTAGCTCCTCCTCCTCTTCCTCTAGCTCCTCTTCCTCTAGCTCCTCCTCCCCTAGCTCCTCTTCCTCTAGCTCCTCCTCTAGCTCCTCCTCTAGCTCCTCCTCTTCCTCTAGCTCCTCTTCCTCTAGCTCCTCCTCCTCTAACTCCTCCTCTTTCTCTAGCTCCTCCTCTTTCTCTAGCGCCTCTTCCTTTATCTCCTCTTCCTCTAGCTCCTCCTCTTCCTCTAGCTCCTCCTCCTCTAACTCCTCCTCTTCCTCTAGCTCCTCCTCCTCTAGCTCCTCTTCCTCTAGCTCTTCCTCTTCCTCTAGCTCCTCTTCCTCTAGCTCCTCCTCCTCTTCCTCTAGCTCCTCTTCCTCTAGCTCCTCCTCCTCTTCCTCTAGCTCCTCTTCCTCTAGCTCCTCCTCCCCTAGCTCCTCTTCCTCTAGCTCCTCCTCTTCCTCTAGCTCCTCTTCCTCTAGCTCCTCCTCCTCTAACTCCTCCTCTTTCTCTAGCTCCTCCTCTTTCTCTAGCGCCTCTTCCTTTATCTCCTCTTCCTCTAGCTCCTCCTCTTCCTCTAGCTCCTCCTCCTCTAACTCCTCCTCTTCCTCTAGCTCCTCCTCTTCCTCTAGCTCCTCTTCCTCTAGCTCCTCCTCCTCTAGCTCCTCCCTGTGTTTGTGTTGCAGCCTCTCCTCATCCTCTACCTCCTTCTGGTACTTTCATCACCTCGTTTTCCATCCAGCGCTGAAAGAGCCGACAGGGAGAGAGGGAGGGAGGGAGAGGAAGAGAGAGACGGAAAGAGGGAGAGAGAGACAGAGAGAGAGACATTAGTAACAGCAGGCCCTGACCTGCAGCTCTGGTCTCTGGGACGTTATATACTCGAACGTTTACTCTCCTCGGGACACGAACACAAACCTTCTGACAGCTTCTCAGTCTGCATGAAGTTCTACTGACCAGCACTGACGCTCTGCTTGACCGCCTGTCTGTCGTCCATCATACATGCAGAGTCCTACATAGAGACTGTACCCCCATCCAGCTGCCCACCTTTTGGACTCCAGCTGCTGGACTCAAAGCTGCCCCCTTGAGCTCGGTCTCTGTGTAGGACTCCGCCCACCTGGCTGTACATCCAGGTCTCTGTGTAGGACTCCGCCCACCTGGCTGTACATCCAGGTCTCTGTGTAGGACTCCGCCCACCTGGCTGTACATCCAGGTCTCTGTGTAGGACTCCGCCCACCTGGCTGTACATCCAGGTCTCTGTGTAGGACTCCGCCCACCTGGCTGTACATCCAGGTCTCTGTGTAGGACTCCGCCCACCTGGCTGTACATCCAGGTCTCTGTGTCTGTCTCTCTCACGCTGCTTCTTCTTCTCTGTTTGGGCTTTGGGGAACGCTGCATGGCAACGGAATGTGTTTCCACACGCATACATCATACACTGCAGACCTCACTCTTATGTGTGTGTGTGTTAGGGGGGGGGAGTGTGTGTTGTGCGTGTGCGTGTGCGTGTGTGTGTGTGTGTGTGTGAGAGAGACAGAAAGACAGCATAAGTGACTACGGTCTGCTTCAGCATGGCTCCTCTCTCTCCTCTCTCCTCTCTCCTCTCCTCTACTCCTCTCCCCTCTCTCCTCTTCTCTCCTCCTCGCCTCTCTCCTCTCTCCCCTCCTCTCTCCTCTCTCCCCTCCTCTCTCCTCTCCTCTCCTCCTCTGTCCTCTTCTCTCCTCCTCGCCTCTCTCCTCTCTCCCCTCCTCTCTCCTCTCCTCCTCTCCTCCTCCTCTCTCCTCTCTCCTCTCTCATCTCCTCTCCTCTCCTCCTCTCTCCTCTCCTCCTCTCCTCTCATCTCTCCTCCTCTCTCCTCTCCTCTCCTCCTCTGTCCTCTCTCCTCTCCTCCTCTGTCCTCTCTCCTCTCTCCCCTCCTCTCTCCTCTCCTCTCCTCCTCTCTCCTCTCCTCCTCTCCTCCTCTCCTCCTCTCCTCTCTCCTCTCTCCTCTCTCCTCTCCTCTCCTCCTCTCTCCTCTCCTCTCCTCCTCTCCTCTCATCTCTCCTCCTCTCCTCCTCTCCTCCTCTCCTCCTCTCCTCCTCTCCTCCTCTCCTCCTCTCCTCTCTCGTCTCTCCTCTCCTCCTCTCCTCCTCTCCTCCTCTCTCCTCTCTCCCCTCCTCTCTCCTCTCCTCCTCTCCTCCTCCTCTCTCCTCTCTCCTCTCTCATCTCCTCTCCTCTCCTCCTCTCTCCTCTCCTCCTCTCCTCTCATCTCTCCTCCTCTCTCCTCTCCTCTCCTCCTCTGTCCTCTCTCCTCTCCTCCTCTGTCCTCTCTCCTCTCTCCCCTCCTCTCTCCTCTCCTCTCCTCCTCTCTCCTCTCCTCCTCTCCTCCTCTCCTCCTCTCCTCTCTCCTCTCTCCTCTCTCCTCTCCTCTCCTCCTCTCTCCTCTCCTCTCCTCCTCTCCTCTCATCTCTCCTCCTCTCCTCCTCTCCTCCTCTCCTCCTCTCCTCCTCTCCTCCTCTCCTCCTCTCCTCCTCTCCTCTCTCGTCTCTCCTCTCCTCCTCTCCTCCTCTCCTCCTCTCTCCTCTCTCCTCTCTCCTCTCTCCTCTCTCCTCTCCTCTCCTCCTCTCCTCCTCTCCTCCTCTCCTCTCTCCTCTCTCCTCTCCTCTCCTCTCCTCCTCTCTCCTCTCCTCTCCTCCTCTCCTCTCATCTCTCCTCCTCTCCTCCTCTCCTCCTCTCCTCCTCTCCTCTCTCTCCTCTCTCGTCTCTCCTCTCCTCCTCTCCTCCTCTCTCCTCTCCTCTCCTCTCCTCTCTTCTCTCAGGGCCCTGAGCTGCCCTCTGGCCTGTAAACCTTCTGTTTCTAGAAATCTAACCAATCACAGACTCTTAACCTGCTGATTCTCTGTGAGGTCGCCGTTCTGTTTTTGCAACACTTGTTTGTTTTGCTTTTTCTGTCCTGCAGCAACTTCATCATCATCATCATCATCATCATCATCATCATCATCATCAGCATCAGCATCATCATCTTTATTTCACTCTGTTCTCAGTGCTGCATGCTGTGTGAGCAGCTCTAGCAGTGATTGACAGCTGTCTGATGCATGCAGACGTCTATCTGCAAGCCAACTGTCCACTCGGTTGTGTGTGTGTGTGTGTGTGTGTGTGTGTGTGTGTGTGTGTGTGTGTTCACTGCTACAGGTTCCTGACATTTCTTTTTTATTTGACTGACCATTAAAATAACACACTCACCATTCCTGCTTCTTCTCCATCTGTGCCTAACAACCACCCTCGCCTGTGTGTGTGTGTGTGTGTGTGTGTGTGTGTGTGTGTGTGTGTGTGTGTGTGTGTGTGTGTGTGTGTGTGTGTTGTGATGGGGCCACTAGGCTCTTGGTTTGTTCGCTGTGTGAGAACTGACATGGTGATGTCATGAGCCAACTCATTTTCCTTTCTTTGTCTGGGGGGACAGACCGGATCAGACCGGATCAGACCGGACCAGGTGGACGCTTTGTTGACGCTGCATCAGTCAAGATATGAACGTGTCAGTTTCAGACATGACCTTGATATCTTGCCATGTTCCCTCAAGGAGACATGACTAAACACAGACATAGAGATGAGGTTACAGACACACTTTAGATGTGATGATTGTTGCAACTCATGCCAGAGGTTTTATCTAACCCTCCCCAGATAGACGAGGCTCAGAGAGCTCCACATAACGAGGAGGAGTACACTCCGTTACGTGGTTGTGACATGAGATCTGGAGTCATCATGGAGGCTTCGCACCTCATGGAGGCCTCGCACCTCATGGAGGCCTCACAACCTCAGAGGCCTCGCACCTCATGGAGGCCTCGCACCTCATGGAGGCCTCACACCTCATGGAGGCCTCGCACCTCATGGAGGCCTCGCACCTCATGGAGGCCTCACAACCTCAGAGGCCTCGCACCTCATGGAGGCCTCGCACCTCATGGAGGCCTCGCACCTCATGGAGGCCTCACAACCTCAGAGGCCTCGCCAAGAAATAGTCCAGCACATAAACATCTGTAAAACCTCAACTTGTTGTCTTTTACCCTTCACATGTTTATTTGAACAAGAGCTATTCACTCGTGAGCTTTGAGGTGTTGAATGGATTTGGAGGACTTTTGCACATATGTGCTTTGGCTCCACCCATTTTGGTTGAATCCAACCAATAGGAGTCCATTTTTATTCAAAAATAAAACGAAACACCAAAGTTACAATATAACTTATTATCTTGTATAAACTTTAACTGTAGCCACCTGGTTCTGTCTGTCTGTCTGTCTGTCTGTCTGTCTGTCTGTCAGCTGGAGGACAAAAGGTCTGTCTCTGGGTTTCCCTTGTATCTCTCTCCCCCATTTGCGTGTCTGACTTCTCTCTTTCTTGTGGTCTCTCCCTCGTTCTTCCCTCCTTTCGGCAGATGCGAGTGGTGAAAGCGTTCCGTAGTTCGCTGTACGAGGGCCGGGAGAAACCGGAATCCCGCAACTCCATCCACAACTTCATGGCCCACCCGGAGTTCCTCATCAACGACCTCATCCACAACATCCCGCTGATCGACGACACTGACGTGGACGAGGAATCAGAGCTCAGCAGATACCAGCACCTGCACCCGGCCCTCCGCAAGCCGCCGCCCCCTCCCGCCCAGCCCCCGGCCCGCTCCCACCCCACCCGGCCCTACCGCCAGTACAGCCTCCCGGTGACCCCGTGCAACCGAAACAACAACAACAACAGCAGCAGCAGCAGCAGCATCAGTTCAACAGTCGCCCACGACAACAGAAACAGCACCGCCGCAGTAACCCCCAGCAACCGGAGCCCACATCAGCCCCACCATGACCCCCACCACTATCATGGCGGGGACAGGCCGCTGAAGCCCTCCGCCCCTCACCTGGCCCACCTCTACTGCGTGGAGACCTCCTTATAGCTGAGCTGAACGTGGTCCGAGGTAGACGAGGGGAGGAGAGGGCCGAGGACTCACCATGACATCTTCATCCCTTCTCCCTCCAGCAAGCTGAAGGAGGAGAGACGGGAAACCGGACAGTGGCTGGAGACTCAGCTCGGCCTGTCCAGGCTCAACAGAACAGGGCCACGTCAGGGCCAGAGGCTCCTCAGCCTGTTTCCATCGGGGTGGATCATCAGTGTTGTCACCGCCCACCTGCCCGCCATGGCCCCGCCTCCTCCACGTCCATCTATCTAGACACTTTTCATCCCTCATTTGCTGCAGAACAAGTAAACACTTTGTTCAAGCTTTAACTACTTCGGTCCATTCCATCCTCAGATTCATTTACTTCTCAACATTATGGTGCTCATTCATTTCTTTCTTTCACATCGCTTCATTTGTTTATTTTCTTCTTCTCCGGAACTTTTACATTGAGCTTTTTTTCTTCTTTTTTTAAATTTCAAACAAATATTTTCTTTTCTGCCATCCCTCTCTTTCTCTTTCAATGTGTGTTTGTGTCTGTTCTGGGGGAATAACAACAAAACAGAAGAAAAACAGAAATTACAAACAAAATACTGTTCATTTAAAGTTTAAACCTAACAGTAAATAGTATGGTTGCGAAAATAAAGTTAGGGAACACATACATATATATAATATATACTGTATGTATGTATATATGTATATATACATATATATATAATATATACTGTATGTATGTATATATGTATATATACATATATAATATATACTGTATGTATGTATATGTATATATACATATATGTATACATATATATGTTGAAATATACATATACATATATATATATATATATATAGTGTATATATATTTGTGTATGTTTGGAACTCGTCCTGTTCATCTCTGCTCTTTGTCGAGCTGAACCGGCCCAGTCCTTGAAGGCCGCCCCCCTTCATAAGTCCACATGCCCTGTTATCTGTAAAGGTGTCCCCCCTGCTGTGAGGTGATCCTGTGTGTGTGACCTACACATGTACATATGTATACATGTACACACATGTACACACATGTACACATACATCCAGCCTCCTGCCTTGCTGATGAACTGATGAGGATGTGTTGGGTCGCTTCCCTTCTGTTAGAGTTCCATCCTTCTGTCTTCTCTTCCTCGAGCCATTTTGTCCTTTCCTCTGTCTTGTCTCGTCCCTTCTGGTCTTTTGTGTGTGTGTGTGTGTGTGTGTGTGTGTGTGTGTGTGTGTGTGTGTGTGTGTGTGTGTGTGTGTGTGTATGCGGCAGCTTTATTTTTGGAAGCATTACCCTTTAAATGCCATCAAACACACAATACACAGGCGATGGCCCTTTAAGACTTAACTTGCACTCACTTCCAACCCGCCCTGCTATGTGCCACCGTGTCTCCTTCACCATGCAGGGCCCTCTCCACCATGCAGGGCCCTCTCCACCATGCAGGGCCCTCTCCATCATGCAGGGCCCATGCAGGGCCCTCTCCACCATGCAGGGCCCTCTCCACCATGCAGGGCCCTCTCCACCATGCAGGGCCCTCTCCATCATGCAGGGCCCATGCAGGGCCCTCTCCACCATGCAGGGCCCTCTCCACCATGCAGGGCCCTCTCCACCATGCAGGGCCCTCTCCCTCATTCAGGGCCCATGCAGGGCCCTCTCCACCATGCAGGGCCCTCTCCCTCATGCAGGGCCCTCTCCATCATGCAGGGCCTTCTCCACCATGCAGGGCCCTCTCCCTCATGCAGGGCCCTCTCCACCATGCAGGGCCCTCTCCACCATGCAGGGCCCTCTCCACCATGCAGGGCCGTTTACGTTTGTTGGATCCAGTCATTTTCACTGTTTGATGTTTAGAAGCGAGCGATCTTTTGAGCCGTCAGTATGTCGTATGTCAGTCGTATGTCAGTGTTCAGCTTCAGGCCCAAAGCCCACTGGACCAGGTCCAACCACTGAGAGCTCACGTGTCAAATACTGTGCATCCCATCGCCGTGTTCACGGAGCGGTTTGAGGAACCTGAAGGAACGCTCAGACAACACACATGTTCGCTTTCCTGCTGGCAGTCATGTGAGGAGATTGGTACCATTTCATGTCTGCACGCTAGGTATGCTACAGCAGGTTAGCTTAGCTTAGCATAAAGACTGGAAACAGCTACCGTGTCTAAAGCTAACTAATTAAAACAGTATATCGCATTGGATTAATCTGTACTTAAACATGGTATCTACAGGTAAAAGCCTCAGGAGGTATTAAAATGTCTTGGATTGTATTATCCGAGACACAGTGAACACAGGTGCTATCATATTAGATGCAGGTAGAAGGCTTTCGGACAGAGACAAGATGGCTGTTTACCATTTTTCCCAGTATTGAAGCTAAGCTAACGGGCTTCAGCTTGAGTGGATAGATATGTGAGAGGTGTCAATCTTCTCAGCAGGAAACTCAATAAGCTTATTAAGCATTGCTTTAGATGTATTCTCCCTGATGTAAAACACGCTGCATGAGCTACTCTAACAAAAATGAAAGAACAAAAAAACACACACATTTGAATAGTCACCCCTGTGACGATGGCGCTCGTGACATCACATTCCACCGTCACCTCGCCGACCTCAACATTCCATGGAACCAACATTCCAAACCGCCGCATCACATTCCAGACCGGGTGTGCGAGTCCTGTATCCCATGTTGCACTAGGTGTGGGTGAACCGCTGAATCCATGTTGCCTCCATCAACCCTGTTGACCTCCCAGTTATCAGCTGGTGCCTCCACCACAGACAGGCAATGGCAGACAATATGCAAACAGCCTGCCATGAAGGAGCAGAAGACCTGGACCCAGACGGAGGACAGGAAGTCTCACAAACACATGTTCGCCCTGCTGGTTTTGTGTGAGGATGCGTGCAGGGCTCTCTGGGAACACCCGCACCTGTACAGAACCCTGTCCTCTTGAATGCCCATCATCATCATCATCATCATCATCATCGTCACCACCCTCTCGGCGTGGCCGGTGGTGACATTGTATTGGTCTGTCTGTTTTGAAGCATGCATTTGGTATCATTAATATCACTCTTTATGTGTTGGTAAATCATTTAGGATACTGTCACTACTGTGTGCTATGATCTCTCCACATCGGCTCTCTTCCTCTCTCTCACACACACACACACACACACACACACACACACACACACACACACACACACACACACACACACAGTCTACAGTGGTGTAAATTTGACTGTCCAGTTCCAGCCATCTCTGTCCATCCGTCCAGCCACGTTACATCATGATGTTGTGAGACCGTTTCACAGAAGGCAAAAACATAATGTGAAAAAGAATATATTATATTTATCAAAATTATAAATTGTACAACTGCACCACAACTGTACAGATCGCCCAAATGTGCACATGTGCATCTTTGATTTACAGGTACTATGTTCCTGTTACACTTTGTTTCTTTCTTTTGATCCTATTGCTTTCTGTAAAGAGAGGAACAACAAAATGGAAGCGCTTGTATATTATGATTATTTTAGATTTTCTCCATCGGTGCTCCCACTGATGGAAAAAGACAGTTGCACATTCTCCTGAGCATATTCTGAGGGCTGTGTTTTCTGTCCACTGAACAGCCCCTGAAGTGTGCATGTGTGGAGATGCTTCTAGTCTCTTAAGACCAGAGACACTCTGTAAATAGGGAGCAGGACACACAGAGGTACCTCATTATGATCTTCAGGACTGGACCAAGCGGAGACCAAGGGAGGATGGACACCTGGAGCTGACGCAGAGCTAGAGACTGCAGAAGTGCAATGCATCCGTGCATTGTTTAGGCTGCTCTTTTAGATCTGCTGCAAGTATTTACTGCCATGTTACGACGGGAGGGGATTAACGTTTTACATTATTCATTATACATACTGTTGTAAATATTGTGTGTGGAATGGTCCCCTTCTTGCACAATGCAGTGCTGTTCTGCAGACAGAAAATACAGCCTTAACTGTGCTGAATGAAAAAAGACCAAAAAAAAGACAACAAAACATAAAGACTATTGAATATATTAAAGAGTTACCTGCCTGTTATTTAAGCGAATAAATATCTATATATGAGAAAGAACACACCTGTATACTGTAGACTAAATCTGTATGGAAATCTAAGAGAATTTAATGGGAATTAAGTCCAACACCTTTTGTCTGTATGAAAGAAAAATACATCAAAGTATTCTACAATAATAACTTTGACAAAGTCTGTGTGGTCCTGTGTTGTTTGTTCACAATGAAGCCATGAAAACCTCTGGACAGGAAGGAGACACCGCATGTGTACTAGTGCTCTAGTGTTCTTGTGTTCTAGTGCTCTAGTGCTCTAGTGTTCTATGAAGCGATGGAAACCTCTGGACAGGAAGGAGACACCGCATGTGTACTAGTGTTCTAGTGTTCTTGTGTTCTAGTGTTCTAGTGCTCTAGTGTTCTATGAAGCGATGGAAACCTCTGGACAGGAAGGAGACACCGCATGTGTACTAGTGCTCTAGTGTTCTAGTGCTCTAGTGCTCTAGTGTTCTATGAAGCGATGGAAACCTCTGGACAGGAAGGAGACGCCGCATGTGTTCTAGTGCTCTAGTGTTCTATGAAGCGATGGAAACCTCTGGACAGGAAGGAGACACCGCATGTGTACTAGTGTTCTAGTGTTCTAGTGCTCTAGTGTTCTAGTGTTCTATGAAGCCATGAAAACCTCTGGACAGGAAGGAGACGCCGCATGTGTTCTAGTGCTCTAGTGTTCTATGAAGCGATGGAAACCTCTGGACAGGAAGGAGACACCGCATGTGTTCTAGTGTTCTAGTGCTCTAGTGTTCTATGAAGCGATGGAAACCTCTGGACAGGAAGGAGACACCGCATATGTACTAGTGTTCTAGTGTTCTAGTGCTCTAGTGTTCTATGAAGCGATGGAAACCTCTGGACAGGAAGGAGACGCCGCATGTGTTCTAGTGTTCTAGTGCTCTAGTGTTCTATGAAGCGATGGAAACCTCTGGACAGGAAGGAGACACCGCATATGTACTAGTGTTCTAGTGTTCTAGTGCTCTAGTGTTCTATGAAGCGATGGAAACCTCTGGACAGGAAGGAGACGCCGCATGTGTTCTAGTGCTCTAGTGTTCTATGAAGCGATGGAAACCTCTGGACAGGAAGGAGACGCCGCATGTGTACTAGTGTTCTAGTGTTCTAGTGTTCTAGTGCTCTAGTGTTCTAGTGTTCTATGAAGCCATGGAAACCTCTGGACAGGAAGGAGACGCCGCATGTGTACTAGTGTTCTAGTGTTCTAGTGCTCTAGTGTTCTAGTGTTCTATGAAGCCATGAAAACCTCTGGACAGGAAGGAGACGCCGCATGTGTTCTAGTGCTCTAGTGCTCTATGAAGCGATGGAAACCTCTGGACAGGAAGGAGACGCCGCATGTGTACTAGTGTTCTAGTGTTCTAGTGTTCTAGTGCTCTAGTGTTCTAGTGTTCTATGAAGCCATGGAAACCTCTGGACAGGAAGGAGACGCCGCATGTGTACTAGTGTTCTAGTGTTCTAGTGCTCTAGTGTTCTAGTGTTCTATGAAGCCATGAAAACCTCTGGACAGGAAGGAGACGCCGCATGTGTTCTAGTGCTCTAGTGTTCTATGAAGCGATGGAAACCTCTGGACAGGAAGGAGACACCTGTGTTCTAGTGCTCTATCATTCCAGTGCTCTGGTGTTCTGGTGTTCTAGTGTTCTGGTGCTCTAGTGTTCTAGTGCTCTATCATTCCAGTGTTCTAGTGTTCTAGTGCTCTATCATCACAGTGTTCTGGTGTTCTAGTGTTCTGGTGCTCTAGTGTTCTAGTGCTCTATCATCCCAGTGTTCTGGTGCTCTAGTGTTCTGGTGCTCTATCATTCCAGTGCTCTGGTGCTCTAGTGTTCTAGTGCTCTGGTGCTCTAGTGTTCTAGTGCTCTGGTGCACTAGTGTTCTAGTGCTCTGGTGTTCTAGTGTTCTAGTGCTCTAGTGTTCTAGTGCTCTGGTGTTCTAGTGTTCTAGTGCTCTAGTGTTCTAGTGCTCTGGTGTTCTAGTGTTCTAGTGCTCTGGTGTTCTAGTGTTCTGGTGCTCTAGTGTTCTAGTGTTCTAGTGCTCTAGTGTTCTAGTGTTCTAGTGCTCTAGTGCTCTAGTGTTCTAGTGCTCTGGTGCTCTAGTGTTCTAGTGTTCTAGTGCTCTAGTGTTCTAGTGTTCTAGTGCTCTAGTGCTCTGGTGTTCTAGTGTTCTAGTGCTCTAGTGTTCTAGTGCTCTGGTGTTCTAGTGTTCTAGTGCTCTAGTGTTCTAGTGCTCTGGTGCTCTAGTGTTCTAGTGTTCTAGTGCTCTAGTGCTCTAGTGTTCTAGTGCTCTAGTGCTCTGGTGTTCTAGTGTTCTAGTGCTCTAGTGTTCTAGTGCTCTGGTGTTCTAGTGTTCTAGTGCTCTAGTGTTCTAGTGCTCTGGTGTTCTAGTGTTCTAGTGCTCTAGTGCTCTAGTGTTCTAGTGCTCTAGTGCTCTGGTGTTCTAGTGTTCTAGTGCTCTAGTGTTCTAGTGCTCTAGTGCTCTGGTGTTCTAGTGTTCTAGTGCTCTAGTGCTCTAGTGTTCTAGTGCTCTAGTGCTCTGGTGTTCTAGTGTTCTAGTGCTCTAGTGCTCTAGTGTTCTAGTGCTCTGGTGTTCTAGTGTTCTAGTGCTCTAGTGTTCTAGTGCTCTGGTGTTCTAGTTCTCTATCGTTCTATCGTTCTATCGTTATAAGGCCATGGTGGAGTTGGTTCTCCACTGGAAAGGTAAGGGTACAGGAATTCCTACATGACTTAATATATGAAAATCATGCATTCTTCACGTAGGAAACAAGACTATCTGTAGTTCATCACCAACTTTCTTATTTATGATGGTCATGTCTTCTTCAAAGGTAAGTCTGCAGTTAAAGTTCATTTCTGTACTGTTGTGATGTCACAACTTCACAGACTATTTTAGTTTCTAAATGTGTCTGTGGATATAATATATATATGAAAAAGTCATTCTTAGTTGATGATTATTACAACACTTGGAATTCAACAGAATACATGTGTACTGTCCCTTTAAATGCACTGTGAAGAAGACACAACATATAATGAATAACTCTGAGATACCGTAGTTATGCATTAACATTAGTCTTGCATTAACAGGCTCATGCATCAGATGTATTGATTGTTGTGCGTTCCTGATAGTTCCTGATAGTTCCTGACGTACTAGCCGTATTACGTCATGTTACAGGTGAGGCTGCATCTCTCTGACCAAAGTCTTTTCCATAGAAGGAACTCCGTGATCGTGACATTTGGAAACACATCCTTGCGTCTGGAACTGAGCGTGGGATGTGTTGCAGATGAGAGATAGTGTAGCCTGGCTTTGAGAGAAGAGGATGATCAACAGAGGCTTGACGGTCAAAAACCTTTTTCAAAGCAGATCTCTTGACTTGTCACATCAGGAGGAGCACAGCTGGAACTAATAACGCTAGATATGTTTCGGTGATCAAATAAACCCCATCAATAAGAGTGATGGGGAACGATCACTTACAATAAGTAACATGACATTAGTCCAAAACATGTTTTGCTTTG
Source organism: Myoxocephalus aenaeus (assembly GCA_038501785.1). Lineage (NCBI taxonomy): Eukaryota > Metazoa > Chordata > Actinopteri > Perciformes > Cottidae > Myoxocephalus > Myoxocephalus aenaeus. The sequence goes on from JBAMJR010000040.1 coordinate 12,601,078, forward strand.
TGGCTTTAGGCCTCAAACTGACTGTAACCCATAAGGACACACGTCCTTTAAATGTTCTTCCATAAACAGCTTTATCCTTGATATAACTCATGAAGTCCCTAAGTGACGCCTACTGGACATCTTGGTGGGTCATGTGATTTTTTGTTCCCATAACAACCTTTCCAAGATGGCTGCTCCAGGTTGTGACAGATCTGAAGGAAATGCTCAATTTTAAAAGCTTGTTTTTCATTGTTAAAGGTAAGATTTACCCGTTTAAGAATTCTAATGCTTAATGAACCTGTCCTGTAATGTATGTGCTGCTGTGAGCACATTTCTTGAAGAAACCGATATAAAACAAATCAGATAAAAATCGTTGCGACACATACGTCACATCGGGAATTTAACCTAAAAATAAAAACGGTGTGACATATATGCACAGTACAAAAATAATTATGATCGGATCAGTTAATTTGGCTGACTCAATGATATTTAGCTAACATATTTTATATTGTTCAATCTAAAGCATTTTAAAACAAATGTAAACCAAAAAAAATCATTTTATAATTAATACAATTTGTTTTACCATTAACATATGTAACATTTCAAATGTTTGACACTATTTTGAAACCAAGGTCATAAATGTGTTCCATGTGGTCTATTTAGTCTGTATTATGTCCGCCATAATTTTCCTTAAAGGAGAAATGGATCCGGGTTCTTATGGGTAAATGAAGTTCTGTCGCAGGGCGGCATGCTGAGCTTTCATGCAGTGAAACCAGCAGATTGCTTTGGAAAGCTGCAGGTTGTTGGTTCAAGGAGAGCAGAGCAATGAGTTGGCTCTGCAACATGTCCATCAAGATGAACCCGGAAAGGAACCGTGTGCTTGTGCAACTGCGACGTCAACACCTCCCTCTAATATCTCACACCAGAGGCAATGATTCCATCTGAAGGGTCACTGGCCTGCATGTTAAGACACCTTATTAATATTTACAATATGTAAAAACATGAATGGTGCAGGATACGCTGATGCATGCTGGCAGATGTGTACATGAATACATTTGTCAACTAAAGCTCCTCCTGACGGCACCAATAAGATGAGGCTGCTCTATAAACAATCATGAATGACAATATAGTCAAATGCCTGCATAGAAGTCATAATTCCTGACAAATGCTGTACATTATTGCACACTTCAAATGTCCTCTGCTTACTACATTGTAATGTGCTACCACTCATTTATTGAAGGTTTGTATGCTGCTAATAAATGCTTGACAGGGGGACTAAAAGCATCAGCGTTATTAGTTTGCTTAAAATATACAACTTTTTGACAAGCTTATGGATCTCCAAAAATATGCATTTTCATCTCAAGTCTACGACATGTGAGTAAAATTGTTTCCATTTGACACAAGCAAATCTACGGTTCCTGTTCAGCTGTCAAAGGTCATTAGACTTGTTTGATTTATTGCTGAGAGTTGGAGATGATAATATGAAGCTCCACTGAACAACGTTTAGCCAAAAGAAAACAAACCAGCAGCCAAATTATTCATTTTACATCCCGTTGCTTCATTTGTACAAACACTTTAGTGTAAACATGTCTTGGTGGTGTAAGGCGTTATGTGCACAACTACTATTGTGTCTGGACACAGTAACTGTTCAGTCTCTACTGGTTGCCTGGCAACCTGATGGTCTCCAGTAAACATTTGAGTCACTATGAATTCAACTAACTAGCTACATGTGACAGTGAGCTATAAAAAGGCCTCAGTCTCCATGCTAAGCTAACTGTAGCTCCCTTTTAACAGAGACAGGAGAGATTGGACCATCTGTCAGTGAGAAAGCAAATGAGCCTTTTCCCCAAAATGCAGGACTGTTACAGTCATATGTGGAAAAAAAGCTCCATCCTGGTAGACTTCAGAAGAGCACATGCTTTAATCTGTGTCCTTAGCATAACTCTAACCATCTGATCTACCTCACACTGGATGGGTATTTTGCTGGGAACCCACAGGAGTAAGTTGCCAAATATGACACGTTCAATATTGAACTTTGAATAAACGCTTCAGGTCTTGAGCATGTGGTCTGCGATGGACCTTTACAGCTGCAGCGCATCGCCATTAAACCCGCTGTGTATCCCTCACTGTGAGGGATACACACCATCGAGGCAGCTTAAGCAGACAGATCCAGGCCCATGAAGGTCCCCATCCAATATTCATTATATTAGCAGTATAGACTTGTCATGGTGGAAAAGTACAGGCGTATTTAATAATTGAATAAAAGGGATAGTTGTATGAGCTACTTCTCCCTAGTCAGCGCACTAGGGAGAAGTAGCTCATACAACTATCCCTTTTAGTCAATTGGACTGCTGTGGACGTATTTCGGACAGCTAAATACATATTTTACAGCCGTACCATACTGTCAGACAGCTTTTCTGGTGGGGAACTGAGCAGTATGTTCATCTGTGCTCTCTTAACTCAGGAATCCTTTGACAAACAGGAATGTTCTCTCACAGAACACAGGAGTTGCTGGTCTACCGCTGCCTCCATCAGTTAGTTTCTTTGTGTGACTTTGATGAATCCGATTGAACTCTTTTAAACCAACTGATCGAGGCATCAGTACACCGGCAACTCCTGTGTTCTGTGAGAGAAAGAAAGACTGTTTTTGTCAATACGTCTTGTAGCTTTGAAGAGAACAAAGATGGAGTAACAGGTTCTATTTACGGTCTGTCAGCAACGTAAAGCAGTGAAAACGGTCTAAACTTTGCTTCTATACTGGTACTACTGCCCATTTCTTCAAACTGGGGACACCGACCACCATCTACTGTAGGTACATGGACCATGAAGTACATCAAATTAATCAGAATATCCTTTTAATGATGGTAACTTGAGGTCCTGGTATCATAGGAAGAGCTTACTGGAACTGAGCCTCTTTATCAATGTCACCTGTGCTTTTCCACTCAGACATGTTTTAATGACTGCCATGAAAACATCTATTTTAACAAATTGTTGAAAAATAACTGATATGTGCATCTATGGTTTGAAGTAAATGGGCTAAAACATGGGCAGGATGATTACTCCCTGTGGGTCCCCGCATACCGCATGCTTTGTACTTCCATCAAATGAGTTCTTGGTCATTTGTTTTGACAACCTTTACCAGACTTGACCCAAATGTTCAGGAAAAGTAAGACCAGAGCTTGCTGTTTAGAAAGAGAAAAAGAGAAGCATTAATATCAAAAGTACAGAACAAGACACAGTAGATAATAGTAACTCAAACATAATGAAAATATGATTTATTTGTCCAACATCAAGGTCATTTCCCTCAAACAATATGTATTCAAAGTATATACACATTTACATTTAGTTACACAAAGCTGGCAATTTCAGCACTTAATCAGATAGTTTGGGATGTATTTACTTAATACATTCCAGTAAGTCAATATATACAGGACATAATTCTGAGACTATTCAGTCTCTGATAACATCACATCATGAGTAATTGAGCAGCTGTAGACAAGCATCCAAAAATGAAAATAAAATATGATCACGCATACCATTTGTTACCGATACTACCTTTAAAAAAATACCAGGCCACGTTGGCAGCAGCTTGTCCAGCCTCTTCGCCTTCCAGCAGCAGAATCCACTTTAGCATAAAGAAAAATAGGTGGCGCTAAATGAAAGCATTCTTTTGTACAATGGCGCCGGTTCACAAAGAGATCAATTTTTTCCAAAAGAAAGTATTTACAGTCTTCTCTTTTTTAGCATTTCCAATTTGACAGCCAATACAAGATCTCTCTTTGTGGAGCTTCACCTTTATCTTAACATTCAGGATAATTACATTTAACTTAGTTAGATGTTAATTGAAATCAAATAATTTCCTACAACAAGAAACTGTAAATAAAATAAATGATAAAAGTACTCAAAAACAAAAGCATCAAAACAGAAGTACTACGGTTCCTGCTGAACGCCTCAGGCCTGTGAATCTTGTCTGGTCCTTACCATGGAGTCAAGGAGGTAAAGGTGTTCAGAAAGCCACTCATCCCGCATGGTGGATCAACCATTACCTAGAAGAAACTGTCAACAAGGTTTAGCAGTAACGTGTACTCAAGCCATCATCACACAAAACAACATGCACATTCAGCAGTACTTGGGTATTCTTAACTAATTCAACAGTGTTCATCCACCCTCAAGAAGTTCAGTACAGAGCCATATCAAGTTCAGTCTCAATATCTGAAAACAGAGATAAGTACTTGACCCTACATTTTGAGCGACGCGCTTGCACTCTCTGCACACTTGGTGCAGAACTCCACTGAGACGTGGTTCTTGTCCACGTGCAGACAGATGCCCCCTGCTGTCTCTTTCTCCTCCACTTTCACGCGCTTTCTGGGCAAGGCGTAGTCGTGGTCGTTCGAGTCGGGCCCCTGGAAAAGCGAGGAAGATAATTTCATCCCATTCACACCGCTCAGCCTGGACAAGAGCTGGGCTAACATGCTCTCATTGGCCAGCACAGCCCTCAAGTACCTGGTCTCATCTTCCAACTCTTCCACCCTCTTCGTCAGTTGAGAATTTTCCTGTCGGAGCACATTGTTTTCTGTTGACAGGATCCCAACTTTCTTCTCCAAGCTGTTGACGTATTCTTTCTTCCTGAGACGATTCAATCTGGCAGCGACGGCATTTTTGTTGATCGTGTGGTTTGACTGGCTTTGCCTCTTCTTCATCCTCGAGTCGGAGGACATTCTATCTGGAGATGATGCTGTTGAAGCCTCGATCTCTGAATCTTGGTCTTTGGCGCTCAAACCGAGATCAGCCAACTCAATATCAAAGAGCGAAGAGGCAGTATCTCTTTCAAGTGTCCATTTTAAGTCTTCGATGCCAAACAGGTCATCTAGCTCTATTCCAGCAGTGTCCATATCATCAGATGGGAAACCCTCAGATGGACTAGAGAAATCTTCAACAGTTTCCACCACTTCAACCTCCAGAGACGGCACCGCTGCGTTATTCATAATGCGTCTTCTTCTGGTGATCATTGTGGTTCGACAGTCGGACTGCAAGGAATCCTGATTGTTCACCTGTGGAGACAACAAAATATACTTTACGTGTGTAATATTTCAGCAAGTAAGCAATTCATTTATCAGAGATTATTTTGATAATTTGAGTCACTGTAGCACAGTAAATGTGGTAACTGAGTACCTTTTTTAAACAGGCTAATAAGCAAGAAAGAAATATAAGTACTTGCCACACTTGACACTAAATGGACGTATTGATTACGTCATCAACATTTCTACCATTACGTTGGCTCTGTTTAACTGGTCATTGTCAACTATCTTATAGACCATATATATTTAGTTGCTCTGGATATTCTCCATAAAGAGGGTGCGTGTTGGCTAAACGTCTGCGCAACGTAAGATGCTAGCCCGATAGCATTTTACGTAAGATGCTAGCCCGATAGCATTGTTACGTAACCTATACGTCGTTTTACAACAATGCTCTAAAATGCACTGTTACACACACAACATACCTCACTTAAAATACTAACTTAGGCTTATGAGGTCAATAAACAAGGCGTCCTAACATGAGCGGTCGCTTCCTCACTAGGCCGCAGTCGACCTCGCAGTTTGAGTGGACGTCATCACCGACTGGACGTCTCACTCACGGTGTCACTTCAGATCTCATTCAACTTTTAACGTGTACACATGTAGCTTAGCTCGTTAGTTAGCGCTAGCTAAGATAAGCTACACTCGTAAACTGGAGCTAACTAAAACTAACTGGAGCTAACTAAAGCCACGAAGCGGTAACCAGCAAAGCTAGCTAGAACACCGAATGACGCAGCATGTTTAACGGGACAGATTCAACCAACGACTTACCGGCCCCTTAAATATCCTGCGACACAATTCCAATCGGTAACTACTGGAAGTCTGTAAGTCAGTCAGAGAAACGGCGCTGGTAATGAACGCCTGCTTAACCGCGCACAGCTTGGGAAACAGAGGACAATGGCGCGGCCCGCGGCTGCGGATGAGAAGCGGCTGCGCGCGCGCGCGCACACTTCCGGGCACGTGATCAACAATAAAAGTCCCACTGAACTGGAGTCAGTGATCGGACGACAAGCAGGTGTCAATGTGGCGCAGTCATGAGCAGTTGTACCAACACCTCTAAAATCAATAAATGAAAGCTTCATAAAGGTCGTAATTGTTACATGACTGTTAACACAACAGTCATGTAACAAGCGTCACATTGTGTAGAATATTCCTGCTTAGAATATACCATGTGCATTAAGATCGTAGTTTGAAAGGTTTATTACTCTTGTACATTTCACATCTTTGTCCTAGTGCTGCTAAATTGGCTGTGGCTTCCTTTAAAGAGATATAAGTAGATGGGTTATCATAATTTAAGTCTGTTAATTTAGGTTTTACAATGTGAACTGTATCACACATTCCTGCTGAAATTACAACGCAGAGCAAACATGCTGCTTTCAGTCTGAAAGACGTGCTCAGCATTAGACATACTTTCCAAACACTCCATGAATGAGACACTCAAAAACAGTCAAATTCCTTTGATAGAAAAATGTTTTATTGACCATAAGTGTGCAGAAGAAAATGTATGACACAAAACCACCTAGTGCTTACAACGATATCCCCCCTGCTGGGGTTCAACAGAAAGGCATCGACCCCGGCATCAACATGCACCACCATTATGAATTAACCAGATCCATTCTCTCTCACCTTCTTGGGCAGTTTTTAAAGTGTTAAATGTCTGCACTATTTCCACCTATTAAAAACATTGTAGTCAACATGAAGGGTTTTACAAATGCTTTTAGATTAGCTAACCGAGTCTTTTTATAAATGAATATATGAATCTTTTTTGTCGGACTGGAAGTTAGTTGGAGAGGTCTCCTTGGGCTCTGGGAAAATATTATGGGCTTTTCACTAGTTTCTGACATTTCATTAATTGATAACATCATTTGTGATAATAAAAGACATTTTTAAAACAATTCATCACTTTTAACAAGCTGGAACCTATGACTGATGGAAGTTCTTTCCTGGTGAATAATCAGATAAATGACTTATATCGATCGAGTAATCAATGAATGCTTTACATATTCCATCCCTCAACACTACTGCTTAGTACTGAAGTTTATGTTGTTTATTTTAAACGTTTCAAAACAACCTGGAACATAAGTTCATTATTGGGCCAGAAGCTAAAGGAATTTATTTCACAGCTATATAACAACTCAAAAAAGTTGCAGTCCAGATTTCAGCTTATTGACATCACTGTGGTTCCACAGGAGGCCGTCAGCTGTTCTCACTGGCGCCACGCCTCCCGGGACGGTGTGCGTCGTGCTGCTCTCCAACTCCACCGGCTGGTCAAACACAGTCATTGTGGAGTAGTTTTCCACCATGAGGCGCGAAGGGTCATCAGACTGTCCAGGGACTTTACCGAGAGGATAGTTCTTCCACAACACCTTGTCGTTGCACACCTGCCACGGAGAGCCTCTGAGCAGCTTAGCCTTTTCAGCCTGACCATCCGCCCATTTGTACTCCTGGGAGGACTCGCTCCTCTCCGCCTCGGCCGCCGAACGCCAAGGATGGCCGAGGCGCCGCGAATGCTGCAGCTTCTCGTGCAAGCTCTCCAGTGTGTATATATGCTGCTGTTTCCGCTGTGGGGACGTGTCGGCCGCCGGGCGTGCGTCCTGTGTGTAGATGGAGCAGAGCTGGAGCAGCTTCTGGCGGGTTTCCAGAGGGAGGGGATGCTCCATGTCGTCCAGGACCAACTGGAGCAAGTGAGGCGTGCTGACACAGGGAGAATCCAGGCACGCCGAGAGCAGCTGCTGCCACCTCAGCTGGATGCGGTTTACAAAAACCCGGTCCCTCATTCTGGCCTTCTTCTGCCCCTTTGTTTCAAAGTGGTATTCAAATTTGTTGCTGTTACAGACAAGGAGTTCTGAAATCCACGCAGCGATGTAGAAAACCCGCTGAGTATTCTGCTCTTTGGCGAACAGCTTCAGTTCGACAAACAGCTTCTCCAGGAGGAGGTGAATGAAGGACGGCGAGTTGAGAGTCTTCAGCAGCGGCAGCCAGAAGCGCAGGAAGGCTGGAGCGAGTCTTGGTTCAGCGGCACCGGTGCGGTCAGAGGCCGCGTCGCAGCCCAACGTTTCCAGTTGCTCCGCAGTCGGAACTAGAAATCCGTCTTCCAGCAACACATCAATCAGCAGATTGCTCGACTGCAAAGCAAACTGCTTGATCTCACCGAGTAGCCAGCTCATGTCTGCAAAGGGGGCGGGCCACAGGTCCTTCTCTTTGTCCTCAGGGAGTCGATCAAAAGCCTGGTACTGCTCCTTTTCAAACGAGATCAGAAGCTCCCGTGCAACCTTGTAGGCCTCCATCTCTTCCTGCCTTGCCACGAGCTCGTCCCCATGGCGCTTCAGGTCCACCTCTTCATTCTCTCCATCCGACTCAGAGTCCCAGTCCTCATTAGGCCCTCCTCCCAACTGCCTGGACCAGTATTCCTGCTGGAGCCACTCCAGAACCACCGTGCATCCCTTTCGACACCATTTTAAGGTCGGAAGCTTCCTGTGCGTGATGTCATGCCTCAGGTTGACGACCCACTCTGGGATGTTCAGGTTCCCAGCCAGCCGCCTCAGAGGGCGGGCGGTTCTCCCCTGCTGTCGCTCCGTGATCAAGTTGACAAACCTCACCAGGCCTGCTCCATAAAGCAAGACCAGGTCCTCTCCGTCCAGCTGCCCTGACCGGTCCAGCACCTGGCACCTCACCAGGTCCGCTGTGCAGTCCACCGCCACTGGGGAGCTGCTGGCGTACCTGGCTCTCCACGCGGACACCCTCTGCAGGGCGAACCTCTGTAAGGCGGAGTCCTTCGAGTAGAGGTACTCCAGGACCTGGTCCCACTCCGCTTTGTTGGCCCAGGCCACCACATGGCGTCTTTTCTCGGAGCTCTTCTTCTTCATTGTAACGGTGCAGGAGGCGCGCGCTCGGCGTGTGTGATCACTGCGTGCACGTAGCGCGCTTCTAACCCGAGAAACGTCTCAAGAAATATGGAAGCACCGAGCTTTACGTCAGCGTCAGTGTTCAGAGAAAACCATGCTATCTTATCCCGGAAATGACATGCGGCTTCCGCTTCTTCTTCTTCTTCTTCTTCTTCTTCTTCTTGTTTTTTAGGCGGATGGCATCCAATAAAGGTGCATTACCGCCATCTACTGCATTGGAGTGTGGACCAGACATATCTATCCCTTTCTCCAAACAAACATAAAGAAATAAAGAAATAAAGAAATAAAGAAATACAAAATAAAATAAAGAAATAAAATAAAAAGGGAGCTATGTCACTTTCGGTGCTCTAAATCCTTCCACTCAATCCAGTTTCTTTTAGATACTGCAGTACCTTTCCTGCCCCCACGGTTAATGCATCCTTTGGCTGTACCTCCTCTACTGCCAGCCTCCTCTTCAACCTGTCTCGCTCCACATTTTAACAGCACTGCAGTGGGTGGAGGAGGTTCAGATAAGTAAGGTCATCATCTGTTCGGATTCCAGTTCAACATTATTGTCATTACAATCATTCACATATCATAGCAGGCAGGATTTAATCAATGAAATATTCGAAACACTGTTCCGACTTAAGCATTTGGGTATTTTGGTAGCATTTATGTGGGTGCCGGCACATAGAGGGGTAAAGGGAAATGAAGCAGCAGATAAATTAGCAAAACAAGCATTGGAATGTCAGCACAAGAAAGACATTTTATTCAGCAAAGCAGAAGCCAAATCAATAATCAAAAGAAACATTATTAAGGAATGGCAGCACAGGTGGGATGCAGGAGACACAGGAAGGCATCTTTATGCGATTCAGAAGGAAGTTGGCAAAGGAGGACATCCAGAGGAAGCACTAAAGAAGAAAATATATTAACCAGACTGAGGATTGGACACACAAGGTTGAACAAAACAATGCAACTAATAAATAAACACCCAACTGGACTATGTGAGCACTGCAATAGAGCAGAAACAGTAGAGCATGTCATTTGGCAGTGCCAGAAATGCAGAGTGGAGCGAGACAGGTTGAAGAGGAGGCTGGCAGTAGAGGAGGTACAGCTAAAGGATGCATTAACCGTGGGGGCAGGAAAGGTACTGCAGTATCTAAAAGAAACTGGATTGAGTGGAAGGATTTAGAGCACCGAAAGAGACATAGCTCCCTTTTTATTTTATTTCTTTATTTTATTTTATTCTTTATTTCTTTGTTTGTTTGGAGAAAGGGATAGATATATCTGGTCCACGCTCCAATGCAGTAGATGGCGGTAATGCACCTTTATTGGATGCATCCGCCTAAAAAAAAGGAGTTAAAAGAAGAAGAATATAGTGTAGGGGTTGTTTGCATACTATTAACTGTTAAGCTAAAGAACATACTTGTATTCATTGTTTGTCGCCAGATAAAGGCAGGAATTATGCCCCAACGTAATGAAAGTATGTGCTAGGATGTGTTATCATGCTTTCGATATTGGCTGTCTTCAGTAAGTAACGCTATCTGAATGTAAACGAGTTCCCAACGTCTGGAAGCTAAGCTAAGCTAAGCTAAGCTAAGCGAAGCGAACACGGAACTAACGCCCTGTTCCGTGAATAGGTGTCGCCGTCTTCATGAGCCCAGCACTGTGCTGTCTGCCGAAGGAGTATGAAGCGGGGGACGGCCAGTGCTGCCCGATGTGTCACGAAGGTAAGGCGCGTCCAGCTAGGAGAAGCCGGAAACAGATCCACAGACAACCAGACGGCCATCATGTGACCTACAATACATAATGCTTGATTTAAATAACTTAACTCTAATGCAGTGTAGCGCCATCACATGCTGTCCGACCACCAGGAATGAATCATGTGTCTAATGTACCTTCATGAAGGCACGTTCAATTCAGTTTATTTTATATAGCCCAACATCACAAATACAAGTTTGCCTCGGAGGGTCCCGTGACAGGGATTTTATCATCCCTGTCACGGGACCTCACATCGGATCAGGAAAAACTCCCCAAATAAAGATAGTAAAAACCCTTTCACAGGGAGAAAGGGAAGAAACCTGAGGGAGAGCAACAGAGGAGGATCCCTCTCCTGATGGACAGAAGCAATAGATGTCTGATTGTTCAATCAGAACAACAAGGAGGAGCTTATTGATATATGAAAGGATTTTGGTCATACTGCACTTTATAATAGGGAAGTTATTTAATATTTCTTCCAATAACAAATATTATTCAGTATGTAAAAACAGAATTCTCAATAATTACTGCTTTGGTACAAAGGTGACCCCTGGTGGTGAAACAGTTTGATTGCGCTACACTGAATTTGAATTAATTGTTGAATATTTCTTTCAATAAAAATTCACCATAAGTAATCATAATGAATCAAAAGCACATTTCAAATGATTTTGGTCATTCTACACTTTCTAACAGTGAAGTTATTGAATATTCTTCTACGTCTCAGTGAGACCATGTAGCTCGTTGTCCACCTCATTACGCTACAGAGAGCTGTCGTTGGTGTTTTAACACCGTTTCGCTAACGAGTTATTGATCCAGGAAGTCCTAATCCGTGAATATCATTCCAACTTCACCGAACTGTTATTAGTCATAGCATTGCTGGCGGTAAATCCCAGAAGTCATTGCTTTTGAATCATATACACATATCCTTCATGTGTACATATGACTCTACCTCTTTGCACTTGCTAAAAGTGCAGCCAAGAAGTATTTGTATGTAGCTTAATAATAAAATAGCTCCATATACATAGATTGATTCATATCCGTGCGTTTGAGCAAGCACACCTTAAACCTGTTGAACTCTGCAAAAGGAGCATTCCTCAGGTTTCATCAGCTGACGAGTCATACCAGTCACACACAAACACTGACTATAAGTGAACAGTCCGGGTATGGTATCTTCTTATGTTGTGATTGTTATTTCCTGTCATGCCTTGGTGGTGATGGGGGTTGGCGGTGTGTTTTGAACAGGTACCGTTGTCCGGAGAGACTGCACCCCTCAGTCAGGCACACGGTGCATCTCCTGTGCCGACGGGACGTTCATGAACCAACCCAACGGCCTGACCAAGTGTTTGTCCTGCGCCTCCTGTGACCCCGGTGTGTCCGTGTGATTGTGACGAATGACCCGACTAGTGCACTGGACAACTAGTACACAATTTGTATTAGATAGATGGAAATAAAATGCAATGAATTGCAGCCCTGGTAAAGAATACAATTTGATTACAAATAAATGTGATACTGTGCTGCTAGGTCGACGACATGTTTTCTGAAAAGTGAGCCCTAATAATTGTGTTGTAGCCGGTATGTGCTTTATACTGAGCCCTGAATGCACCACAGGGATATTATAGATTTGAAATAATATAACTTATTGACCACAAAAAAAGCCACTATAATGTAGTAATTAAAACAGAATGTAAGTGTGTTCAAAAACAAATACAACAGTAAATGTACCAATGTATCATTACATGTCTATAAACCTTCTCTTTATGTTGAATAATTCTTCATAAACTTCATAATGTAATTGCAAAATGACATGCGTTTAAATGTAACCTTTTGTTTATTACATTTCTTACATGTCTTTCATATTTCATCTCACTATTAGAATGCCCTGCGTTTAAAAATCAGATTTTATAAAAAGTTTGATTTAAAAAAGTCTTCAGAGCCGCTACAGGAGCTCTGATTGGCCGGCTCCTGTGTGCAGCTCATCTATGGGTCTGTTGCAGTCCTCATAACCACATTATTTTAAATATTACTCAAAGGTCCAGTGTGTAGCATTCAGGGGGATCTATTTACAGAAATGGAATGTACTATCATCCCATTGAAATAAGAATCTTTGTGTTTTCGTTAGCTGACGTTGCGCCGCCATGTTTCTCCAGTAAGCCAAACTGGCTCTCGTGTCATGTATACATGTAATATAACGACTGTGTTTCTGTGGCTGTCAGGTCATGGTCTGTTGGCCCAACAGGGCTGCACAGCAACAACAAACACAGTGTGTGATGTTGTCAGTGGATATTTCTGCAAGGACTTGATGGATGATACAGGATGCAGTTTGGCACACAAACATAGGCAGTGTGGACCCGGTCAGAGGACGCAAGAACCTGGTAAGAAGAACTCCAGTCAGGCAGTGAGTCTGTTTCCATGCACAGCACTATGCTGACGTTAACATGGCACATGGTGTAGCTGGTGACTCAGCTCCATGCGCCATGGTGATCCCAGCAGGCCTGTCGGTTCTCTGGGGTCCTGGACTCTGCCGCATTGACCACACGGCCCGCTTTAGCCTTTCAAGACGGTCATCAGAAAGGGAAGACAATTCTATTCATTATCTGCGTCAGACTTTTATTTCAGCATGCAGACCATCATTACATCAAGTATCCTCATATGTTTTACTGCTGATGGAGGTGCAGCTACAGTAAACAGTTTCTACTCTCTCCGCTAGCATATTCACGTTACTGAAAGCAGGATTTAATAACCCAGACTGGATTCATCAAGCATCTCGATAACCCTCCAGAACATCTATCGCCTGGCCGATCATAACTGGGATGATAGTGAGCTCGAGAAGACGCAGTCTGATGACGGATGAATGTTCCCTGGATGTTGGGTTCCTGTGTAATTCATCTCAGCTTTGTCTGTTTCTCGTAGGAACCAGCAGAACTGACACAGTGTGTGAAAGTTGTCCGCCAGGCTATTTTTCACTGGATGGTGTGAATTGCACGGCGTGGACTACGTAAGACTTTGTTTGTGAAGGAATGTCTCTAAAGAGTTGGGGATTCCTGCCCTGTTGCACAAAATGACCACTATATGTATGCATGCATATTTATTTTTGATGTTGAGTTGAATGACTTCAAATTCCATCTGTGAAGGACCAAATCCTCCACTGGAGGCTCTAAACATTGCCAACCCCCAGTCTGATTTGATTTGGTCACAAAACACAAGTAGCTTGCAATAGATCTTTTTCAAAGTGTTCCTTTTAATGTTTTCAAGGGTTTTGTTTGAAACACACAAAGCACTAACGCTGTCTTTAATTTGTCTTTGCTGACAGTTGCTCAGAAACTCAAGTAGAGGAGGAAGCAGGAAGTACTAGCAGTGATGTTGTCTGTGGAGCGGCTTCCAGACAGCGGTACCCTGTCAAAGCGGTAGCTTTGATTTTACTATTATTAACAGTTGTTGGGCTCGTGATCAAAGGTTAGTGCACCTTTCGCATCCCTAATTTGACTAGCGCATATATTATATCCTTTTCTCCAAAGTGTTTCTTCTGTTTGCCTTCATTAGGCTCGTTAAGGCTTTTAGCTGATACGGTTTTTGCTTTTGTATTTCAGGCCTACTATCATCGAAAAAAACAAGAGGTGCAAATGTTTGTCTCAATCCAACTCAAAAAGGTTTTTACGTCTCATTTAATGGGTCTTCTTTTTCTTGACCTATGTTTCAATCAATACATTTTGTCACTTGAAATCGTCAACTCCAGTGAAGCTCCAGCTCCTTCAATCTGTACATGACTCACAATAAAGCATAGCTCCTTTTTCCCGCCAGGATCCTCTGTTCCTTCAGCTGACTGAAGGGCTGCGTCTGGCGCTCCGTAAAAGCGCATTGCTGAACGGGAGGGTCGGCTGTCTTTTTTTCTCTCAAAGTGGAGGAGCTCCGCGGGTCGGTCCCCACGCCCCGTGTGACTCCCTCCATGCTCATGGTGGTGCCGTGTGGCGGAGTGTCTGCTGTCCACACATGGTGGACTGTATGAACGTGTATTGAGTGGGTCGGTCTCTGACAGGAACTCCCGGGACACTTTTTTCCCCCTGTCGCCCCTGATGTGGACTATATGCCAATGAAGGCCTAGCTCGAAAACGCACGGCCCGCCACTGCTTTACACAAACGTATAAAATGACAAGGCTGTGCTAATATGTGTGTGAATGGTGAAGCGTGACATGTTACTACATGTCACGCTTCACCATTCACACACATATTAGCACAGCCTTGTCATTTTATATGTTTTAAAGACAAATGAGGACCTTTATGCCCTTTTATGCCCATAGAAAAGCTCTATGGAGATGAGGATTTCATTTTCCAGCATGATCTGGCACCTGCCCACAGTGCCAGAACCACCAGTAACTGGTGTACTGCCCATGGCATTACTGTCCTCGATTGGCCTGCCAATTCCCCTGACCTGAACCCCATAGAGAATTTGTGGGGTATTGTGAAGAGGAAGCTGAAAGACACCAGACCCAACAATGCAAATGAGCTAAAGGCCGCTATTGAAGCATCCTGGGCATCCATAACACCTCAGCAATGCCACAGGCTGATTGCCTCCATGCCACGCCGCATTGATGCTGTAATCCGTGCAAAAGGATTCCCAACCAAGTACTGAGTGCATTAATGGACATTTTCTAATGTTTGATTTTGTTTTGCTGTTATCAATCTTTTTTTTTTACTTGGTCTGAGGAAATATTCTAATATTTAGAGATAGGATATTTGAGTTTTCTTAAGCTGTAAGCCATAATCAGCAATATTAATAGAATAAAAGGCTTGCAATATTTCAGTTGATTTGTAATTAATCCAGAATGCATGACATTTTTGTTTTTTTAATTGCATTACAGAAAATAAAGAACTTTATCACAATATTCTAATTTTCTGAGACAGTCCTGTATGTTATTATGTGTATTGCCATATGCAGGCTTTATGGGGTTAATACAGCAACTGTTTTGATGGACAAGTTAGAACAGCCTATTAGGTGCTCAAGTTGTCAAGTTGACATGTGATAATAAAGTTTTACTTTTTGAATGACAGAGTTCCACTAAAACTAAAGTGATGCCCACGTTGTCTTTATTCCAGTATATTAGGGTTATACAGACTAAGGGTTCTATTGAGAACACTAGTGATGGCGAGATGAGGGCTTGAAGCGCAGCAGCAAATTGCTTTGCAAAGGGTTCATTTCAAAATCACCTGTTGGATGATCTCAGCCATGTAATCTGGGATACAGGCTACCTACTGTATTTTGCGTCAGTAGGCTAATTGACCTCGTAACATCACTAAAGAACCCTTCATCCAAAGAACCCTTTGTGGAAGGAGTTCTCAGATGTGTTGAACGTGTAGGTGTCAAAACATCCTCCTAGCCAGACCCCCCAAAAATGTGATTGTGAAATGTAATTATTGTTCTTGGTTGCGCCGCACCACACCAGCCCTTCAAAAGGTTCATGAGTTTTGAGCCTACCTTCATTAAATAAATGAAAACTATAGTGAAGATGGACAAAGTTTGAAATATAAAAGGAAACTGAGGTTCTCTGAAGAATGGTGGGTTCTTGCCATAACCCTCAGAATGTGAAAACAATTCTGGATAGAACCTCTAGAGAGAGTTCTGGGTGGAGACGTTACATCATAGAAGGGTTCTCTGTAGAACCTATCCGAGGGATTCTGGGTAGAACATTTCACAGAGGGCTCTATGTATAACCAAGTATGTTGGTTTTTAGTTCGATCCGTCAACCAAGGACCGAAAAGGATGATGATTAGCCATATAACTCTATTTATTTCTAGATAACAACTTTATTAAATGAATTCATGGATGTGCTTATCAACAACCTGGTAACTCTGATAGAGTACATTGTATAAGTTACAACCGTTAAAAAAATAGAAACAATTGGGAATGAAGTCTCTGGCTCTCAATTAAATGAAGGATCCAATCCACGATCTACGGCCGTGAATAGTCCTCTATCTCTGCTCCTCAGGCCTCGTTCAAGACTGGAAACTTGAAGGGACTGTGGACCAGTGTCCCTTGGGACTCTGTTGGGTGTTTGAAGTCACAGTGGAAGTCCTATCTGTTCTCTAAGTGTGTTTGTGCTGAGGCCGAGCTCCTCCTTGTGGCACTGGCAAGTCTGTGGCAAGCGTGTGGCAGGTGTCAGGACTGTGGCCCCTCTCTCACGACTGGCCCTCTAGTGGTGGCCCCTCTCTGACTACTGGCCCCATAGTGGTGGCCCCTCTCTCACGACTGGCCCTCTAGTGGTGGCCCCTCTCTGACTATTGGCCCCATAGTGGTGGCCCCTGTCTGACTACTGGCCCCATAGTGGTGGCCCCTATCTGACTACTGGCCCCATAGTGGTGGCCCCTGTCTGACTACTGGCCCCATAGTGGTGGCCCCTATCTGACTACTGGCCCCATAGTGGTGGCCCCTATCTGACTACTGGCCCCATAGTGGTGGCCCCTCTCTGACTACTGGTTTGAATCCCAATGTCCCCCCTAAACCCTCAAACCCGGAACCCTCAGGATTTACTGACGTCAGCTCTAAGTGGCTGAGTGTGAGAGGCTTTAGGGCTTGATGGTGTAAATATGAATGACAGCACTTCGCTGCAACATATCACGTGACTACATAAACAAAGTGTACAATTGTGTATTTATTTTATACTTTTTATTCACTGATTTGAACGTGTTCCTCACGAGATGAGAAGTCATTTTAAATGATCTATTTACTCATTTTGTCAAAACGAAATGTTTGATGGATGTAAATAAATATTTATAAATATATTTTCTGCTTGCATTCCTCTGATTTCATGTGTTTTTATGTTCCATCTTTAATCTGTAATGTTCTAGTGTAAAGGTATTTTATCATGTGCATCTTTGTTTCCATGCTTCCATTGGGAACTGCGTGTTTAACGTCACATTGCTATGAACTGTGGGTAATTCCCTTAGGCAAAGTCAGCATCTAATGGGGATCATAAAGGGGTCAAAATGTCTGCCAGAGACTCAAGCACGCTACGATGTGACAGTGGGACAGAACTAAACCCTCAAGGACTTCACGGGAGCCTCAAAGTCTGTGAGTCCGTAAGGTGGAGATTGAGATTGGGCCTCTGACTAGTCATGGCACTCCTTATAATTATGTTAAAAAGGCTGATTTATTTTAGCCGATTGTTGTAAATGACTATACAAGTAATCATTTGGAAAGAGTTTATTTTGTTCCTTTTTGTTTCAAACCCAGTGAAATCATAAATAAAGAAAATGAATGATAAAGAACAAAGTACAGCGCGGTTGCTGGAAGGATGTATACAGAGAACGGGCTCAGTCGACTCAACTAAAGTCATAAAGATGAATTACGGCAGCTGACCTGTAACAACAATGGGTGTTAAATGTGGCTCAACCCACTCAGCTTGGCAGTTTCTTTTTTATATTTTTTATTCTATATTCAACAATTGCAAATGTACAATTTCATAACGTGTCAATAAGAGACGGACACACACATTTAAACTAAATGCCTGGGGGCAGAACGAGTGATGTTCACCTGCCACAGGTCGCAGGGCCAGATGACTTCTGACCTCCAGGCGTTCAGGTGAACGACCTGGCCAGTGGCAAATGTATGTTATCAACCCCGGGCCCGTTTAATCCCACCGAGAAACTAGTAACTGTGAAAGCAGTCATTGAATTCATAGAATAAAACATTAGAAACATGATATAGAATCACTGCAAACTGCAATATAATCCCGACCTGTAGGAGCAGCAATGCGCAAACTGCCGTAAACTCGAAAGGAGAAGAAGAGCAGCAGCAGCACTGCTACACAAGATGGCGGCCCGCTACGCCACTCACTCTGCAGTGTTCCGCAGGGCGCTGCGAGCCTCCGGCCTTTCCGTCCGGTCACAGCGACCTGCTGCCGCGGCGGCCTGCAGGTTGGTTTGTAACGCCGCTCCAAAGGAAACGACGAGGGTGACGTTAGAATCTACGGAGGAATACAAGTTCGTCGAGCGGCTCATCCCGCCGTCACGCGTCCCCGTTCCGCCCAAACACGCCGGTCCCTCCCCGTCTGGCTGGACCCCTCCGGCAGAGAGACCCCCGCCTCTGCCCTACATGATCCGCCGCTCCCGCATGCACAACATCCCGGTTTACACCGATCTCACCAACGGCAGCCGCAGGACAACGCTCGTGCGGAAAGTGGAGGGGGACATCTGGGCTCTGGAGGAGGACGTGAAGCTCTATCTGAAGGAGGTGACGGGGAAGGAGCTGCCCACACAGGTCAACGAGGTCACCATGACCTTGAAGGTCAAAGGTCATGTCGATAGTGAGCTGAAGGAGTGGTTGGCCAGCAAGGGCTTCTGACTGCAGGGATGAGGGTCAGCGAGAGGACTGCTGGAGTCCTGCAGCACATCAACCAGATGGAGGCCTGCGGGACTACTGCCACTCCAGAGACATGTTGACTATGGGATCAGAGGTTCTGCTTGTATGTAATGAATATAACTTTCTTCCTTGTCCTTTTGTTGTCTTGGCTATTAATACTCTGGAAATATGTCTTGGTCCTCAAGCTTTTGGTCCAATGTGTGTAATTAAATAAAGACTTCACCCACAAACGGACCATTTGTGCATCAACCACTCGCCGCGCGTTGCCTTGAAGAAAACGTGGTTTCCTTTCACAGCGAACGCTCGTGCGTCTGCGCAGGTTTTAAACACGTTGACTCTCAGAAGAGTAGTGTGTGAATCCCACTGCTCTCACAGAAGAGTAGTGTGTGAATCCCACTGCTCTCACAGAAGAGTAGTGTGTGAATCCCACTGCTCTCACAGAAGAGTAGTGTGTGAATCCCACTGCGTGTGGACGCACAGGGACGGCCAGGTGTCCTCGTGAGGGAGACGGGTTAAAGCGCACAACGTTTCATACAGGTGTGCTGGGTCACGCGCCCCCCCCCCCCCCCCCCACTTCATCAAGACCTTTTCACTTGGTAGAATTCTTGCTTTCTTCAACAATTCAAGGTGACAAATGGAGTAATTAATATACAGTTTCACACAACTATCCAACGCCTATTGCAAATTAGGTTTATTGGCAACATAAAAAAAAACGTTCATCTGTTTAACAACTCAAACAAGAACAATTTAAATAGTTTAACACAACTGTTACTAGTGGTTTCAACACTAAATGACACTTTTAATGACTGCTGCAGTCTCATAATTATAGAATCCCTCATAAGAGCACATATTTGCAAATCAGGTGTTGTCTCAGTCTCAACTGGAGACAGAACATCAAATACCTGGACTGGCAGTGACATTTTATTGCATATTAGAAATACGGGTAAGACATTGCCTCGCACTAACAAAGGGATACAAACAGTGAAAGGAACCCTGGCAACAGATGGACTCGTAACCACACTGCGGTCAGCGCGGCGCTCACTTAGCAGACATTCACTCGGATGGTTGGATGGGGTTTGGGACCAGGGTCTAGGGAGAGCATCAGGAAGGAAGGAGGGGGAAAAAGTCTTGAATTCGCCTGCTGAGTTCCTCCAATTGGTCCGCTGAGGAGAAGAAGCCGCAAAAGGAAACAAAGATTTAACCACGTGCAACAGTTTGTATATGCGAGTGTGTGAGAGAACCTTCACTTACGGAACTCGCGCTTGTGCCCTCGGCTCCAGTAGCACGGCTGTGTCTGCAGCTGGTTCACGTCCTCGGTCGTGGACGCAGAAGCTTCCGATACTTCCTTTAGCATTTCCAGCTCCTGAGAAACGAGAGCAAGAGAAAGAGTGTCAGTGTCGTTTTTTCTACAGGTCAAGCTGGGTAGAGACGGATATCTGCAGGTGTGTTTCTACAGAAATGTATATTTCATTGGACCAAACTGTCATTTAACAACTCGCTCGGCTGCAATAAACAAGTGGATGCAGACCAATTTTCTGAGTTGGTCCGCAAACAAAAAGAAAGCTCGTTATGACGAACAGGTTAAAGCAGTAGTCGAGAGCCTACATTTCAAGCAGACTAGATTACAGTAATGCTCTTTTCAGCAGCTTCCAAAACAATCCGTTGACAAACTACAATTCCTTCAGATTCAGCTGCCAGGCCTTAAACTAGGACACGCTTTAGCGAACCTCTTTGAGGTCCTTTCCTTGCGTCTTAGTCCCTCCCACCAGGGATCCATGGAGAGACATAAGGAAACCAAGCGAGGAGAGAAGACGCGAGGAAATATGTTTTAACAGACATGAGACGTCCTTCCCTCTGAAGCGTCACGTGAAGCGACGTCGGTTTATGATGACTGCAGCCGCCTGACAGCTGATCACATCTGATCAGCTGTCAGTCGCTTTAACAGCTGATGGAGTTTGTGTCCGTAAACATGATCATCGGAACAGAGTTGTTTTAGTGAACATTCTAATAAAAATCCACTTAAAATATTGATTAAAAATGATCGTATGTTTGCAGTTGATTTAATAGTGTTAAACTACTACTACTAATAAAGACCGTTATCATCACTGTCAGAGTGGAGATGTATTCTCTGTGGTCTGTTACCTGTTAAACAAACTGCATTGAGTATTCATACACAGTGTGTGTATTTATACTGTGTCCTGCTTATACGCGCAGGATCCATTTCTACCGGCGGAATGCGTCTCATTTATTCATTATTTACGTCGGTATGTTTTGAAATTCTGATTGTGACATTATAAAATAACCCACAGTATGATTATGGTTTCTCTTCAACACTGGAATTATTTTTTTAGGCTCAATGTTTCAGGATAAACTCAAATGAAATAACTCATCAAACCGACAGTCAGGAAGGATCCGCCTCACGTGACTGAATGAAAGATACATGTTGTAAAAAGAGTTTTAACCAGATGGTGACTCAGAAAACAGATCTGATATATACGGTGGCTTGCAAAAGTATTCATACTCCTTGGACGTTTCCACATTGTCACATTACACGCCACAAACATAAATATATTTGATTGGAATTTTATGTGAAAGACCAACACAAAGTGTCACACAATTGTGAAGTACAAAGAAAATTATACATGATTTTAAATTTTTTTTCACAAATAAAAAACTGAAAAGTGCAGTGTGCAAAATTATTCAGCCCCCTTTTCTCTGAGTGCAAGAAGTTGCCTGATGACTGCTGAATGATTGAATGTTGACCGAATGACTAAATAGAGTCCACCTGTGTGTAATCTAATCTCAGTACAAATACAGCTGTTCTGTGACGGCCTCAGAGGTTTGTTAAGAGAATATTGGGGAGCAAACAGGACCATGAAGTCCAAGGAACACACCAGACAGGTCAGAGCTAAAGTTGTGGAGAAGTTTAAAGCAGGGTTAGGCTATAAAAAGATTTCCCAAGCTTTGAACATGTCACGGAGCTCTGTTCAATCCATTATCCGTAAATGGAAAGAGTATGGCACAACTGCAAACCTACCAAGGCACGGCCGTCCACCTAAACTTACAGGCCGAACAAGGAGAGCACTGACAAGAGATGCAGCCAAGAGCCCATGGTGACTCTGGACGAACTGCAGAGATCCACAGCTCAGGTGGGGGAATCTGTCCACAGGACAACTATTGGGCGTGCACTCCACAAATCTGGCCTTTATGGAAGAGTGGCAAGAAGAAAGCCATTGTTAAAAGAAAACCATGAGAAGTCCCGTTTGCAGTTTGCCAGAAACCATGTGGGGGACACAGCAAACATGTGGAAGAAGGTGCTCTGGTCGGATGAGACCAAAATTGAACTTTTTGGCCTAAATGCAAAACATTATGTGTGGCGGAAACCTAACACTGCACATCACCCTGAACACACCATCCCCACTGTCAAACATGGTGGTGGTAGCATGATGCTCTGGGGGTGCTTCTCTTCAGCAGGGACAGGGAAGTTGGTCAGAGTTGATGGGAAGATGGATGGAGCCAAATATAGGGCAATCCTGGAAGAAAACCTGTTGGAGTCTGCAAAAGACTTGAGACTGGGGCGGAGGTTCACCTTCCAGCAGGACAACGACCCTAAACATAAAGCCAGGGCTACAATGGAATGGTTTAAAACAAAACATATTCATGTGTTAGAATGGCCCAGTCAAAGTCCAGACCTAAATCCCATCGAGAATCTGTGGCAAGATCTGAAAACCGCCGTTCACAAACGCTCTCCATCGAATCTGACTGACTTTGAGCTGTTTTGCCAAGAAGAATGGGCAAACATCTCAGTCTCTAGATGTGCAAAGCTGGTAGAGACATACCCCAAAAGACTTGCAGCTGTAATTGCAGCAAAAGGCAGTTCCACAAAGTATTGACTCAGGGGGGCTGAATAATTTTGCACACTGCACTTTTCAGTTTTTTATTTGTGAAAAAAAAATTAAAAACATGTATGATTTTCTTTGTACTTCACAATTGTGTGACACTTTGTGTTGGTCTTTCACATAAAATTCCAATAAAATATATTTATGTTTGTGGTGTGTAATGTGACAAAATGTGGAAACGTCAAGGGGTATGAATACTTTTGCAAGCCACTGTAATTTGAGTTTAATCTGTGATCGTCTCTGGTATGAAACTCCAGCGATCAGGCCGCTCAGCTGCAGCGTCCAATCACATAACAGATGAGCAGTGAGGGGGCGTGTCCAGCGATAAAACACTTCCTGGAAGCTCGCTCTCGGGGCTCCTCGATCATGACTCCTCACTCCTCACTCCTCCCAGCAGAATAAGAGCTTTGGGACGGCCGTCAAGATGGCGCCGCAGAACCACTTCCAGTTCAATCGAGGAAACGACAATTTAGGCCCAATCTCAATGTCCCCCCTAAACCCTCAAGCCCGGAACCCTCAGGACTCACTGACGTCAGCTCTAAGTGGCTGAGTGTGAGAGGCTTTAGTGCTTGATGGTGTAAATATGAATGACAGCACTTCGCTGCAACATATCACGTGACTACATAACAAAATATTGTGTACAATTGTGTATTTATTTTATACTTTTTATTCACTGATTTGAACGTGTTCCTCACGAGATGAGAAGTCATTTTAAATGATCTATTTACTTGTTTTTGTCAAAACGAAATGTTTGATGAATGTAAAAAAAATATTATATATATTTTCTGCTTGCATTCCTCTGATTTCATGTTCCATCTTTAATCTGTAATGTTATAGTGTATTTTATCGGGCTGAACGCCCACGTGTCTCTTTGTTTACCTTCTTTTTTTTTTACGTCTTCATGCTTCCATTGGGAACTGTGTGTTTAACGTCACATTGCTATGAACTGTGGATAATTCCCTTAGGCAAAGTCAGCATCTAATGCTGACTTGCGGAAAGGGATCATAAAGGGGTCAAAATGTCTGCCAGAGACTCAAGCACGCTACGATGTGACAGTGGGACAGAACTAAACCCTCAAGGACTTCACGGGAGCCTCAAAGTCTGTGAGTCCGTAAGGTGGAGATTGAGATTGGGCCTTAGAGACTTGGGATGCACCCTATGTAGGAGTACCGTGATGAAGGCCAGCAGTAGCCGGTGTGTTCTCTGGAAGACGTCGGCCTCGGCGCTGAAGCTGGGGGGCTCTCTGCCGCAGTCCGCTCTCAGGTCGCTCTCGAAGACGCGGCTGAAAGCGGCCATCAGCAGCTGGAGGTCGCAGGCTGCCACGCGCAGCGCGCTGGGAGAGGAGACGGCAGGGCTCTGCGCCTCGCGGCTCAGGAACTCACACTGAGGAGAACAGTGTGAGGCAGACACATTGCTACCACCATGACATCCAGGCACGCCCAGACATATCTATGCGCATCAGCATTTATTCAATGATTTCTGCTCTGACAGAACAAAATAGCTCAGAGCGTGTGGCAGATATGTTGAATTCACACGGTGGTTAATGGAGCGTTTCAAAGGAGGGCTCTAACACTGCAGGCAGCATGGAAACTAAGATCACTCCACAGTTTTGTACATCCTCGACCCCTTTCCTTCCGGATGGAGCGCCATGATTGATTTCCGGGTCACAAATGGAGAAGAGAAGGCCCCGTACCTGTGCCTGTAGCTGCTGCAGCGTGGACTGAGAGCGCTGCAGGAGGGCGGCCACGTCAGCAGCCGCCTCTCTGCTGGGCTTCAGCGAGGACTTGGTGCACCGGCGCAACGCCCTGTGAGGTCAGGAAGAGCAACAAGAGACTAGTTAGACTCACTTGAACTCAACAGGAAACAATGCATTACACTGTATTGAGCTGTTTGAATCCAATCTTTGCATTTGATTGGACCACAACAAAGTGAGCGGGCTCAGTGCAGCACAATACAGAGGACTGTGGCTCAACCCACACTGATTGAATGATTCATTGATGATATTAATTCATTGGTACACCTCATATTTTGATTTGAAGAAAGCAAAGATGATTGGAATGATTTTGCATTTAATGTTAAATAGGGGCACAATATGAATGGGATGTGATGGAAAAGAGGTCAAAAGGCTTTTCCCCCCCCCCCATTTCATCTGAACTTTAAAGACAGACTGAACATGCAGCAGATACAAACAGAGACAGAGCAGCATACATACTTGATGTGTGCCGGCCAGGGGTCCAGTGTGGGGTTGAGCATCTGAGTGAAGTGAGGCAGATTCTCAGCAGTGTAGAGCTCGGTCAGCAGCATCTCTTGATCCAGGTGCTTCTTGCAGCTAGGGACTAAAGTTAACAGCTGCTCCAGGAACCGGAGCTGCCGGTGGGGACTCGCTTCACCCTGGAGGAGTGGTAGGATTTATTATACAGAAGAAAAAGGAGGTTTTCTGTTCATTGTGACAAATATCTATATACATGGCACAGTCCATTAGGGGAAAAAAATTAAAATAATCAAAAAAGTTTTACTAACACTTCTTAGTCTGTAGTTCATGCATGCTAGAAAATGTACGCATTTGGAGAGAGATGCAACACAGGGAGAACATTAATAAACGTACATGACGATAAGCACATGGAAACATACAGATTACATCAACTGCTACAGAAGATTAAATTGCCTCCATGTTACATTACGTGGAAGGTTATCCACAGGGGATTACCGTTTCATTAAACATGAGGAAATTCCATGACTTTTCCACAACTTTCAATGATTTTGACTAAATCCAGGCCTGGAAAAATGACATTTTGAATCTGCCCATATATGTATCACAGTTACATAAACGCTAGCTTGATGAGTCCTCTCACCCGGATCAGGTCCAGGTCATCTGCTTTGCACAGCATCAGCTCCTGCCCCAGCCCAGCCATTTCTGTTTGTGCCAGAACAGACCAGAGCAGAGCGGTGTAAGAGTCCAATAGACATGCAAGAGGTGAAACATGTACGGTGTAGAGAAGTGAGCCTTTCACACAATGTTACCTTTAGTCAAAACATCTGGGCCGCTGGACCTCACCGCCGTCGTCTTGGAGTTGGCAAAGTTTGGGTTGATGCTGTAAAGTGACAGGTAGAGGGCTGGACTTTGTCATAGCGAGAACAGGGCCAGGGTTCTGTGTGTGTTCTGCTACCTGCTGCAGATCCAGGGTTCTGTGTGTGTTCTCCTACCTGCTGCAGATCCAGGGTTCTGTGTGTGTTCTCCTACCTGCTGCAGATCCAGGCCAGTATGTCGGTGCGGTGCTGAGAGGGAGCGCAGAGCAGCTGCAGCATGCTGTCGGCTCCCTGCAGGTACAGGCCTTCCACCAGGGGACAACACGCAGCCTGCACACGCGCGCGCGCGCACACACACACACGCGCACACACACACACACACACACACACACACACACACACACACACACACACACACACACACACACACACACACACACACACACAGTTCAATATGCTCCATTAATCCTTCACTAATATCCATAGCAAGGTACTGTGACACACTGCAGGGCTCCATGTGGAAAGATGACCTCATTCAGTGTATTAATGGGCACTGCTGAATGATTTGGTTCTTGACAAATAAACGATTAAACAATTTTAAACATCATAAGAGTCAAATAGCTTATCTATCTATCTATCTATATTATTACTGCTAAATCGTGTTAACGTAACAACACATGTATCCACCACGTCCTCAACGTGAGCAATAAGCATCAATGTCTTTTCTGATTTTGGAAAATAAAGTCTGGTCGGATCCCCCGCTTTAACCCGCTGCTCCGGGACAGCTAGAGAATATGAATATCGCTGGGATTTCCCGGTTTTGTAGGAAACAATGAACGCATCACGGCCCGTCAGTAGCCGCCCGACGCGAGGAGCACAACATTAACCCAACTGCATTCTGTTATTCACCTAAAATACCTGTCATTACTTTATGT
Source organism: Myoxocephalus aenaeus (assembly GCA_038501785.1). Taxonomy (NCBI): domain Eukaryota; kingdom Metazoa; phylum Chordata; class Actinopteri; order Perciformes; family Cottidae; genus Myoxocephalus; species Myoxocephalus aenaeus. Next base: position 12,627,988 of record JBAMJR010000040.1, read on the forward strand.
TCTTCTTACCTGTAACGCCCCGTAAACATGTCGAACGAGTTGTTCTTCTTTCAAAGGGCCCGCCATTAGCCCAGCTCTCTTTCTCCTCTTCTTCTTCTTCTTGTTAAGTTTGATTTTCTTCTTCTTCTATGATTTATTGGTGGTTGGCAAACAGCTTCGGGCTCATTACTGCCACCTACTGATCTGAAATACTTCGACAAATGAAATCACAAACAAGAAATAAGCCAGTCAATAATTATAATAATGACAATTATACTCAATGATTATTAGTATTAATAACTATATTTTATTAAAACAATTAATGAATTCTGAATAATGTTTGTAGTATTCTAAACTCCTTGGAAACATGTTAAACTACTCCTAACTCCTTACAGTTTCTATGTAATGATCTCTATTGCAAGAACATAACCATGAAAGAAGCTTTTAATCAAAGTTGTGGAATGTATTCTACTTATTGAACATCATGTAAATAACCTTAATGATATGAGTGTTGTTGTCCCACATGGAGGAGACTGAATTAGAAGCCTTTGTATTCTGGGGATCAACTGAAACCCTAAAAACATAAACCTCTTATTATTTATAACCTCTTATTACTTGTTATATTTAGTAGTGAGGTGAGAAGTTGAAGTGTATCAACAGTGGGAGGGATCTCCTAGTGCTGTCTGACCGGTTCGTCTGCTTGTCTGAGAACAAGAGCTCACCTGCAGCACACCTACAGCTCACAGCTCACAGCTCACAGCTCACAGCTCACCTACAGCTCACAGCTCACCTACAGCTCACCTACAGCTCACAGCTCACCTACAGCTCACAGCTCACCTACAGCTCACAGCTCACCTACAGCTCACAGCTCACCTACAGCTTACAGCTCACAGCACACCTACAGCTCACAGCTCACAGCTCAGAGACTCAGAGGGGGAGGATGGAGCCCAAGTACAGCCTGAACCCAGAGGACATGAATCTGAATAGAGCCGGCGACATAGAGGTGAGCAACACAGACGGACAAGCCCTGAGCTACTCTACTCAGTCTCCTTTCTAGTTCTATGTTATTCTACTCAGTCTCCTTTCTAGTTCTATGTTATTCTACTCAGTCTCCTTTCTAGTTCTATGTTATTCTACTCAGTCTCCTTTCTAGTTCTATGTTATTCTACTCAGTCTCCTTTCTAGTTATATGTTATTCTACTCAGTCCCCTTTCTAGTTATATGTTATTCTACTCAGTTTCCTTTCTAGTTCTATTCTATTTGTTGTTTTTTCTGATTTGTGTTTTATTCAGTTTCTTTTTTATTTTGTGTTGTATTCTGCATTGTTTCTTTTCAATCCGTTTCAGTCCTATCTACTCTCTCCACAAGGCTACCAACAAACCCCATAACACCTAATCCGTCATTGATGGAACAGATCAGTGGCAAAGAAGTTGCATTATATTGTATTCAGATGCAAACACGTATCAGGTGTGTCCGTGAATAAATGTCTTTTATTTACCATCACGAAGGATTTAATTGTGAATGGCCCGCAGTCAGACTCAATAATATTATATATATATATATATATATATATATATATATATATATATATATATATATATATATATATACATATACATATATATATATATATATATATATATATATATATATATATATATATATACATATGTGTACATATAAGTGTCAGGGAAAGTGAACTGAAGGAACCACTGTTAAATATAGTCTGCCATCTACTTACAGGAATCTCAGTTGTGAAATCAGTGTGCCAGCTGCGTAGATGAATGAAGGCTGTGTGACTCAGACATGACAGGACAGGGCACATCCTGAGAACAAGTATAAACTAAAGGAACCAGAGCAACAGAGTACTGAGACATGAGCTCACTCTCCCTACAGGCCATAGGTTCAGGTTTCTAGAGGTCTCACTCTCTCTCTGTCTCTCTCTCAATTTCAATTCCGGCGGGTCGGCATTATGTCCTTTCCTTTCGCAAAGGAAGGTCCAGTGGTTCCTATGCTAAAGGAGCTAAGTTAGGAAGCATGAAGCTCCTTTCCTTTGTGTTTGGACAATTCCACCGGCACTTATCATGGCGGCCACTGAGGTACTTCAGGTCATTTCACTCAGTTAGGAAGGTTCCTCACCAAAAAGGACTATTCCACTGCCGCCTCTGTCTCTGTCTCTGTCTCTCTCTGTCTATCTCTCTCTCTGTCTATCTCTCTCTCTGTCTCTGTCTCTCTCTGTCTATCTCTCTCTCTGTCTCTGTCGCTCTCTCTCAATTCAATTTCAATTCAATTGGCTTTATTGGCATGAATGTTAGGACAACAATATTGCCAAAGCATCAAGACACAAAAATATACAACTCACATGGACAACAACAATAATAACAATAATAATAAAACAGATTGAAAGAGTACAGGTGTGTGTGTGTGTGTGTGTGTGTGTGTGTGTGTGTGTGTGTGTGTGTGTGTGTGTGTGTGTGTGTGTGTGTGTGTGCCATGGATAAAGCACTAAAACATTAAAACCAGTTTCCCCTTCAGGCCAATGAGACAACAAGATGTTGAGAGTCTTCATAAGGACATCATACCTCAACATTACTCTTTAAATATTATTATTACAGCATGTTGAGAGTCTTCATAAAGGGCATCATACATCAACATTACTCTGTTTGAGACCATAATATCCATAAGGGATACATGGAGACTCTCTCTCTCTCTCTCTCTCTCTCTCTCTCTCTCTGCCACTCCCACTTCTCCCCTGGCAACCAGAGTACACAGAGAGCATAGTAACCCAATAGCAAACCCTGTGTTTGGACAAACCCCAGTGACACATGCAGGAGGCGATCAGTGCTGTGAGAGAGAAGGAAAGAACATTTGATCACAACCTCCCTATGTCCTCTCAACGCTCAGGGGCTGACGGGCCCGTCTGGAAAGGTGCTGCGGCGCATCAACCTGAACCACTACGCCACCAAGAAGAGTGCGGCTCAGAGCATGCTGGACATCGCCCTGCTGATGGCCAACTCGTCCCAGCTGAAGACCGTTCTCTACGTGGGGCCTCACTACCGGTTCTACGTCCCCCTGCTCGTCCTGCTGTCTCTGTCCATCACACTGCAGGTCCTTGTGGGGCTGCTGCTCGTCTTCATCGGCAAGTCATTCCCCTTCTCCATCTTTGTTAATGCCTTTGTTACCAGAAGTTAACAAAGGCATTAACGTGGTAATTCACACCTGTCTTTTGAGCGGTCCACTATAAGACACATGCTACAAGCATTTGGTACCTACGATTTTTTGATTTGAGGTTTGGTCTTTTTCTATCAGCATGTTATGTAAACCATAACTAAACTCTCCTTTATTAAGTCTCCCTTAAATATAAAAGGTATCTGGTTCCTGTAGTTTGTCTTCCATTTCTTTTCCTTCTTCTTTAGCTCACTTAGCGTTTGCTGTTCTGTGTCGGCAGTGAAGTACGATCTCAACGACGTGAGGAAGCACGCCAAGCTGAACTGGATGAACAACGTAGCAACCCTGTTCGTCTTCTTCACCGTCCTCATCAACATCTTCATCACAGCGCTTGGATTTGAGGACTATGCTGCCAGGTACAGGCCGTTCCAGAACACACGCACACAATGAAGACTCTCCTACTGCTGCTCACTCTTGGGGCCTTGTGGTTTTCTTCTAGGTCATTGGGGTCACCTGCGGGGTCAATGTCAGAGCCTCGGCTTTCCATTCTGCCCAACGACCTCAACGTGACCGGTGGCATTTAGACCAGGTCCACCTGCTGTCTCAAAGCCTTTCATCCGAAGCTCCGGTTGTAACGTCGAATCGGCTCCCTGTTCAGATTACGACTTTGGGAAAGATTCTCCAGCTGGAACAAGCTTTCAATTCCTGATTGGATTTAATGGATCCTCAGCACATTAGTGGTGAGAAGCTGTTATGGATCCAAGTTGGGACCTCAGTGACTGGAACACACCTCCATTCAGGATCACATCTGTTAAATTCAAGTCAACCACGAGCAGGAACCTCAGCTCGGTACGTCGCCCGCCTCCCTTCTTTCAAGTCCACAACAGACTCTGCCGCAGTGGGCTTTCTCCTCCAAACAGTTCCACTCTCCGATCTTGTAAATAAAACAGTGTTATTATTAGTGTGATATTGTTTCTGTTCAACTGTTAGATTGGTGGAATGGTAGAGCGCTGCAGGAATGAGTCCGCAAACCTGGGGATGAGTTCCGGTTCCCTTGTCTCAAAGTCAATGGCTTTTTGGTTAGATCTCTGAAATAAGGTCTGTAGAGGATAAGAGGTTTTAATTCATGGTTTTTTTTATGGCATAACCTCCTGGGAACCGAGGGAAAATAGTTTCTTCCAAATTCATATTTTTTGTGATTTCCTATTTAGAGTTAAAAAAAAATCTTACAATTTAGACTTTTTTTAAATTATTTAATTTTTTAATTTTACAGCATGTCCACTGTAGCGGACGGCAGGACAATTTTCATGTGAAAAGACAGCCAAATATAGAAGAAAAAAAACTAACAAATTATGGCTATAGAGTGATATTAAACCAATAATACATTCAAATTTATTATAAAACAAAATAAGTCTTCAGTTTGAATGAATGCTGCTAAATCTTCAAATACTTGAAAAAGTACTGAAGTGGACTCCAGTCTGCAGGTTGTAGAGTCATCTTGAGAGTATAGAAGCCCAGGTAGCACAGGTGTGAATATATTATGATGGAACATAACACCATTAAATGAAAGCTAATAACAGGAATACAAATTAAACCTCACACAAATCTATTTGGATTAAATGCAGTCAGGTCGTAGTGCATCATTGGGATCAAACATCGGCCTACGTGCTGCTCCTGGCCCACAGAGGACCACGTCGTTCCTGCTCACCCTGTCTGTCTCTGAGTCTGTCTGCTCATCTGAGCCATCATCATCATCATCATCATCATCATCATCATCATCATCATCATCATCATCATCATCATCATCATCATCTTCTTCTTCTTCTTCTTCTTCTTCTTCTTCTTCTTCTTTTTCTTTTTCTTCTTCTTCTTCTTCTTCTTCTTCTTCTTCTTCTTCTTCTTCTTCTTCTTCTTCTTCTTCTTCTTCTTCTTCTTCTTCTTCTTCTTCTCCTCCTCCTCCTCCTCCTCCTCCTCCTGGCTCATCTCTCATCATCTGAAAGCTCCAAATCTGATTCTCCCTCAACTATCAGGCACAGCATCCTTTATGCTTGAGTTCTGTCTCTGACAACAATGTTGAGTCATTAAATAAATACATTTTGTCCTGGCTATAATTGACATTCATAAAAGGACTATTATTTAAATAAACAAATAACTGAAATGTTTCAGAACTAAATATATCATTCTTGACATGTTAATAAACAAGAAGATATATGACTATCATAGTTAAAATGACAATAATTTAGCAATATTTGACTTACCCTTTTTGACTTTCCATAAAATGTGCTGGCTGATCTTGTGTGGAAAGAAAGAGGAAGTTGTCATGATCCCATGTGGTATCAATGGAAAGCCCAGGATGTGCTCTTTAGAGGACAGCAGGAGTTGATAGGGTAACTCAAATGAGTAAAATGAGAGATGCAAAACCAAAGTGTCCACCACAGAGGACACACATTCATGGCTGGGTCTCAGGAGGATAATATACATACTTCACTTGTTCATTTTGAACCTTTTACATGTGGATAAAAAGGTGGTTGCTAACAAGTGGCTAAATGAATGTCCACGCCTTCCTGAACAGATTTATATTGTGATAACACTGATCATTTGTATTATGAGGCTGTTTACCGGCATCATTCCACATCAAGGATGATTTCCAGTTCCCCAGTGATGACTTAGCTTCAGACTATTATTGTTTGTGCTGAAAGTAGCATGCTTAGATATGCAAGTGAGGCATTATCTCATGGTAACTGCTGGTCAATTTAGGAGAAATCTACAGATGCACATAGATATATGGAATAAACATGCAGCTGAATGTGTGTTTTGGATGTTTTCTCTCCACCAGACTGAAAGAAATATTAAAAGAGATGTTATGGAAGCTAAATCGCCCAAAGTCGAATCACAAAATTGGCCAGTGCATGAAAAAAAAAAATGAAAAAAGGGTTTTGCCCGGGTTTGGGTAAATATCAAAAGAACATACATTTCTATTCTTGCAAAATTATATAAATTCAAGCACTTTCAATGACCCATGTCTATTTTCAAAGACCTTCAAGGCCTATCTTTTTTCTGTCTTCATGCCAAACGTTAAAAGTCGTCTACTCACTAGTCCAGCATTAGCTGTTTACTTCTGCTGATGGCATTCATACTTCAAAAATCATAAAAGTGGTGTTCATTTGTGAAGATTATCTTCTAAAATATCTTAAACGTTTGATGCCTCATAGTTTATATTCTGCGATAATCCAAAATCCAATGGATTCTGGGTTGACCTAAAAAAAATACATGTGTTGTACATAAATAAAGGAATTCATGACTTCATATTTCTCTATAAGTCTATAGAGACTGTGTCTGTCCCACGGCCACTTAAATTAATTAAATTAAAAGTAACTAAAAGAGGAGTTATAGAAAATAACCTCATAACGGTTAACACCACTACTGCAACAGTGCAACACGATAGGATAATTAAATGTGGACTCCTAAATATTAGATCTTTGTCTTCTAAAGCTGTATTAGTAAATGAATTAATATCTGACAACCATATTGATGTGTTCTGTCTTACTGAAACCTGGCTGAGACATGAGGAATATGTCAGCCTAAATGAATCTACTCCTCTAAGTCATGTTAATACTCACATTCCTCGAGACACCGGCCGAGGAGGTGGAGTAGCTGCCATCTTTGACTCGGGTCTGCTGATGGGTCCTAAACCTGGATTGAACTGCAACTCATTTGAAAGCCTTGTTCTTAGTATTTCACATCCAACCTGGAAAACAGTACAGCCCATTCTGTTTGTGGTGGTATACCGAGCACCAGGTACGTACTCAGAATTTATATCTGAATTTTCTGAGTTTTTGTCAAGTTTGGTCCTTAAGACTGATAAGGTTATTATTGTAGGGGATTTTAATATTCATGTGGATGTTAGCAATGATAGCCTTAGTGTTGCATTCAGCTTATTGTTGGATTCGATTGGCTTCTGTCAGAGAGTACAGGAACCGACTCACTGCTTTAACCACACCCTCGACCTTGTTCTTACATATGGCATTGACGTGGAGCATTTAGTAGTGTTTCCACAGAACCCTCTTTTATCAGACCATTGCCTTATAACTTTTGAGTTTATACTACCGGATTGTACAGCGTTAGGCAAGAGTTTTTACACCAGATGTCTAACTGACGGTGCTGTTGCTAGATTTAAGGAAGCGATTCCTTCTGTGTTTGATTCTGATAGAAAAATTCACCCGACACCTTGAGTTAAAATCATTAATCAGAACATTTATTCTATGCAAAGAGAAACAGTTACAGAATTACACAACATGACAGGTCAATCGTGTATCCCCAACTGCATCCCGAATGAGAGCAGTCTACCTTCTTAAAATCATATGTTATCAAAATAGACAGAGGGCCTCATGACGTCTTCTGTGGCTCCATGGATGAGCCACCGCCTGTCCTTCGATAGATTGGCTGGTCAGGGCCAAAATCACAAGGCTGCAACCATACTGTTCTTAAACAAGAGACTTACTGATACTTCAGTCTCCTGACTATCAGATGACCAGACGAGGAGATGTAAGCATTAAACATGCGTGTGAGAGTTCAATCGGAAATCACTGGCTTCATAAAGAATATGACTAACTAATGTACCCTGCTAATGATTTCAGAAGGTAACATGAAAAACAGTACTTGATCAGGGAGTAAAATAAGTTTTTCTTCTAACAGATTCATTACCATGTCTCAATATAACAGAGGACTCCTGTGCTAACTTTACTCCCTCCCAGATTGATCAGCTCGTCGATGGTGCTACTGGCTCACTGAAAGTGACACTGGACTCGATAGCCCCTCTAAAAAAAGAGGATCATTAAGCAAAGGAGGCTCGCTCCATGGTACAACCCTCAGACCCGCATATTGAAGCAAGCATCAGGAAGCTTGAGGGCATATGGCGCTCCAACGGTCTGGAGGAGTCCCGGTTGGTTTGGCGGGATAGTCTGAGAACATATAAGAAGGCCCTCCGTTCCCACACTGCAGTATATGTAAAAGAAAAATGGGAAAGAGATGATAACCTCTCAATATCTAATGAGGACTGGTTAGATATGTGTAAATTCCAATGGAAATGCACCAATTCTCATATATGGCGTAATTTGCATGGAAGTGTGTTTTTTTTATTACACTAAAGCCGAAGGCACGCTTCACGGGAGGGGATGCCACATGTTGGAGACGGTGTGGGGCTCATGAAGCAAATCACTGGCACATATTTTGGGAGTGCCCTGTGATAAAGCCCTTCTGGGCAGAATTTCATAAAACATTAAAAGTCATATTTAACACCGACTTGCCCCTGGAATTTTCAACTTTATTCTTAGGAACATTTGATTTTCAAGCAGGGCGTCGAGATAAATACATGTTTGGCATTTTAATAACCGCTTGTAAAAAAGCGCTCACCAGACGGTGGCTGCTTCCTGAGCCCCCCACGACACAGGAATGGATAGACATAGTAAATGACATCTATGTTATGGAAGGGATCACCTTCTCCCTCCACCTTCGAAGAAGTATATTTATTCAACTCTGGGACAAGTGGGTGAGATATGCAAAACCAATACAGACAGATTCTGTGGAGATAATGAATGAATGACCCTGTAATGCTGCTCTGGATTAGGAAACCTCTCTGATCTTTATCCCTCTCTCTCTCTCTCTAGTCCCCCCCCTGTCTGATGTATTTCTCTGTTTACATATACTCTCTCCCAAAATGTACAATGTTATTTAATTTGAAAAACTGGATGGTATATATTGAATACTACACTTGTGCTGATGTATACTTTGTAAATTAAGCTACTGTCCAAAAACAAAAATAAAAAATAATAAAAAAAGGCCATCCGTAATGCCAGAGGAGCCTACTACTCATCACTAATAGAGAAAAACAAGAGCAACCCATGGTTTCTCTTTAGCACTGTGTCTGTTGCTCTCCCTCAGGTTTCTTCCCCTTTTTACCCTGTGAAAGGGTTTTTACTAGTGATGTGTCCTTTCGTGTCGAGGCTTCGATGCGCGTGTCGAGTAATCCAGGTAGATTTTGGTGAAGCGCGTATCGAGGCTTGTGTCGATGACGTATGTGGTGACGTTCGAAGCCTCGCGAGCCGGCCGTACCACGTGACTGATTCAGAAAATGGTTCGTGGGTTTGCCGTGCGATTTAAAATATAAGGGGCAGCGAAACTCAATGGATTTCCCCCTTCCTCTCTGTACCCAGCTTCATCTGTGCCTGTGAAAGGGTATTTTATAAAGCAGGCAAAATAGTCCCAAAAAGCCCAGCACTGTGGAAAAGTTCTTATTTAAAAAAAAAAAAAAATTGGACACATCAACATGGACAAGCGGAGCTGAGGCTCGAAACACCGATCCTCTGACTGACAGACGGGTAATCTAACCACTGACCCACAGTCACATCACAACTCTCTCCCCAATTTGTTTCCACCTTTGATTTTGACCTCGCCATTATATCATAAAGATAGACACAATATTAATAAGTTAATAACTGATGTATTGGCGTCACAAACATAATTTATTAAATTCAAAGCTTCACACACCAAAGCCATGGTGTCGTTGTGATCACGCTGCCTGTTTTACATGTATGTCCACTTGGTGGCGCAGTAGAGCAAATGAAGCCCCATGAAGCTTCGGCCCATGAGCGAACCAATTGGATGGGAAGCTTCAATGCTTCAGGAAGCTTCATCTCGCCATCACTAGTTTTTACTATCTTTATTTGGGGAGTTTTTCCTGATCCGATGTGAGGTCCCGGGACAGGATGTTATGTGTACAGATTGTAAAGCCCTCAGAGGCAAACTTGTATTTGTGATGTTGGGCTATATAAAATAAACTGAATTGAATATTTGACTGTGTTGTATGTCTGGATAGTTCTACTATTCTGTTCATACTCTTACTTCCACCTCATTAACATTTCATGAACTTTATTTCATTAGTTTGTATTCATAAAGACGTCTGGAAGTGACGAGGACAGCTGTTCTCAGCCTGTTGCGCTTCATGACATCATCAAATCAAAAGTCCACATAAGGGACAACAATGAAAGGAGAGGCGAGCAGTATTCCTTATTTCTCTTATTGTCAATAAACCCCAGGAACCAAAACAAAACTCATAAGGCCCACTGGTTCCTACTGGAGAAGGACCTCTTTACTGGCTCAAACATGTCTTTACTAGAACAGGAGGAAATAGGGCTTTTATTGGGGACTATTTTCAGCAGTGCAGTAAAACATAGTCACATTCAAAATAAACTACGTGTGTGTTTTCATGTTCGCTCACTGACGTGAATTTAACAGCTTTTGGACAACAAGGGAGCTCTCGCTAAATATAATATATACAATATAATTGGGGAAACGCTGATGATCAGGTTTGGGCTAATTTGTCTGGTTGTGTTCATTTCACTGACATGGCGACACTAAGACACAGAATGTGGTCAAACTGTGTGTCCTCTCTGCTGATGGACATCCTCTCAACCAATCAGATCACTGCATGTTAGAGGGGCCCTCTTCACTCTTCATCACATGGCAGTAGGCGTAGTAGAGGGCTGCTGCTAACACAGCTAGCAGCAGCAGCCGGGTCACCGTCCACACGCGGCCTCCGGACCGGCGGTCCTGGTCCCGGGATCGCACTGCGCTGTGATTGGCTGTTCTGTTGGCCATCTGGACAGGGGGCCTGACGGGAGAGGATATTTATTATTAATAATAATAATAATACATGTTATTTGTATAGCACTTTAAAGGTACTCAAGGTCCTTTACATGGTAAAGACAAACAATAGAAGCAACAACAATATAAACACGTAAACAGTAAGAAACTAAAACATAGTTAACGAGCAGATTTAATTAAATGGGATTTAAGTGCTGTGGACTGGGGTCATGTGGACTCTGGTGGACTGGGTCATGTGGACTCTGGTGGACTGGGTCATGTGGACTCTGGTGGACTGGGTCATGTGGTCTCTGGTGGACTGGGTCATGTGGTCTCTAGTGGACTGGGTCATGTGGTCTCTAGTGGACTGGGTCATGTGGTCTCTGGTGGACTGGGTCATGTGGTCTCTGGTGGACTGGGTCATGTGGTCTCTGGTGGACTGGGTCATGTGGTCTCTGGTGGACTGGGTCATGTGGTCTCTGGTGGACTGGGTCATGTGGACTCTGGTGGGAGTGGGAGAGCAGACGACCAGCTGAGTTCTGGATGTATTGTAGTTTATTGGTTTTGGTGGATGTGCCGTACAGGATGCTGCTGCAGTGGTCCAGTCTACAGGTGATGAAGACGAGGATGAGTGTTTCTGTGGCAGAGGAGGAGAGGGAGGGGCGGAGACGGGCAATGTTTTTGAGATGAAAGAAGGCGGTTCTTGTGATGTGCTTGACGTGGCCCCAAGGTCACAGATGTGTGTGGAGGCAGGACCAGAGGTCATCGATGCAGAGGGAGAAGTTGTGGAGCGATTTGTTTAGTGATTTTGGGCCGATGATGAGGATGATGAGGATGATGAGGCTGTGTTGCTGTTGAGTTTACTCCTGGTGAACTATTTTGCTGAAACACACGATTAGCTAATGCAACACACTCACTCTAGCTCTTGGTCCGATTCCTCATCCGGCTCCATGTTGCCTCTTCGTTTCCGCCTGAATGGAGGAAAACTTTACACTTCAATTTCATTTTGAAAACACAAAGTAAACCCCAATGTTGGCACATAGCAAAGTAAATTTAGCTAATTCATTTTATACTTCTTGGTACTGCCATTTATGTTCCCATCATGTTACCATTACCATAGATGGCATCCTGATGTTGACATGTTAGCATGTAGCCGCTAACATGGCTGTGGACTCTTGTTTCGGGTGACCAAACCAGGACCCATCAGAGTTCCGTACGTTCATGC
>JBAMJR010000040.1:12642500-13054892 GCA_038501785.1 Myoxocephalus aenaeus
AGAGCAGCTCTCCTGATCACAGAGCAGCTCTCCTGAACACAGAGCAGCTCTCTGATCACAGAGCAGCTCTCCTGATCACAGAGCAGCTCTCCTGAACACAGAGCAGCTCTCTGATCACAGAGCAGCTCTCTGATCACAGAGCAGCTCTCTGATCACAGAGCAGCTCTCTGATCACAGAGCAGCTCTCTGAACACAGAGCAGCTCTCTGATCACAGAGCAGCTCTCTGAACACAGAGCAGCTCTCTGATCACAGAGCAGCTCTCCTGAACACAGAGCAGCTCTCCTGAACACAGAGCAGCTCTCCTGAACACAGAGCAGCTCTCTGATCACAGAGCAGCTCTCCTGATCACAGAGCAGCTCTCTGATCACAGAGCAGCTCTCCTGATCACAGAGCAGCTCTCCTGAACACAGAGCAACTCTCCTGCTCAGGTGAAAGAGACAAAGTGCTCTTGTCTTGTACCAACAATGAGCTGCTGGCTTCACATATTACAAAAGTACAAAGTACACGGATATAAAACTCAGTCATTAATAAATACATGGAGAAAAGCCTGTACTTTCGGGTAAATGTTTATGTTATAGTTAACAGGTTACACTTGCGCATGCGCATAGCGACTCGCCGACTTTTGGCTCTTTGCCAGAAGTCTCCGTGACTTGTTTTCCACAATGAGCTATTTAGTAGTAACTAAATATTAGTTATTTTTTGCACAGATATAACTTTATTTTCATTGTTCTAAGTGATTGCAATTTAAAAATAAAAAAATGTCCGATGGAGCAATCTGATTTACTTGAAAGTGATTGCAATGTTCTTTATTCTGTTATTTATAAAAGCACAGATGGAGTCACAAAATGAAGTTATTTACAGAAAAAGTTTGAGAACCACTACTTTAAGTGTTTATGTTGGTGTCGTCGCCGCCCCCGCCGCCGTGCCCCCTCCCCTGAAGCTGTAAACCTAGGGGAAACACTGAACAGGCAGGGGAGACGTTCAAAAACATGGGCGACATAATAAGGAAGAGGAGTGTATTCAGGTTGGGAATCAATATGACTTTTAATTTAGCAGTTCACCCTTAAATGCCACTAATTTATTTCATTTATTTTGTACATGCTTTCAAATGAAGCTTCCAATGTCTCTGGTCATAGTTTTTAAACATTACCTCCCTAAATAAAATAAATCTCACAACATTTGCAATTCAATTAAAGTGATTCGTTCAATTGAATGAGTTTGTATTAGTTTTAATAAATTCACTTTCTTGAATGAACAGAACTCGTCAGTGGGGCCTCCCTCTGTGTAGCAAGAGGGCACAAATATAACTATAAACTATTATGACCAGCGGTGCCACCACCCTCATAATAATCCTAGATGAGGGAGGTGCTGGAGGGGGGTCTTGTGAACATGATCTAACATCCTTAAAGACCGGACATGACTTGGCATGAGCGTTTGGGTGGAAGGTCTAAAGATGGCTCTGTGGCGTATTGCATGTAAACTTCTAATAACGGGTTCTACTGTTGATACTCTTTGGCGCCGTCTGTATACATAATATTGCTGTGGTATATTGGTCACATTTAGCTATATGGTTGAAATGAGTACCAATGCTTTTTGGAGCTCAGTGGACACGGTCCTTCTTAAGGGTTGGAAATTAATGCTTTTTTGATGTTTCTATCCGATTAATCGAAAAAATAATCAACCGATTAATCGATTATTAAAATAATCGTTAGTTGCAATTCGTGCAATTTGTTAAATTGCCTTGCAAATAAATGCTTTGCTACCTGTTAAAGGCCAAATCCTTTCATGTAATGCTTTTTACATGTCATTTATATTAGTTCACACAAACACTCCATCCATCTGTCAAATTTTAGAACCCATTGTGGCCCGCGAGTCAAAAAGTTTGCCCACCCCTGGTCTAGATCATAGCTGAGCGGCTTGTGCAGGCGGGGATGTTGTTGTTGTTGTTGTTGTTGTTGTTGTTACGAGCCTGTGGAGAGGCTATATGACCGGGAGCAGAGTGAAGCAAAACAGTCAAAACCTCGTAACATGTTACCATAACGAGGTTTTGACTGTTTTGGCGTAGCCTACGGCCCACAGTAGCCTGTTCTGTTGTTACCGAATAAACACACAATCTAGCTTTCCTGACCCAGGGTCTCTAATATTAGCTGATAAAGTTGCTCACGTCCTGCAGTCTGTAAAAGCCTAAATGGACCTAGTCATCAAAGTGAATGATAATAGAAAACATCACAATGATTTGTTTAAATATTTTAAAAGGAAAAAGATCAACTTAAAGTTAGTAACTTAAAATGTATTTGTTGGACAAGGGCCTCCATTTCCTCTCTGTGTGGGGACAGAGGGTCTGACCAGCAGCAGCAGCTCTGGATGCTGGGACCAGGAGAACAACAGAGGTGGCTACAGAGGTACGTTCTAGTTGTCAATAGAAATACGTTACACACTCCACACATACATATACTATGTGGGTGTGTACGCTATTACAGAAATTGACAAATATTCAATAAGATAGTCGACTGTAAGGGGGAGGACACGCTGGTAACTAACCGTCTGATACAATTGGATGATGTAGGTATCATTTCCCATCATCTAAAGTTATATGTAAGATTTTACATACATTGTATTTTTGAAATACTTGACATGTGACATGTGTTCAATCAGAATCACTTTCATCAAAATAGCTTTATTAAAAATGTAAGTTGATTTATCTTTTACAGGTATGTGATGCCATCCTGATGCGGTTCTCCTTCACCCACCACGTCGTCATGAGAACAGTGAGTTCAGGGCTTGCAGTGGTGCAGTGCCCATGTACCAGTTGTTCATGGAGAACAACCTTCAGAGCACCTTCACAGAGACTGTCAGTCTTCTCAGGATCCTCATCACCACACACATGACAACAGCTGAATCCGAGAGGTGTTTCTGTACTTTGAAGAGGATCAAGACCTTCCTGAGAAACACCATGACACAGGATCGATCGCCTTAATGCTCTGGCATGCTCTCCATGGAGAAGAAACGGCTACCACAGATTACATTTTGTTAAACAAAACGATTCCATGATTTATTTTTTATCTCCTATTTTTTATTTCAGAGTACATCGAGAAATTAAACTGTGTACATTTCAATAAAAACTGGAAAACATGATGTGTTCTAGAACTTGTGTGTGTGTGTGTGTGTGTGTGTGTGTGTGTGTGTGTGTGTGTGTGTGTGTGTGTGTGTGTGTGTGTGTGTGTGTGTGTGTATGTATGTGTATATATATATGTATATATATATATATATATATAATTTATGAATAAGATATCCTTATTATGTCAGTGTTGGAATAAATGATAAAAATATAACTGCAAAGTAATTTGTTTTTTAAACCTTTTTTTTGCATTGAATCATACTAGGGTGTTTGCTTAAATTGATTGGCTGGCCACACGTACCACAAAAAAGTCCACCAGCTGCCACTGCTTAAAATACTTTTTTATTGTGTAGCTTTATATGAGAGCGACTTTGAGGATCTTGTTTAATGCCAGATACTATAATGCCTGACTCGGCAGCCATCAACGGGCCAGAGCCGTTTCAGTGCTGGTTGCCGATCAACCCGGTTGCCATGTCTCCGCCAGAATCGGCCCATGTCCGTAACAGCTACATCCGGGCCAGATATGGCAACAATGAATCGGGCCAAAGCTGGCTCACATTCGGCAGCGTCGAGCCGGAACACAGCCGAGTCAGCCGCAACTCAGCCGCAATACGGCCGAGTCCGCTGGCTACCTGGGTAGTAACTGTAGCATGCATGTGCAGCACTGATTGGAGAGTTTTTCCATGGCCGAATAAAGTAACTAACGCTACACGCATGTTAACGCTTGGTTAATACACCACAGCAACTGACGACGAGGATAACAACTGTACGTTCTAGCAGGGAAGGAGACACACGGTGTCAGTACTAGTGAATATGATGGCCCTGTTCAGGAGAATTGACGAGTTCAAGCCAGAAAATTAACATTGGTCAGCGTACATGGAACAGTTCTTCGAAGCTAACGACGTAGCCGAAGAAAAGCAAGTAGCTACGCTTCTCAGTGTAATGGGTGCGACTACTTATGGGCTTTTGAGAAATCTGGTGCAGCCCAGGAAGCCAAAAGATAAGACATTAGACGAAATAGTGGCCGTTCCGTCGTTCCGTTGCCGCGAGTACGGCGCCAACCTGGACTCATCACTACGAGATCGGTTCGTCAGTGGAATAAAGAACGAGGGCTGCCAGAGGAGACTACTTTCAGAAAATGATCTTACTTTTGCAAAGGCTTTTGAGATCGCTCACAACATGGAGACTGCCGACAGAGACGCACGTCAGCTGAGAGGGACGGAAAGTGAAAGTTTCACAACTGCAAGCGTCGACCAGGTGAAGCCACATCGCACAAGGAACTGTTACAGGTGCAATGGAAAGAATCACGAGCCAAATGAGTGTCGTTTTAAAGAGATTAAATGCCATAACTGTGGCAGGACTGGGCATATTAAAAAGGTATGTCGGTCTAAAGCACAGGTAGAGAGTGAGAGGCATTCACAGGGCAGAGGAAAGAAACACACAAAATATGTGGAAGCTGAAGAAGACACTGAATTGGGTGTGTTCACTATTTTGACTGTCACAAGTGAAGATGTTGACCTGTATGAAGAAATATTCACTGTAGCTGAGGTGAAGTTAGAGATGGAAATAGATACTGGGGCTGCAAGGAGTATCATTTCACGGGGTACCTACAGGGAGAAATTCTCACACTTATCACTGCAGGGAAGTAAAGTTAATCTTAAAGCTTATAATGGAGGTAGCATTCCTGTACTGGGGCAGATCACAGCCAAGGTGGTCTATGAGGGTCAGACGGTGAATTTACCACTTGAATGGAGCAACACTGTGTGGCAGAAATTGGCTAAGAAAACTAAGGCTAAACTGGGAGCAGATTAAGAATCTGTATGAAGCTAAGTGTACGTCGCTTAGTGAAGTGCTGGATGAATATATTCAGGTGTTCAGAGAGGAGATGGGGACTCTGAAAGATATTAAAGCCTCAATCAGAGTTAAACCCAAATTCTGTAAACACAAACCCCTTCCATTTGCTATGAAAGATAGAGTAGATGAAGAGCTCAGGAAGCTGGAGGAAGCTAACATCATAGCTCCAGTTAAGCACAGTGAATGGCAGCACCCATAGTGCCAGTGGAGAAAAAAGACAGGTCACTCCGCCTGTGTGGAGATTATAAAGTGTCAGCTAATCAGGCAGTTGAAACAGAAACCTACCCTTTGCCACGTTTAGAGGAGTTATTAGCAACCCTTAGTGAAGGTAAGATATTCTCCAAGATAGACTTAGCTACAGCCTACCAGCAGGTGTTACTGGATGATGACTCAACCTTCAGCGGGTCCTACAACGGCATCAAGAGAATGGATTACGAGTGAAACGCTCCAAGTGCGAGTTTGGCAAAGCTTGAATAGAGTACCTGGGCCATGTGCTGGATGAGCAGGGCACACACCCTTCAAAGAACAAAGTGAAAGCTATTCAGGAGGCTCCTACTAATGTCAAAGAGCTCCAGGCGTTTTTAGGACGTGCAGTTATCACACCATGCCAGACGGGAGGAACGACCCATTGCTTTTGCCTCCACTGTCTCCGCTGGGAGGAGAATATTCTCAAATAGAGAAAGAAGCTCTTGGACTGATATACGGCGTAAAGAAATGACACCAGTACTTGTGGGGTAGACATTTTAACTTAATGACTGACCATAAACCACTTCTGACACTGTTTGGTGAGCCTGCCTACACTGGCCGCTGCACGCATTCAGCGCTGGGCGATTATATTGTCAGCATAGCTTGCTCATACTTCACTGAACATTGAGGACAAGATCTTGTTGTTCCTGTTGCAATATCGGACTACGCCTAACTGCACTACTGTACAGTCCCCGGCTGACCTGTTTCTTCACTGACATATCCGGACAAGGAGACGGTACGTAAGAAACAGTATCAGCAAAAAGAACACCATGACAGCACTGCTGCAGACCGGTTCTTTGATGAAGACGACGCCGTTTACCTCCGCAGTACTGTGATGGGGAGTCACAAGTGGATATACTACATAGTAATACCTCACAGTACTACAAAGTAATACCTCACAGTACTACTAGTGAGTCCATCTGTGGTTTTATAAATAATAGAATAAAGAACATTGCAATCACTTTCAAGTAAACCAGATCGCTCACACCAGATCACTGTGTTAGAAAAATGAAGATAAAGTTAAGCAAAAAATAACTAACATTGAGTTACTAGTAAATATCTTATTGTGGAAAACAATTAGCTATTTTTTGCAAAACAAAACAGAATGAGTGAGATATGTGAGCATCAAGTTGTATCAGTATTAGTGGCTGCAGTGAGCTGCTTTCTTCTACACATCTTTTTAAAACGGGGTTGTAGATTTGATACGGCTCTCAATTCATGCTCAATGTTGATCTGAGATCTGTTTTCTGATGAGAGACGCAACAGCAGAAGACACGACCTCATGGAGATCTCATAAAGACCTTCTTTTGGCAAAATGCCAAGAATCGGCGAGTCGCGCATGCGCAGCGTAACCTGTTAACGGCGGACGGTGAACATTTAAAACCAGCATTTCCTCTTAAAGGAAACATGGTGTTCATTTATTTTAATGACAACCACAAAGTGTGCAGGCTTTGTCACTGCAGTGGGTTTTTAGGGCTTTTGGAAGAATATTTCCAGAGCCTCTCGATATGTGAAGTCAGAAACGTCATTGATGGAGCTCCAGGCTGCAGCTTGTTGGATGTTTGACTTGACCTGCAAATACAGGAACTGTTATGCCGTGTTCACACCGGACGCGACAGGAATTGTCGCGTCCGGTGTGAACACGGCATTAGGCTTTAAAAGTGATAGCTCGTAGCTTAAAATACTGACAGCTTAAAGCAGCAAATCCCATTGTGAAAAGCACGCGACATATTTTTCCTCTCTCTCTCTCTCTCTCTGCTGTGTGCAGCGCATCAGGGTGGAACTCCGCCGTGCGCGATACAGAGCAGAGAAGTAGACGCCTCCATGTAGAGACAGAAATTACATGCTGTGTGTAGATACGATCAATAACATACGGCCGTTTAGTTTGTTTAATAACAGAACAAGGTGCAGACCTGGGGGGTATTTTTCGTACGTGGTTCAGCTAAGTCGATCAAATGTCCTATTATCCAGCTTAAATTAGCGAGATGATTGACATCAGGCTTTCCCGGTTCTTCAAAGGTTGACCCGCCCTCAAACGGTCTCGTTCATTCTAACCAGACGTCATTCATCTGGATAAATGCTTGTGCACGCTCCTCTTCAGAAGGGGGAGGAGTCGAACACAGATTCCATGATCATCAAACGCTACAATTTTAAATAAACTCAGAGACAGAGCGTCTCTTCTCTCCGTGGAGGAGCAGGAGATGATCACGACTACATATGATGAATTTAAGTCCACAATCATGGCAAAGTCTAATGGTGCGTTCACATCCAAAGTGAGCGAATATTCGCAATACTTCCTGTTTGTGAATGCAGCATAACGCCGCCTCCGCTGGTCGGGCTAGAGTCACATAAGCATCGCAAAATATCAAGTTAAATGCGTCAGTGTTGGGAAAATGTATCGGCTAATTTGAAGTGCCTCATCACCCAAATCAATCCCATTATATTTATTTAAATGTGCCTGCTGGCGAATGAATATATACTTATGAGGATATATGTACTGTATGCGCGTATGTATGTGTATGTACATGTATGTATGTAGATTACCATATAACTAGGAGTTTGAATATGTGTATGGGCGGATCAGTACCGTAATCATTTTCTACAATACTGATATGTATGGTGTACTAATAACACTGTCATGTAATTATGAATGCTTTAACACATCCATAAGTTTCTTAAGCGCTAAATAAACGTTACGAACAGCACGCCATGCAGCGGCTTTCCCAATGTTCTCTACATCGCAGACACTGTACACACATGTACCAGTCGCAAAAAAGCTCAAGGCTGTGATCCAGTCTGCATACAGTCTGTGATCCAGTCTGCATACAGTATGTGATCCAGTCTGCATACAGTCTGTGATCCAGTCTGCATACTGTCTGTGATCCAGTCTGCATACAGTACGTGATCCAGTCTGCATACAGTCTGTGATCCAGTCTGCATACTGTCTGTGATCCAGTCTGCATACAGTACGTGATCCAGTCTGCATACAGTCTGTGATCCAGTCTGCATACTGTCTGTGATCCAGTCTGCATACAGTCTGTGATCCAGTCTGCATACAGTATGTGATCCAGTCTGCATACAGTCTGTGATCCAGTCTGCATACTGTCTGTGATCCAGTCTGCATACAGTACGTGATCCAGTCTGCATACAGTCTGTGATCCAGTCTGCATACTGTCTGTGATCCAGTCTGCATACAGTCTGTGATCCAGTCTGCATACAGTATGTGATCCAGTCTGCATACAGTCTGTGATCCAGTCTGCATACTGTCTGTGATCCAGTCTGCATACAGTACGTGATCCAGTCTGCATACAGTATGTGATCCAGTCTGCATACAGTCTGTGATCCAGTCTGCATACAGTATGTGATCCAGTCTGCATACAGTCTGTGATCCAGTCTGCATACAGTCTGTGATCCAGTCTGCATACAGTCTGTGATCCAGTCTGCATACTGTCTGTGATCCAGTCTGCATACAGTCTGTGATCCAGTCTGCATACAGTCTGTGATCCAGTCTGCATACAGTATGTGATCCAGTCTGCATACAGTCTGTGATCCAGTCTGCATACTGTCTGTGATCCAGTCTGCATACAGTACGTGATCCAGTCTGCATACAGTATGTGATCCAGTCTGCATACAGTCTGTGATCCAGTCTGCATACAGTATGTGATCCAGTCTGCATACAGTCTGTGATCCAGTCTGCATACAGTCTGTGATCCAGTCTGCATACAGTATGTGATCCAGTCTGCATACAGTCTGTGATCCAGTCTGCATACAGTCTGTGATCCAGTCTGCATACTGTCTGTGATCCAGTCTGCATACAGTCTGTGATCCAGTCTGCATACAGTCTGTGATCCAGTCTGCATACAGTCTGTGATCCAGTCTGCATACAGTCTGTGATCCAGTATGCATACAGTCTGTGAGACGGGCGATGCTCTGCTGCGCTGTGGTGTTTAATGTATGACTCGAGGAGGTCTCGGCAGAATCTATAGCGCGCGTACAGGAAGTCATGATGTGAGGACGGATCTTGGCAATCTCAAAGAACTTTCTCCCTATAAAACTAATATAACTAATATCGCTCCTTCATCAATGAGGAAGATTTCGATGTGTCGCTATGGTGATTTATCTAAACTTGCTTCGAAGAACCGAAAAGCCTGACCTACGTCATCTTATCCTGAAAACTATCTGGCTAACTCAGTAAACCAGGTACGAAAAATACCCCCCTGTTCTATAGGAAAGAGAACCTTAAATAACTTCTGTTATTTGACGCTGTAGAAGAAATTACAGGGGGGCGGGGGGTTTCTTCAGAGGGGCGCCCCGCCCCCCTATTATAACGGTAGGGGAAACACTGGACATGTATAGAGCAGGTGACACACAGCAGGCTGAGCAGTGCCTACCTTCCTCCCTGTAGTAGGTCCTATCAGACGAGGGGCCTACTGGAGCGCTCGCCATGGCCGCTTCCAGCTTCTTCTCATACAGCTTCCGAGTGGAGTCTATGTTCACACAAACACATTAACAGTGCTTCAATATCCTGAACGCAGTCGACACAAATATACAAAATATGACTCATCTGCATCGTCTAGGTGTTGGAAAAAATGAGAGAAAAAGAGAGAGGGAAGGTGATGGAGATGAGAGGAGGAGAACGTACTGTCCACTTTGCCCAGGATAGGGTTAGCATTATGCTAATATATATATATATATATATATATATATATATATATATATATTCTCTTTAGGTTATACAGACAGTGGAACCTATATGTCCAATGTAACAACACAACATCTGGCATAATTAGAGTGTTATAACATAGTATTATTGTATAAATATATTATTGTACAACCCACATATTGTTAATGTTTTTAGGCTACTGTGCTGTATTTCTATAATTCAAATCCCAAATGATGCTAACACAAAGATGAAATAAATAAGGTGCCTATCATTTTAATTAAGTATTGCCCCTGAACCCCCTGAGCCTAATCTCAGTTGTAGCCCCTCTGTATTTGTTGTAGCCCACGATGACGATGGGTCCATGTCTGATGGCGTACTCATAAAGTAGAGACCTGTCTTACCCACGATGGGTCCATGTCTGATGCCGTACTCATAAAGTAGAGACCTGTCTTACCCACGATGGGTCCATGTCTGATGGCGTACTCATAAAGTAGAGACCTGTCTTACCCACGATGGGTCCATGTCTGATGCCGTACTCATAAAGTAGAGACCTGTCTTACCCACGATGGGTCCATGTCTGATGGCGTACTCATAAAGTAGAGACCTGTCTTACCCACGATGGGTCCATGTCTGATGCCGTACTCATAAAGTAGAGACCTGTCTTACCCACGATGGGTCCATGTCTGATGGCGTACTCATAAAGTAGAGACCTGTCTTACCCACGATGGGTCCATGTCTGATGCCGTACTCATAAAGTAGAGACCTGTCTTACCCACGATGGGTCCATGTCTGATGGCGTACTCATAAAGTAGAGACCTGTCTTACCCACGATGGGTCCATGTCTGATGCCGTACTCATAAAGTAGAGACCTGTCTTACCCACGATGGGTCCATGTCTGATGGCGTACTCATAAAGTAGAGACCTGTCTTACCCACGATGGGTCCATGTCTGATGCCGTACTCAGCAAGCAGTTGGCTGATCTCCTCATCACTTCTCTCACTCAAAGACATCTGGGGGACATGAAAAGAGACAGACATGAAAACAGAAGGACAGACACACAGACAGACATGAAAACCGAAGGACAGCTAAGATACATACATACAGACAGACAGACAGCTAACACACACACACACACACAGCTAACATACAGACAGACAAACGGACAGCTAACACACAGACACACAGACAAACTGACAGCTAACACAGACAGACAGACAGACAGACAGACAGACAGACAGACACACACACACACACACACACACACACACACACACACACACACACAGCTAACACACACACACACACACACACACACACACAGACAGACAGACAAACGGACAGCTAACATACAGACACACAGACAGCTAACATACAGACAGACAAACGGACAGCTAACACACAGACACACAGACAGACAGACAGACAGACAGACAGACGGACAGCTAACACACAGACAGACAGACAGACAGACACACACACACACACACACACGGACAGCTAACACACACACACACAGACAGACAGACAGACAAACGGACAGCTAACACACACACACACACACACACACACACACACACACACAGACAAACGGACAGCTAACATACAGTCAGGAGAGGGAGAAAGGGGCGGGGCCTCGTAAAGCTCCCGCCAGCCTGGAATCCGGCTAGAAAACGTCAAAGAAAAACTTTGAGCGCAAACTACTTTACATAGTTTAGAATGTCACTTTTTCAAAGTCAAAGCAAACCCTTCGAGGCTAAACCCATTTATCTTACAAGACTTTGCTCGCTATACATGCTGCCGAGTTAAAAGAGCAGAGAGCTTGGCGGTTTGTTGTTATTTGTATACAGAACACGGCGCGAGCAACAAACATAAGTAATTCCTACAAATGGAACTGCTAGATCTGAAAGGAGATCCGCTCACTCACCTTTGAAAAGACCGCGAGCTGTGAGTTGAATGCGCGTGAGAGTGGGACGAGGCGGAGCCGCGGAGCAGCCGGAGGGTGGGACTCATATCCGGACGACGGACCGCGGCACACCTCCGATACTACGAGGAGGAACTCAGGGTTCTGCTGAAACACCTCCAATACTACGAGGAGGAACTCAGGGTTCTGCTGAAACACCTCCAATACTACGAGGAGGAACTCAGGGTTCTGCTGAAACATCTCCAATACTACGAGGAGGAACTCAGGGTTCTGCTGAAACACCTCCAATACTACGAGGAGGAACTCAGGGTTCTGCTGGCGGAGGAACGATGGCTGAGTTCCATTTAACTGCCTTGGGTTCAGTAGTTGCTGTGAATACACGCTGTTCTACTGCAGGACAGCACTTCTCCTGTAAAGTTCATATTGAAGACATTATGTGTAAATAAAGTTATATAAAGTGCCCCATGAATAGACCCACACTGCTCTCTTATGCTGCGTTGACGCATAGTCATTGAAACATGAAAATGCATAGTACCTCAAACACTGCAGCTTCCTCTCCAGATTCATTATGATTAGAAGTATTAGTAGGCTAATTGACAGTAATTATTATTAGTATCGAGTAGAAACAGAACACGTCACACCTGCCATCATAAAACATGTACTGACTAGAGAGAAAAACAGTGACATGTATTTATGTTTCATGCAGTTGAATATGTGAAGTGTTCACATCTCCATCATCTATCTGCTTCTCTCCTCAGAGGGTTGTCAAATACAAAGACACCTATGAAGAGGAATCTACATCAATTAATAAATCAACAACCAAATGTAGCTGTTATTGACAAATGTCTGCAGACTAATGTCTTACACTCCTTCTCTGTTGGAAAAAGAGATGAGTTCTCCTGTGTTGCTCAGAGTCCTGCTGCTCTCTGCTGGGTCATCTTCTTGAGATCCTAATCACCGGTTCTTGGAGGTACCAGCCTTTAAAGATAACACAAGGGAAGCAACACATCCTCTTCTCTGACATCCTTTCATTTTTCCTGCAGTACAACTCCACATTAAATCGGTTTATTGTTCCCAGCTGTTTGGATTATAATATACCTAGGCTGCTCCTTCGAGGTGTTTCATCTCAAATTAATCTCTCGAACCCCGTCTCTAGCTACAACTCTAAAGAATAAAAGGCAGAAAGCAACCAAAAATAATCTTTAAAAAAAGGCAAACCTTTAAATTGTGAAGATAATCCTCATCTTTAATCGTGACCACAGTTGCTTTCATCTTCAAAGAAATACTAACTTCTGCCAACAGCACTCGGCAAACAGCCATCACATTGCAGTGGGGCCTCCGCCTTCATTGGGCTGTATGGGGCTTGTGTGGGGATATGGCCATATAGGGGCCTCTCGTGCCCAGTGCAACTACACCACCTTTTAAAACTTGTTATCGGTTTCCTGATAAATGGCATCGTGCCAGCAGGTGGTTTTTTTAACACTTTCCCCAAAGGACCCATTGTCTCTCTTCAAACTTACTTTTCATAACCCAATCCTCACGGTGGGCTCAACCGCAATACTCAATTTGAAAATACTTATTGGAAAGGAATAAGGTTCTTTAATAACACAATGAGTCACCAACTACAGTAGAAATGTACATTTTAAAATTATTAATTTAATTAATCCAACAAACCAACTTCCAAAGAAATTATATTTCTGAATCCTGTGTATTTTTTTCTACCGGCACAAAAGAAAACATTTGATTGTTTAACATTTTGTGATCAATGTGAAACAGTCAACATTAATTTACAGACATTTATTAATATTACTTTTATGAAAAATCCCAGTTCAAGAATTAGGAGTCCTTCCATGTTCAGAACAAGAAGAAGGCACCAGGACGATGATCATGTACAATGCCTTGAAGGCCATTTTTTGACTTATATATTTATGCACTTTTCTTTTTTACATCAGTGTGTACAAACCAAGTACTACTACTACTACTACTACAATAGATAACGACAGAGATCCCTCATCCTTGAAAACAAATCTCAGAAGTTTCTTCCTGAGGCATTTAGAGGTTGGTCTAATTGACGTCATCAAAACAAAAGGCTTCATAAAAAGGGCCTGTTCCCTGTGCTGCAGCGCCCTCTGCAGGAAGAACGGGAGTCAGGCCTAATAAGGAGTTGAGTTCTCCAGGAAGGGCGTTGGCCCGAGACTCCCTGAGACCTCTGTGGTCGTAGCTTAACAGCACTAGCACGTGTGCTGAGGAATAACTGCATATTTACATTAAAACACATTTGATTGAATTCAGCGGTTTTACATTTGTCATGGTTTAGAATCTTCATTCAATGTGAACCGGACAAAGTTTAAAAACACAAAACAAACAGAAAAAAATAGTTGGACAACTTTATTGTGTATCAAAATACTGTCTTACAAACACTTTAAAGCCTTTTTTATTTAGGACAAGATTCATTTTTTTGTTCTGAAAGATAGACTATGCACAAAGCGAGCTGGAAGGACAAAGGGGTGGGGGTGGGGTGGGGTGAGGGGCGGCTGAATGGGGCGAGATACAAACACTTGTTTTTTGGTCGATCAGGACGTGACTAAACCCACAACATCATCTTCACCCTTCGGTCCAGCACAACGTTAGAAACTTCCCTTTTTAAGAACCTTTTGTTGTATAAGAGAAAGTCCCATACTCAACGTGCATCGCATGTCACTGTTTGCTTCTGAATCGGACGCTTTCTGTGGCAAAAGAGTCAACCTAGTGAACATGAAGATCACATGTTGTGTCCCAGTAAAACAGCAGTGGTGTTGAGAGCACGTGTGACAAACCACCAGTAAGCTACTGTGAAATGTGTCTTTCTCCTGCTCACATCGTCACTCCTTTATTACTTCCCTATTCTAATCCATATTACAGCTTTAAGGACAGCAGTGCTGAAGCAGCAGGTCAAACCGCCGGGTTAGTTAAAGAGCGTCATGAAACCATGTGCTGCAGTGGGCTGAACCGTGCTGAGCACTCGCAGTTATAAGCAACAGTTCATCAGACTTTTATACGGACAATTCAAGACCTCGCGTCAAATGTGTCGTCTCACGTGGGTCAAGAAGGCCCATTACTTCGGTTCAAGTCCTGCGACTGTTCATATAAAACTAAATCCATCGTTTCTGAATGCAAGCGGAGCTCCTCCAGTGTAAACCGTAACCATCCTTCCAATGGGATCAGCGGGCTGCTACGCTAAGCTATCCTATCATTGTACACTAGTTCAGACACATATGCTAATGCTAACTCATGCCTATATGACTGACTATGTAATACAAAAAAAATCTTTTTCCTCCCTAAATGTACTGAATGATGCGATTCGGCAGAAGAATAAAACAAGGATCAGAGAAATTGATCAGAAAGAGCAATGTGTGTCCATGCATTCATCTTTGGGAGATTCAGGACTAAAATATGGTGGTAAAACACAGAAATCTGGCTGAGGGTAAACACTGAAGCAAGACTTTGTTTTCTAGTTGGTTAAATAGTTATAAGACACAAAAAAAGCCAGAAATCTTAATTTGTAACACGAGAGGGACTTGAGTTGTAAACAATGATCGTTAGACTAGATAGATTTCAGTTGCGTTAAACAGTGGTTTGGGTCTGTGGCCGTGGAGCTGGCTGTTAGACAGTAATGTGGTAGGGGCTGCCGGGGATGTGCTCGTCTCCCCACTTGACCACCAGGATGTACTCGCCCTTCTCTTTGAGCTGGTAGCTCACGTTGTACAAGCGGTTGCCCAAATGTTTCACGAGGATCTCCTCACAGGGGACCTTGGGCCCATCCACACCCACCAGGAGCATGTTACGACCTGTGGACAGAGAGAGCAGTGAGTATGACGCTTCAACTGTTGTACCCGCCAGGCGTAGGCCTGTGTGTGTGTGTGTGTGTGTCCACAGCTATTCTCTTATACTACTGGACCCATCAGCCTCGCCTTTTTCGTGCTCATTTATGACGGCATGCTCTCGTGGTTGAGGCGATTCACTATTCCACTACTTTTAACTGGCTGGTGTGGACTCAGGTGATCAACAACCGCTTCAGTACCAAAAAGACATTTTGGGTAATTGGCTAGGCAAGAAAGAAAAAAAGCCTTACCTAGTTTGTTGCCTTTGTTGTGGCTCAAAAACGGACATATTGAACGTTTGAATGTTGAACCGGAGCATCTGCAGATTAATTCTATACCCAATATGTATTATTATGATCTACAATACGAGATGAACAACGCCCTGTTTTTGTTATATTTCCCCCCCATCTTGACTGAGGGAGTCGGGAGATTCAACTCTCTCATGTTTAATATCACAATACCCATGAGCCTCAGCCGGCGTTGCCATGGAGATTCAATTCAATTTATTTTGTATAGCCCAAAATCACAAATTATCCTCGGAGGGCTTTACAGTCTGTACACATAACATCCTGTCCCAGGACCTCACATCGGATCAGGAACAACTCCCCAAATAAAGATAGTTAAAACCCTTTCACAGGGAAAACAGGAAGAACCCTTCAGGAGAGCAACAGAGGAGGATCCCTCTCCTGATGGACAGAAGAATAGATGTCATGTGGCCAGAATGAACATCGTAACAGAGTTACATGAACATGATATATTATTCATATCATTATATGAGTAAGTAAGCTTTATTTGTATAGCGCCTTTCACAGACCAGGGTCACAAAGCGCTTTAAGGTTTTTCTCTGCATTTGACCCATCCTTGGTATTTTTTGGGGAGCAGTGGGCTGCCATATGGAGGCACCCGGGGAGCAATTGGGGGTTCAGTGTCTTGCTCAGGGACACTTCGACATGCAAACTATGGGGAGACTGGGGATCGAACCGACTACCTTGTGGTTGCAGGACGACCACTCATCCCCTTGAGCTATAGCCGCCCCAGTAGTAGCATGGACCACGAGATGAAGGAGAAGTCAATCAGAGGAACAAATCAGAACGGTAAAAAGTTAACTGACTTAAGCTGCAGAAGTTTTTCTTTAACTTCTGCCTGCCAACTCACATTGGGCTCCCTTCTGGAGAAAATGAAAAAGTGATGATACATGTTTCTATGGACAGCCTAGAACTCCCTCCATTGGCCAGATGTATTTCTTGTGGAGGTGAAAAAGAAGAATGGCACTTCTTACGTCACAATGACACACACCTGCTTTGCTGCAGTCGACACTGAAGCTGTTCTTCTGACCGATGAAGGCCTTGGTCAGGCCCGGGCCCTTGGCCATGACCTTGCTGGCATCTGACTTGGTGGGAGCTCCCTGCTGAGAACAACTGATGGCCCGGGTCAAAGGGTCGACCATGACAGAAGAGGTCTCGTGCATACTGTGGCTGGACACTAGCTTGGAACCTGGGAGATGGAGGCGAAAGTAGAAGTTGATCTCAGCATTTACGTTCAGTTTGGAGCTCGTTGTTGAGAAATAAACACGTTGCTCACCAGTGATCTTGGCCTTGAAGGGGCTTCCGACAATGTGGTACGGGCCGCCGTACTTGATGGAAATCAGATAGTTGCCAGGAGCCATTGGGGTGTATGTGACCCTGTAGCCCTCGGGGCACTCCACACAGTCCATCTTCACCTTGGAGGGCCCGTCGATGGTCACGGCTAAAGCGCCAGGGCCCGCCTTGCTTGTGTTCACCACAAATTCACACGCAGCTCCTGGAGGCCAACGAGAGGAGGGTTGAGGCGAGGATGGGGACCAATGCAAGGTTTAGTAGGACTGAGAGGGCCGTACGTTACCTGTGGTGCCTCCCTCCAGTCCGGCCCC
Organism: Myoxocephalus aenaeus; assembly: GCA_038501785.1. NCBI lineage: Eukaryota > Metazoa > Chordata > Actinopteri > Perciformes > Cottidae > Myoxocephalus > Myoxocephalus aenaeus. The sequence goes on from JBAMJR010000040.1 coordinate 12,660,073, forward strand.
GTAGGCAGACACCATCCCAGGGTCTCCGGCCTGGCCCGTTTCTCCTACTCGGATCTTAAATGGACTACCAGGGATGTGACTTCCATTGAACTTCACATCAATCAGATAGAGGCCGTTCTCTCTGGGGATGAACCGGACTGCGTACTTATCTAGACACACAGGAAGGCACATGAAAACCTGTTCTCGTGTCCAGCCATGCATCACAGGTCACCTCAGTGTGCTCCAGAGGACTCTGGAACCCATCCCCGTGGTTACCTTGGTCTATCTCAGTGACGCAGCACTCCTCCAGAGCTCCAGATGGGCTGTGGACTTTTGCGTCGATCGCCCCCTTCGCTCCGTTCAGGCTGACGGCAAACGACGCCGGCTGGTTCACCTTCAAACCCGACTCCTGCTCGACAACACACACTGACACACTCAACACTGCATCATCGTTACGCAACAGCCTGCTGAACACCAGGATCGGCTTACTCAATACTGTCCACTTGAAGGCACAGTGATTCCCACAGTGTGCATTCAGACAACATGTGCTACGGTTCGGCTTACCTGGAGGTTGCTAACAAGGCTAAAGAGGAGGGCTGTGCAGAGGAGAGCAGGGGTTTGTCAAAGAGGAAGAACAGAGATAGAAACGGTGACTTTACTTTAGTGAGAAGGAGCCAGTTGGGCCAGTTTATCTGTGTAAGAACAGTCTGTATGCAGGTGAAGATGCTGCTGAAGTACGGAGGCCCAGTTCCAACGGGGCAAGAAAGAAATGGATGAAAATTCGTGCAAGATAAAAAATAGAAAATATTGTGGTAAATGAACATGACGAGAAAGTCACATTTTGATGAAATAATTATTAGAATTGTAATGTTCACTTATCTAATCATTTTGACTAAACATGTAGAAAATAAATAGGTGGAATAAAAATATTAAAAAAAACTTTTTTATTCCATCTATTTTGTATTTGTCTGTAATTGCCACAGTATTCTTTGTGAGGAGAGAGAAAGAGAGGAACAAGAGCCCATGTCAGACCTCTTTAACCCTTTAGCTCCCTGTGTCCCATTGAGAGGTGGGAGGCTGTTGGCAGCCTTTAGAATGAGGCACGAGAAACACACACAGTCCTCTAGTATCCCAGAAGCCCTTGCACTGCCTAACAATGCAGCAGCAGCGGTTAAGCAATCTGTTTTATACTTGAAACCATTACAACCTGTACAATTGTTACCAAGTCCACATACGAACGCAGAAGATATATCTATTGCTGCTGCTGCATGGTAGGCGGTGCTGTGGCCTGCGTGTGTGCACACGGATGTGTGCATGTCTCAGAGCCTCACCTGAAGACTGGCAACAGTGAGGCGGCGAGCGTCATCGGACGGCGAGGCCACGGGGACGATGAAGGGGCTGTCGGGGATGTGCTCGTCGTTGAAGCGGATCGACACCTCGTAGTCTCCTACAGGAAGACGCTCGTCAGTCAGAAACTAAAATACACCAACACCAAACCAGTGGCACGCCTCCTCGGCACACATTCAACATTTAGGGCAACAGAATCAAAGAGAATGTGAAAACCCGCACTGAAGAGAAACGTCATTCTCATCTCTCACCGGGCTCCTGCACGACGTAGGACACGCCACTGGACCCGTCCTTGCGGTCCTCGAAGGCAATTTCGGCCTTGCTCGGCCCCTCCACAGCAATACTGAGACCTCCGGCGCCGGCCTCCCTCGTCCAGATGCTGAACTCGGCTACGCACAACACACACGATCAGGTATGCGTGTAGAAGGACACGCACAGACCAACAACCCAGCCCCCACACCAACCTGGCACTCCTGCTTCTGCCCTCTCCAGGCCCGGCCCTCCGGCACGGACCTTGTGAGCCCCGCCCTCTCCCAGGGGGCCGACGGTGAACTGGAACGGGCTGCCGGGCACGTGCACGCCGTTGTACTTCACACACACGGTGTGCACGCCGGTCTCCGTGGGGACGAAGCGAATGCAGTAGGTGTTGTTCTCTCCCTCCATGATGTCCGCCTTGTGGACTTGGCCAGACGGGCTCGTCACCTGGGCCGTCATGTCCGCTATGCTGATCTCTGCAGAGGTTTGGGTCATTGAAAACACATGAAGTGGGGCCGTGTACCTTTGAACTTTGACAACGGAACATTGTAGAAGAACTCAGCTGTCAGAAATCAAAGTGAAGCTAAAGTTAGCCTCCATAAGCTAGTGGTCATACCAGACCAAGAAACACGGTAGCAGAATTCTGTGGTTTTTTGCTACTGCTCCACATTTTGAGCAATCGTCATGACATTTGGTACACAACATCTCTGGACCAAGTCGGAAAAAATAGCTTTTGGGGATTTTCGCTCCATACAGTTTTGCCCTCAATGTTTGCTTGAATTCTGCGAGCCTTTGTGCGAATCTAACCACATTTGGTAGAGATGTGTAGATATGATGTCGTGTCCATGACTGCCACCGTGTCCACAAAGAGACGCATTATGAGCTCACAATTACCTGGAATCTTGAGGCTGAGATCACATTGGCTGCCGACGTTGGCGACCGATGCTGCTCTCCTCTTCCTGGTGATGCTCTCCTTCATCCTGCCCTCGCCCGTTACCTTCACTGTGAAAGCACTCCCTACACACAGACACACAGACACACAGACACACACGATGTTTGGACTTGCCATACTAACATCAGATGCGTTACTGAGGAGATGCACTGGGACACATTTGCAATGTATTGCAGCATAACCCCGTCTGTCTTTAAGCACCTGGCACGTGTTGGTCAGCAAACTTGATGTTGATGATGTAATGTCCTGGTTCAGTGGGGCAGTAGGTGACCTTACAGGTGCCGTCCTCCTGGTCCTCAGTGTTGATGTCCACTTTGCTGGGCCCCTCAATGGACAGGCTCAGGCCGCCATAGCCTGTGTGTGTTGTGTGTGTGGGGAAGAAACACAATTAATATGAAATCTGGATGGCTGACAGAAATGTAGGCATTTTTATTGTATCCAGGGTGTACCTGCTTCACGAGTGTCGATGATGAACTCAGCGGGTTCAAAGGTCCGGGCCTCGTTCAGGCCCGGTCCACTCACACGCACGCGGCTGGCGTCGCCGATCTCCGATTGGTTGATCATGACCGAGATGGGGCTGCTGGGAATATGGCGACCGTTCTTCTTGATGTTCACAAAGTGCTCTCCGATCTCCTTAGGAACAAACGAGATGCCTGTGACAGACAGATGCATACAAAAAGCAAGAGGAGGGTTAAAACAAGGACGAAGGAGCTGAGCCTCATGTTCCACCAACACCTCACTCACCAACAAGTCCGTTACGCAGCATCTTCAACAGGCAGGGCTCCTCGCGGCCCGAGGGCGAGGTCAGGGAGGCGGTCAGCTGGCTGAGGTCAAACTCCCCGATGTCCAGCGGGATGTCTGCAGCTGAGCCCACCTTCAGATGGGACATCCTCATGGAGTCATCGCCTGAGGACACAGCAGGGACCCGCTCAGCAGAGAAGCCCTTGATTTGATCAACTGGTAACAGTATTTGGAAAACTAGTGGGCCTAACAAAAGGAGTTAAAGCACGACCCCAGCTTTGGAACCAATGGAATAGGGAGTTCTTCTTTTGGGCAGGCATTAGTTTAAAAAGGTGCAATGTGTAAGATCTCGCCAGAAATTAACACATTCTTGTTTTTGGGTTGTCCGTATGTCCGTCCCATTCCCGTGATATCTCCTTGAGAGAAGATTTCTTCATATTTTGCTGTGATCATGCTCACTGTAGGGCTGGGCGGTATGGCCAAAAATTCATATCACGGTATTATATTTTTCTGGCGGTTTCACGGTATATCACGGTATTTTTTCCCGAGTAAACACATTAATTCATTGACGCCGAAAAGGACCGCCGCCGTCGTTGTTGTGAGTGGAGCAGCTGTTTGTACATTGGTACATAGAGGGTGTTAGGAAGCTAAACATGGAGGGACTTAGGACCATGGGGAATGTAGGTGAAAAAAAAACAGGAAGAGACAAACTCTTCCGCTCTGTTTTTTTTGTGCGACAGAGTTTCTTCTTGTTGGGATAGTGGGCAATTGTGTAATTTTATAAATGTACAATTATTGTGTTGTGGTGTTTTACCCAGTTAAAGAGCATTAGTTGTGGGTTATTAATTGTTGTTATAAAGTTATAACCATGACAGTAAGTAGCTCCGACCGCTGCGCCCCAGCGGTGAACAATACATTTTGCTGCCTGCTGAAGAGCGATAACAGTTGTTACGGCTATGCACCGTATATGAAAAATTCATCCCGGTATACCGCACAGCCCTAGCTCACTGTGACACATTTTTGGCCATAACTCAATTCATATGCATATGGCCAGAGCTAACACATTGCACCTTTAAAGTGGTATTCTTTTTTCAAGTTGTTACAAAGAGATCTGGTCAATGTGAAAATGTTGCCAAAATGGTGGACTTGGTATTTGCAGTTCATAATGGAGGATCTGAGGATGGTGTTACCAGTAATCCTAGCAGAGAAGGGGCTGCCGGGGATGTGCTTGTCGTTGTATTTGACCAGGATGCTGTAGTCCCCGGGCAGGACCGGCAGGTAGGACACGGTGCAGGTCCCGTCCTGGTTGTCAACACAGCTGATGTCTGCCTTGGAAGGACCCTCGATGGCCAGAGACAGACCCCCTTTAAGGACACCATGTGAGCAGAGCGCGTTTAGTGGGATTGAGTTACTGTTTTCTCATCATGCTATCATATGTATGCTTATATACTTGTGTTTCTATTTGTCTTTCAATCTTTATTTGTTTTTAATTGTGTAGTTTCTGTTGATTTCCAATGCATATCTTGAAAATCAATAAAATTGGATGACATCAAAATAAATAAAAAAATAGACAAATCGATGAAAATAATGCGTAAAAGGGTGAAACGTGTATAGTACAGTCAGTACATACCCTCCCCGGCATCTTTAGTGTTGACAGTGAAGACTGCGGGCTTGTTGACGGTCCCGTGGATCAGGCCTGGGCCGTAGGCGCTCACGTTACCACTGTTCATGTAGTCCACATAGAACTGTAAGGGACTTCCTGTGAATGACACCAGAGAGAAGAAGAAGGATTCTCATGCACGCTCAATGTGATTAGTTCCCGTTGAGAACAGTCGTACCAGGGATGTGGATGCCGTCGTATTTGATGTCCATCTCGTGCAGACCGGCCTCAGTGGGAGCGTACTTGACGGTCACGGTGCCGTCCTTGTTGTCTGTGATGTCGGGCTTGGCCACTTTGCCCGACGGCATCCGGACCTCCCCTTCATCAGAGGACAGACACACAGCGACCAGTGAGACGCAGACAGCGTTGCTAAAGACCGTGCTCGTCGTAGAGCAGGCTTACCCGTGATCTCTCCCTTCTGGATGGTGAACGGGATGACGAGGTCAAACGGCCTCAGCCCCGCCACATCCAGGCCGTTCATGCCCATCGGTCTGTCGGTCGCCTAGGAGACAAGAGGGCAGAGGTCAACATGCAGCCCGTGGAGAGGGTGTGGCCACAGTAACAGCAGACGTCAGGAGGCCAGACACCAACACAGACAATCATGAGATGAAAAGATGGACATGGTGGTCATGGTCAGGAGGACGACACCGACACAAAACTGCGAGAGAGGACGAGATGAGGACAAAAACACTGCAAGGTCAAGGGAGGATGACAAAGCACAGTTGGCCATTTTCTAAAATGTGGAACGGCTGACATGCCCACATTGATCGTTCTCAAAATGGCTTTTGTCTGGTGAGCGACATGGAGCACTGCTGAACAAGGCTGCACAAGGGTTCATGCTAAATGTTTCATTGGAAGGACAAAATAGTTCCCATGTTGCTGAATACAATCTGTGTGCACACGTTTGGCGCGGCAACACTCATATCATTTTATGTTTTTATTATTTTATTGTGCAGCTCTGTTGCACTGTCCATGTGCTGAAGGAATCCTGTTTATGAGCTGGAGGAAGAAGAAGTCCCCTCAGAGGTAGAAACACCTGCAAAGAGAGACAGCAGACACTGATGCAGGCGGAGGAAAGGAGGTATGATGATGTGGAGGAGAGAAAGGAAGACAATAAGCTGAGAGGGATGAGAGGCTGGAGGCAGTTCTAGTACCCAGGGCTGTTGAGCGTAGTACTGGGGCATTTGGCTCTGCTGCATGAGCTGGTCTGATGGAGCTCCTTCCAGCGCCTGAGGGGTGTAGGGGAGGGAAAGGGTCAAACAGATGGAAATAAAACAGCAGTCAGAGTGAATAAGAAAATGTCTGGACCCAATCACGATGCTTCTGTGGATAGAAACAGCATCAAGGAGCGTTGTCCATGCAGCATCCCTCACTCACTGTTCTCCTACATACAAACAGAGCGGTGTGTAGGTTTGTAGTCCTAGTATATCTTGTGTCCTGTCAAAACCCTGCTGGTCAATATCCAGCTGAAGGCATTCCTCTAGACCACTGCCATGGCTTAAAGGGAATGTATGAGTTCCATACTCGCTGTATTACTGCTGTGGACGTATTTTAGATATCTAAAAACTTTTTCCACTGCTTTACCTTCCTAACATTCAACTCCAGAGCGCTGTCCAGGCCAAAAGTCCAAATGGAGATAGATAGATAGATTCTGCTTCAATCCAGATTTGTTGGCATTTAGTCTTTCAAAAACCTTTTCAAGAATTTCACTTCTCAAAAACCTGTTTACACTCCGGCTTGCTGCACACAAAGGAAGGCCTGAATCTAACAGCACCTTAAAATACATTTATAATAACGATAAAAACATTATTGTGATGAATTCATAAAATATGATGACATTACAAGCTATATTTAAACACTTCAACAGAAGAGTCCCTCCCATCTGGCAGGAGGCTGTGCTCCATCAGGACCAAGACCTCACGCCACAACAACACCTTCTTACTGTCGGCAGCCGGGCTCATCAACAGAGCCCGGCTGCCCCTGACAGAGCGGAGCCCGGCTCCCCCCCGACAGGACAGAGTCCGGCTCCTCCCCCCCCCGACAGGACAGAGCCCCCCCCCCCCGACAGAGCGGTTGTTCTTGTTGTTCCACTAGACAGTCAGCGAGCATCGCGGTGACGAAGCGTCTGTGCTCTCTGTAAACAAAAGTCCAGACGCGCAGCACTCACCGTGACCTGGAAGGGACTGTTAGGGATGTGCTCCCCTCCGAAGCGGACGCAGATGACATACTCGCCAGGCTGCGGTGCCGTGTAGAAGATGTCGAACGTCCCGTCCTCGTTCTCCACCACGTCCACGTCGAGCTCCGCCCCCTCGGGCGTGCACACGCTGCAGGTCACCTTCCCTTTGCCCGCCGCCTTGGCGTCCACAGTGATGACCGTCTGCTCGCCGATCTGGATAGTTGGGCCGACACCAGCTCCTGAAGAAAGGGTCAGAGGTGAGATGTAGCACACGCACACGCACACACACACACTAGCATGCACATTATTCCAGAATCATGAGACCAGGATGAAGCTGAATGAGATCTAGTCTTGTTACCAATGACTCAGGTTATTATCCTACAGTTCCCCATGTAGAACTGAAAGCTGGATTAGACATTCCACCATGCCATCCTCGGTTAGTCCGTTAGTCTGTCCAATCCAAAATGAGTCGGAGAAGACGACAAACAGTTATGACAGAGGAAATGGAAAAAGAGATGAGTGGAAGAAAAGGCATTGGGAGAGAGCTATAAGAGGAGAGGTAGAAAAAGAGAGAGAATGGGATAGCATGTTGAAAGCTGGTGCCACTATCCTCCATGCTGACAGGAGAGAGAGAGAGAGAGAAGAGGTAGAGCAGGTCCTCTGCATTACAAAGTCGTTCAATAGTCTTACCTAAACCGTGACCGCCGATTGAGACTGATAAAAGGAACGGTGAGAAGCAGGGGAGCGAGAGAAAACAAAAGTGACAAATAAAAGACAGTCAGGTGGGGGTGGGGAGGTGGGGGCTGTAACTGTGCTCCAACACCGATGAAAACAAACGTGATGGTGGAGTGTGAAGCAGGGAGGGTGTGTGTGTGTGTATGTGTGTATGTGTGTGTGTGTGTGTGTGTGTGTGTGTGTGTGTGTGTGTGTGTGTGGCAGGGAGTGTGGAGCACAGCGTGAGGAACACAACATAATGCATTTCACAATTGATTTATTACCATTTTGCAATCGCACAGATCTTTTTTGATATCACTCTCACGTCTGACGCTAAATGTGAAGCTAGAGTTATCAGCCACTTAGCATAGCGACTGGAAGTGGAAACAGGTAACCAGCTAGCTTGGCTCAGTCAACTAAATCCACCTCCCAGAACCTTTAAAGTTCAACAATTAACATGTTCTATCTCGTTGTTTAATCTGTAAAAGAAGTGAGGTGTAAAAACAGCAGACGTTGTGGGTTTTGTATGTATAAATAAAGAAGATGTGATGGCTCGCTGTTTCCCCTTTATGCTAAGCTAACCATGTTGCAGCCTCAGCAGCATATTTAAAAGGACAGATATAAGAGTGGTATAAATCTTCTCATGAATCGACTCCTCTGTTTGTATAGAAGTCTATGCTGCATGTGTTAAAGCTGCATTCTCTCTCCTGACCACCAGGGGCGACTCCTCTGGTTGTATAGAAGGCTATGCTTCATGTGTTAAAGCTACATTCTCTTTACTAACCACCAGGGGGCGACTCCTCTGGTTGTATAGAAGTCTATATAAATGACTCTACTTCTCTCTTGATTTATTCCCTCTGTAAACATTGTAAACATGAGTTTATGTCTCAATCTCTAGTTTCAAGTTGTTCTAAAAGACACTCTACGGAGTTGGCTGTTAATAATTCAAGGTAAGTAGATTTTGTTTTAAGCCTGTTTTTTGCTAGCCAAAATTAGCATCCCGTTTTGTATCAGTTAACCTGAATTACAAATGCACCTTGCCCAGCGCCAGTACCATTTATGCTAACGGTACCTGGCGGTGCCGGACCTAGCTTCACCCTCTCATCCAATAATTGTCACTTCGGGCTTGAAAAAACTAACTAAAACATCTAAAATGATTGCCACCTCTCCGAGGTCAAAACTAAATGTACGAGTTAATTTTTCAAACGCGTGTCTGAGCAGGGGTCTGACCGTCCTGTACACACCTGTGACAGTGCACTTGCTGGCGTCTCCGGTGGGCAGGGCCCTGATCCGGTAGGGGGAGTATGGGATCTCATCCCCTCCATACTTAATGAGGATGGTGTATCTGCCAGTCATGTCCGGCACGTAGGACACCAGATAGGTCCCGTCATGGTTGTCACGGATATTGGCCTTCTTCGGCTTCCCCTCCGGGTCCTGCAGCGGGGACCAAAGTTAACCAAAGTAATTGTTTTTTATTTTCATGATTTGCATCACATGCGAGCACTCACAGTGATCTGAACCGCCAGCAGCCCCTCGCCTGCGTCTTTGGCGTCAATGGTGAACTCGACGGGCAGAGAGGCGGGCACCCCGGTGGTGTTAAGGCCAGGTCCGCTGGCACGCACCTTACTGGCATCGTGGGTGGGGAGCACCTTCACCTTGTAGGGGCTGACAGGGACAGATGAGAGGGTGCATGAACACGAACACTCCGGTGTGAGAACATGTTGCATGTACATAGAACATGTTGCATGTACATAGAACATGTTGCATGTACATAGAACATGTTGCATGTACATAGAACATGTTGCATGTACATAGAACATGTGCCCGTTCAAAGTGTCTGTGTGCGTTACCTGCGTGGGATCTCCTCGTCAGCATACAACACATTAATGGAATAGGGTCCCTCTCTGGTGGGAACATAGTTGACTGTGTGAGTCTGATCACTGTTGTCCACCACTTCCACTGGCTCCACCACACCTAAACACACAAAAGAAGTTCAATGCCTCCGTGGATGTGACTATCATAAAATACCAGCTTTAGTCGTGAATAGAGATCGGCAGAAACGTGAGAACACACACTTACCTTTGGGTCCTTGTACACGGACCTGCAGTGGGGCGACTCCAGCTTTGGAGGCGTCCACTGTGAATGCCTGGGGGACGTTGGCTCTGACATTGTTCCCCAGGCCTGGACCCTGGCACTTCACCTTGGTACTGTCCACGGTGTCACTGACTGGCACAGAGAACGGACTACCTGCAGACACACAACCACAGAGAAGTTAGAAAATCATTATTTTAACCCGTCCTTGCAGATTAGCAAGCTGAAATGATAAAATGTAAAAACCCTCCAACTTCTCCTCTCATGGTGTCAAAAGAGTCACACAGTCTTGTTGTGACTCTCTGACTCTTTAGACCGACACTTTGAGAGACACAACAGTCGTCTTTTCATGTGAAAGCAACCAGATCAGTGCTATAACTCACTCATATACATTCTTTAAACCGTTAAACATCATGGCAGTAAAATGGAACACCGCTTCCCGTACCTTTGATGGGCTGTCCTCCATAGGTGACGTTGAGGTTGTACTTGCCGGTCTCGTATGGGATGTACTCTACACTGCAGCTGCCATCCTTGTTATCAGTGCAGGACATTTTGGCCTCTGATGGACCCTCCATTGCCAGACCAAGACCACCAGTACCTGCTCCTCTGCAGAGGGAAGGCGATTGACGGTAAAGACACAAGCAGGACACACACTTCAGTGACATTTGCCTTTTCCACTTTGAGCTCTTCCAAAGTCCCGTTTCCACCCAAAAAGCTCCCGGTAATTTTAGTCCCGGGACTACTTTTCAAGGAACTAAAAGATTCCTTCAGTTGTTGTCAGTGTTTCCATAGCGGTCTAAAGACCATAAATGGTTTTGTCTCCACCGACGCATTTACTGCTGCATAGTGTTTACTTTTACTGATGAAAATATATTTTCTTTGATATACTTTTTCTTATCCGTCTTTTAAGAAATGAATTGAGAAGCCGACAGCAAAGCCTAACTTTGAATGTTATCAAACACTAAAAAGCTCTCCCCTGGTCCTCAGAGTCTGGAGTCACTACCAGAGTACTTCTGCTGGTACAGAGTGTGTTTGACTAATCAGCCCTGAAAGCTCCTGTACTGTCAGACAGAACTACCAGACGTTTTTTTAGGGCGTCACATGTTCCCGGAACTTAACTTAGATCCTGGTTCCTCGTCCCGGGGGAAAGTTCCCGCGGTTGAAAAGGGACTTGAGTGAATGTCTCACTTACCGGGTCTCCACAGTGAACTTGTTGGGCTTGTTGGTGATGCCTCCTTTCAGGCCAGGACCATGCACACGGACGCGAGCTGGATCACAGCCCTCAGTGACGGCGACACGGAACGGACTCTTGGGTACCGAAGAGCCATCGTAGCAGACCTCCACACTATGCGGGCCTGAGGCGTTCACACAATATGAGGTCAGCGGTAGAGAATAACAAACCTAAAACACTCTGCACACATTGTTCTGTTCCAACTCACCCTCCTCGTACGGAGTGTACTCTACGTTGTAGGTTCCATCTCCCAGGTCGGCGATCAGGGCGTCCGTGCGGCTGCCAGACGGGTTGCTGATGAGGGCTTTGATGTGGTCACCTCCGGTCTGCGTGAGAGCACGAGCATCCACGGTGAAGTCTGTGGTCGCCTCACGGAAAATACCTAAAGAACACAGGGCAGAGGGCCGATTCAGATACTCTTGATGTAGACAACGGATAACAGTGCTCTCTCTTTTCTTTTTCTGTAAACCACCATGTGGAACTCATCGAGTCATTCAGAGGCCAAGTGGATCAGCCCCATGTGGCCATAGGGTAAAGGGATAGGGATGAATCTAGTGGCCAGAACACTAAACCACATCTTGTATTTTGATCTTCTACAGCAGATCTGACCTTTGCCCTCCACTCCTGGTCCGAACACACGCACTCCGCTGGCGTCGACCGCCGGCTCCACAGTGAGCCGAGCGGGGAAGTTGGGCACGTCCTGACCGCCGTAGCGGATGGTGAGCGTGTAGGAGCCGGGGTAGAGCGGGATGTAAGTGATGGTGTAGGTTCCGTCTCCGTTGTCCTGGATGTGAACCTCGGCCTCGGTGCCGCTGTCAGAGATGATCTCGATGGTCAGCTCAGCCGGGCCGGCGTTGGTGCAGTCCACGATGAACTCCCCTTTCTCCCCGACCTTGGCGCGCTCCAGGCCTGGGCCCGAGCAGCGGACCTGAGAAGGGAGGACGGACAGATATAAGGATGAATTACTTTTTCCCTGTTAAACACATTGTATTCTACGGATGTGCAACACTGCAGAGACTGTGGCTGACCTTGGAAGGATCGGAGACAGGATAAGCTGTCGGGTTGAAGGGGGATCCAGGGATGGGCACGCCATCATAGGTCAGTTCAACCTGGTATGGCCCCGCCTCTCGGGGGATGAACTTCACCTGACTGGTCTCTGGGCTCAGCCCCGGCTCCACCTGGAACGACACATAGGAACAGGTTCTTCCTCTGGATAAAACCACAGATTAACAGCATCAAGACATTTAGAACTTAAATCTGAGAGGACCACACATGTGTTTTCAACACCAAGCTTCTAGAATGCAAATCAGCAAATGTGGTGTCACACCTTGCTGGCCACTGGCTTCCCTGATGGTGAGGTGACCTTGGCGGCGACCTTCCCCTGACCACCAGCACCCTTTGATTTGACAGTCACTTCCTGGTCTTTGCCTACAGTCATCTCTACAATGAGACAGAGCAAAGAGATCACTGTAAAACTACTCCAGATATCAAATGGTATGGTTGAGAGTTTTTTTATATGGGTGAAAATAAAAATTATGAAAATAAAAATAAAAAATAGGTCAAACTTTTAACTTCCACCCTGAAACATTTATTATTTCCAATAAGACTTTTTTTCCAATTTGTACTCGGGTCATGAATGTTTCTAACAAACTCATAATAATTATTATCCATCGTGCATCATTTCTCATCTATTTGTTTATTTTCCTGGCAGAAAAGTGATTTTAGGCAAACAAGAGCAATGCTCTTCATGAGTAACACAGAATGAAACACAACATGAGAAAGTGAGCTCTGGTTACATCTACATGTGAGGATGAGCTAAGAGGAGCAGAAGAAGAGTGAGCACAGGGAAAGTACGCACTGTCTCCCAGGCCGGTGACGTTGATCTTGCTGAGGTCCAGTGTGGGCGCCACGGCAACGCTGAAGGGGCTCTTGGGAATGGGATCTCCACCGTAGGTCACAGCAACTCCCAGAGGGCCCTGGGGCAGGAAGCGATGACATCATTAATATGTAGGAAAGGGTGCACACTAGGAACCACACTGCTGTGACTAACAGCATAATGTGATAGAACATAAACCACGCCCGTTTATGAAGCAAATGTGATAGCTAGGATTTATACTCAAAACACTTTCATACTTTTTTGATGAGAATTATTCTATATATCCCTTTTTATCCATCAAACATGTGTCCATGATTTAATCCATTTTGAAGAATAGTTTGACATTTTGGGTGTTAAGCTTACTCACTTTCCTGCCAGAGTCAGATTACAAAATCCATACCGCTCTCTCGAGAAACCTAGCTAGCGTAGCAAAAAAAAGCAAAGAAAGCACGTACCGATATCTCTTTAGCTCAATAATTAACACATTATTTTATTTGTTGTAAACCAAAAGCTGAACTGGTTAACCGCAACTAGCCTTTTTTCTTTTAGAAGCGTGCTTTCATGAGGTTCAGCGTTTTATTGCAGTAGATGAGTTTAAGACAGGAGTACCACGCTGCTGTGAACGTATTTCAGACACCTAAAAAAGAAAAGCGGAGATGGCGGTCTACTGCGGCCTCTGGCAGGGAGCTGGTTAGTTTGTACACCGACTATGGAAACGTACCTCATGCATTGAAAACATCCAAACTATCCCTTTACATTTGTGTGTGGAGAGACTGGATGTGAATCTCACCTGCTGCACAGGTGTGTACTTCACAGTGTGCGTGTTGTCATGGTTGTTGATGATCTCAAAGTCCTTGACAGCCTCTCCTTTGGTCGGGCCGCTGAAGTTGCAGTCCAGGTTTGCCTTCCCTGCTGCTTTGGTGCTCACAGTGAAATGAGTGGGCTTGTTCAAGTCAACGCCTGAAAGAGAACGGGGACGTTAGCAAGTCAATAAAACACAACACAACATTTCCAAAGCTATCTGTCTCGGCTTGATAAACACAGGGTGTTGGCGTCACCACAATAGCACACGATGGGACTCACCACTGCGGCTGAGTCCCGGTCCCTCTGCCTTGACTTTGCTGGCATCGTGAGAAGGATCCACTTTGATCCTGATGGGCGTCATTGGAATAGCCTAAGTAACAAACAGAAGCAATAGTGTGTTCAAACACATTTGACCAAACCGAATACTCTCAATGCTCTGCTCTCATTCCCGCTGCAGGATCCAGACTCACCTGGTCGGCAAACAGGACCATGATGGTGTAGCTGCCGGCTCCAGGAGGAGTGTACTTGACGGTGAATGTGTCGTTGTCGTTCCGAATGATGTCAAAGTCTATGTCGGCCTCTGCGGGTCCCACCACTCCGGGGGCACACTTGATTCCTATACTGATGTCACCTGAGGCAGGAGAGGAAATTTAGCCTCTATTGTCCTACTTCAACTAATGAGTCACTCAAATAAAACACACCATCACATATGTTGGTCACTAGTGGCAGTGGAAGCAGATAAAACACAACAATGACATATTTAACGTTTTTAAAGTGTGGTTGTATGAGGTTCTTCTCCACACTCAGTGTATTACTGCAGTATATGAGTTTGGAGACCTCTGCTGGGTCCCATTTCAGAGCCCAAAAGAATATTCTCACCGCTCCACCTGAAGCAGTGAGAATCCATCGGTTTCTCTAAACTCCATCTACTGTTGGTAATACACTATGGACAAGTAGCTTATACACAAAACACCCAAACTATTCCTGGAAGACAAACGTATTAGCATCCAATGCCTATTTACACATCCACAAGACACAGAGCAACACTAGCTTCCATCTGGAGTCACGTCTCATCTGATGGATGAAAGACAAACCTTTAGCTCTGTTTTGCTCTCCACCAACTCCTGAGGGAAAGATCTGCCTGCCTGCTGCTGAATGCTCCACTTTCTGCTCTAGCTAGTTGCTAACTTCGTCATCAGTATTTGTCACTGGGTGCAGGGAAGGTAGGTACACCGGGCTCAAAAGTAAACAATGTGACATGATGAACCAGTCTTACGTTCTGCAGATCTCCTGTCTAAGCTACTTATGTGGTTGATGAAACATCATTACACAGTAGCAGAACATACTGCTGTGATGCCTCGTGTGAAAGGATGCAACAGGGTTGTGTGGCTCTACCTTGCCCAGCCTCTGCACAGTCAACAGTGAAGTATGTTGGCTCGAAGGCCTTGAGGCCAGTCTTGGCCACCCCTGGTCCGGAGACCTTCACCTTGTTTGGATGGCAGCCTGCTCCGATATTCATCTGTGATCAAAAGAACACAACCGCTGAGGAGACATCCCCATAAAACACCCTTTGTGGAAGCTTCTTAGTGTGCGTCTGGACTCACTCTGAACGGGCTGTCAGGGATGTTGACTCCTCCCCAGGAGACCATGGCGGTGTGTTTGACTGGTTTACGAGGAGTGTAAGTACAGGCGTAGGTGCCGTTGCCATTATCCTTAACCTGTACATCCACAGGAGCACCTTCGCCGTCCTGTGGGGACGTTGAAAGCACGTGTTCAGAACATGAAGACGTGTCTGTGCACGTGCTGGGACACACACACACACACACACACACACACACACACACACACCTGAGCTGCAATCTTCAGAGGAGCTTTTCCTCCTTGCTTGGCATCAACTGTGAACTCTGTGGGCTTTCCAACAGCCAACCCGCTGCTTTGAAGGCCTGGACCGAACGCCTTCACCTGGAACACACACACACCAAGAGCTCCAGGAACACACTTCTACACGTGATGGTGTTGTACTGTACGGAGGACTAAAGCTGTCATTATAAGAAATACCATGTTTTATTATAAAGAAAGAAATGTATCAAATAAATATGTAGGTTAATTTGTAAATAAATAGAATAAATAAATAACATTTATTCATTTGACAAATTACTTATTTTGTAAGCAATTAATTCATATTTAAATATTTCCAATAATGCATGTATTGTTTCTGTTCCCTCATTTGATAATTAAAGGGGTGTGGTTCTTGATGATGTCACTTTACAGCCATTGGTTAACGTATTTGCCTCGTTTCCACTGAGCTTGGTTTTGGGTGACCGAGCTGAAATCAAACACGTACGCAGACCTCATTAACATACGGGTGAAGAAATACAGAAATAATGTTGAATTTAGATTAATTAATTTATAACAATATATGAATAATCTAAAAAGATTAAAATGAATCAAAAAAGATGTAATTCATTAAATAAATATCTATTTCTGCGCATATTTTTGTTAACCACTATTTTTGTTAACCACTTTCTTTATTCATTCATTGAGTAATGTATTTATTATAAAGGCAGCTCTAGGCTGGGTGTGTGTGCACCTTGTCGGGGTAGAAGTCTTTGGCTGGTGGGTTGACAATCTCCGCCATGAAGGGAGAGTGCTGGATGTCTTCGCTGTTGCACAGCACGTGCACGGCGTACTCCCCAGGCTCTGTGGGCCAGTAGCGCACGTCACAGGAGCCGTCGCCCTTGTCGTCACATTCGATCTTGGCCTGAGATGGACCTTCCACAGAGAAGCCTGGATGGAAACAACAAACGCAGCGACTTAGAAGAGCCGTCAGTGAGGACGTGACGCTCACACTTTGGATGCTTAGCACACCTGCAGTCAGGATGCTTTACAGCGCACATCTCTACTCACCCAATGTGCCCACATTGTCTCCAACGGCCTCCACCACAAAGTCAGCAGATTTGCCTACAATGCCGCACTCCAACCCCGGACCCCAGGCCCTCACCTTCTGCTGGCCGGCCTCGGCACCGATCTTGACCTCAATGGGACTAAACGGAGCAGAGATCAGTCACAGCGACATGTCAGTGTAGTTCAACTGTGGGCCTTGTTTCCATGCGAGTGTGTGCGTACCTGCGGGGGATGTGCTGTCCTCCCCAGGTGATGGTGATGCTGTATGTTCCAGGTGTGGTCGGGTAATACTCAAAAGCGTACGCACCGTCTCCAAGCTCTTTCCTTTTACACGGCTCCTCGAGTCCCTCTGCAAACACAGATGAACATCAGCCCTTTTTCTCCTCTTTTTTTAAGCCAAGGAGCCCCCACTTCCCCAAACGTGGCATCACGGCTGGTGAGATCTAGTTTTCAAGATAGATTTGATTCAAGTCCTTTAGTTCTTTTTCTTTTCCAGATGGAAGCGGCACTTCTTTGGGCAGACATTAGCTACTCTAGCTTGAAGAACGTTATTATTATTATTGATTATGATACCAGCTAATGCTAAAGCTAGTAATAGTCTGTTGAGCTTTGTTTGACTACATTTTTTTTAATTCAATCTTTTATACTTGAATGGACATTCAATGCCCTAAACGACCTCAAGGCACTTTTTGAGCAAGCTACACTGATAACAGTTGGCAAAGGTTATGGCAGACATGGGCAACAGTTTGCCTTCATTGGGAATCGATTCTTTGGCTACCTGATGGACGTAATCCCCATGTTCCCTCTTCTTACAGCTGCGCTTTGTCTCCACCAACTCCTGAACAGAACCTCTGGCTCTCTGGCTGCTAAACGCCCACTATGTTCTCACGGGATGCGTTTCAGTGAACACTCAGTGCTGTCTGCAGTAACACTCACTGGGCCCCTTGATGCTGACTTTGAGCTCCCCGGTGCCGGCTCCTTTGGTGTAAACCTGGAAGTCAGCCGTCTCCTTCACCCTCAGGCCCTTCGGCTGCAGACCACGACCCTTAGCTTTGCAGAGGCTGGGGTTGCATGCTGTGGAGGGAAAGACACCATGAAACATACAGAGACAGACAGAGAGACAGAGAGAGAGTATTCTGACACAATATGACTGTGTGAGTTCAGTGATGTCAGCGAGGAGGAAAGAGGTACTGAGTGATGAAACCAAAACTATTTCCAATCCATCGTTTAGGAAGAGCGAAGGTTGCTGGAAAGCGTTCAGTCACCTTCCTCCTGCCCATCTATCTTATCCCACAGAGGGAATGAGCTTCCTCCATAAATCCGGATTAAAAGTGCATAAAATAGGAGCTGCTGAGTCACAGCTTGATGCCC
The DNA here is from genome assembly GCA_038501785.1 of Myoxocephalus aenaeus. Classification (NCBI taxonomy): domain Eukaryota; kingdom Metazoa; phylum Chordata; class Actinopteri; order Perciformes; family Cottidae; genus Myoxocephalus; species Myoxocephalus aenaeus. Next base: position 12,678,174 of record JBAMJR010000040.1, read on the forward strand.
TGCAGGAAGCAAAGGAACCCACAGGAAGAGAGGCGGATGCAGATATGTTCCAGGAAGTGGACGGCTTAGCACTCCAAGAGGAAGAATGCAGTTATATGTCATTGTATTAAAACCTATGATGTCAGCAGGTGACGTGCAATTAACTTACACATAAACTGTTGTTTTAATCAAGAATCATTTCACACAGAACGGGAATAAGAAATGTTCTCAGAGATATGTTTATGTTTTTTTTTGGGAACACAGCTGCCTTTTCCGAGTAGTCGCACCGAGAACAAAAGGCATCAACCAATCACAGACGGGTTGAGTATTATATATATTTATGAAGCAACGCCAGCTCCGTGGTCGGGACAAGGGAGAACTACTTTATTACAACTGGACGAAGGCAGCCAGACCAGATCCACTCCTTCTGTTCTTACCCTTCACAATAAAAGCCCTCCACATTTTATATCCGCAAGCGAGAATTTTGCAATACCCGAAATGTGAAAGTCCTAAAGAAGGCACTTTTTATATATGTTATAAATAATAGTTGTATTAATAGTTAATAGATTACTTACTAATACTTTATAGGTTATAATCCATTCATAAAAACAACCCACCAAATCGTTGAAGATTCTTTACTAATTCTGTTTAGAGACGATGTGAACTAAAATTCATTAACAATAATTAACATAGGTGGGAACTTGATCACACTCTTAATGACTTATTACATTTACAAGTGGACACTTGGTTGTGAAGCCCCTTCAGAATAATTGTGATTTGTGTTATTGGGATATATAAATGAGCGTTTATCATCTTCAGTATTTGAAATGAGAAAAAGACACACTGGTCTGCTTTTAGCAGCATCTTATGGAGGCTAATATTAGCTGAAATGATATAGATGTTCCTAAGTATCTGACATTACTGACTCAGTTCTGTGACTTTAAGATATTTTTTTTTTAACCTGTGGTACATTTTAGCAATTGCCATTATTCCATAACAGCCACTTGTTAGCAACATTTAGAACAGCTTAACCAAATAGAAAGAAGACATTTTGAACAACCTGGCAACCCAATATGTGTTCTTATAAACTGCATATGAGCTATTAAACATTTGTAAATGCTTTATGAAGCCATTAGTTACAAATGTTAAGACCTTGTTGTTATCAAAATGTTTTGATATTACAGCGTTTTCTTATATTGCATTAATGAAGCATTCTGTGCTTTTAATACAGATAGACTTTATACTTTAGCTTTATACAACCCTGCCACACATCTGTTATTTTAATTCCTAGAAATCCAGAATCTTAATGCTAAAAGCTGTATTTTTAACAATGCTGGGCTACTGTGTCTATGTGTACAAGACTAGTAGTGAGCTGGAAGACATTAAGCATCCGTTAGCTGGTGGGATTCTTCTGAGAATGAGTGTGAGGTTTTCCGTTGGGCATGAGTCATTTAGAGTTTACACACACATATATGTATACATATATATATATATATATATACACACATATATATATATATATATATATATATATATATACACACATATATATATATATATATATATATATATATATATATATATATATATATATATATATATATATATATATATATATATACATATACATATACATATACATATACATATACATATATGTATACATATATATATATATATATGTATACATATATATATATATATATATATATATATGTATACATATATATATATATATATATATATACACATACATACATACATACATACATACATATATATACGTATACATATATATATACATATACATATACATATACATATATATACATATATACATATATATACATATATACACACATACATACACATACATATATATCACGCACACGCCCGTCACCCAGTCACCATGCTATCGCAGACACACAGTGGGTACCCAAGAGAGATCCCAGGAAACAGGAAATGACAGCAGAAGGAAGAGGCCGTTCCAGAGAGAGGAGAGATACCACCGGGCCTCTATCAAAGAGAAGGAAGAAAGGACACAACATCCCATACAGTGGGAGGAGAAGACAGGAAGGCATTACACACAACTGAAAAAAGAACATGTCATTTAGCCTTTAAGACTGACAGTGAACTAGCTGATGGTTATTAGAGACGCAGATCTTAGACTACAATGTAACGTTGGTGGTTTACAGAAAACAGTGAAGCTCTTCCTATCCCAGCGATGCTGGAATAGGACTACAAGTAGAACTCCTACCCTCTCCCACGGTGACCGTGAAGGGACTCTTGCTGATCTGACCCCCAGCAAAGGTGACGTAGAGGGTGTGCGGGCCCTCCTGGGTGGGTTTGTAGGTGCAGCGGTAGCTACTGTTGCCCTTGTCCTCGATGGCGCAGGTCACCGCGGTGTTCTTGCCGGCCGGGTCAATGATCATCACCTCCACCTCGCCAACACCAGCACCTGAGGCGGACAGGAGTGGGAGGAGGGAATAAGTGGTTAGAGTGTCTGCGTGGACCTACTGTGCTTCAATCCTTCTGCCTGACGCTAGCAGAGCAGCTGGCCCTCAGCCCGCCGGCCTCCATTACCTGCCGTGTAGACGTCAAAGTACGTGATCTTGTTGGCGATGTTTCCGGAGGGCTCGAGACCCGGTCCCTGTGCCGTGGCCTTGCTGGAGTCTCCCTGAGACTTGCCGATCTCCACGTCGAAGGGGCTCTTAGAGATGTGCTGCCCTGCAAACAGCACCGTGACCTACAGAGCAGAATGCAGAGCGAGCTCAGTGCCAGATACTGTTCATCACAGAGTCATGACTGACGGATTCTTAGTGAGCAGTATTTGCGAAAGCAAGTCTGATGTTGCTTGACACAAAATAATGATCCCAGTTTCTTCCACTCAGTGAGGCTACAGCTTATTCATGAAACACTGGAATCAGACTCTTTCTGCAGGTATCTGTATCAGCACTGAAACATCCAATAGGTTTCTTACACTACAGGACCAATACAATGCCAAGGAGTGATGAGCAGCGGCTCACCTTGTGCATGCCTGTGACTTTAGGGATGTAGAAGACAGAGTAGGTGCGGTTCTTATCATTGTTGCCCGTCACTTTAGCCTGGAGGAAGAGTTCAAAGCGTTAACAACACCGCACACCATGATGACCAACAACCTTTAAGCATCTCAGAAGGAGCGGGGTAATATTCAAAGAAAACATTTGAGATTAAATATGGATATTCTCGAAGATTGAAGTTGCAAATTCATGACTTTATAATCTAAGGGAATATTCAAGTTTTTTCTAAACAATGTACCACTTGGACATTGTGGGTTTTCTCTGGGAAACCTTACCCCTCTCCTCCAGCTCTGACCTAATGGCCCTGATAGCGTGGTACTAAGCCCCAGTGTCTCACCTCCTCTCGGTGTCCTGCAGGGTCCTCCACATAAACCAGCACCTCTCCCATTCCTGCGCTGATGGTCTCCACGGTGAACAAAGCCTTCTTCATCACAACATTACCGAGGGGCTCCACACCTTCAGAGAGGACATTAGAGAATGATCCTGGACCTGGACCGACGTCTCACACACACACACACACGTCACATTTAGGGCAGTATCCAGACCATCGGAAAGTCATTCTAACTGCTCGAGTCCAACCTCTTGGACTAGCTCAGGTTTTTTGGGGTCCTTGGCTCTAATAAACATGTAAATCATTCCTGCTCTAAACTGATCCAGCTGCTCAGCTCAATGCAAGTGTGTGTGTGTGTGTGTGTGTGTGTGTGTGTGTGTGTGTGTGTGTGTGTGTGTGTGTGTGTGTACCTGGCCCATAGGCGCGTGCCTTCTTGGGGTTGAGTTTGGGTCGTAGAGGTGCGCCAGGCTTCAGCTTAGCCTTGGGGAACTGGGACAGGTAAGTCATCACTGAGTGTTCGTCCACATTGGGGTCCACGATCTCTTCCGGCGTTATCACCTACCAGGACATGAACACACATCTTGTCAGCATGCTTTCCTGCCATGAAGACTGCACTACCCACACAAATCAGAGGTGTTTTGATTTCGCGTTCAAAACCACATACTAGCCTCTTCCTTGGCTCAGAAAGTACCTGAGACTCTCTCACGCCAAGCGGTATCATGCAGACGTGCTCACAGCCCGCAGACACAGCAGGGGAAGGGCCAGAGGCGGCTTCTGAGCAGAAACCCAGCACAGGGCGGAAACGGCAGCGACCACAGAGCCAGCTACCAGCACGCTATGCTGTGCCAGCTACCAGCACGCTATGCTGTGCCAGCTACCAGGCTGCAGCTACCAGGCTGTGATGCTGACATGTGCAGGTCACCACAAGACTGCACGGTTTCAGTTGGTTAACTAGGGTCTGTCTTTCAAACCTTCTCAGTAAGTCTTTTGTTTTTTTGTATTCATGTTTTGTATTTATTTAACAGAGCACGGTTTAGAAATTGGGGAGACAGAGAGAGGGTATGACATGCAACAAAGGTCCCAAGGAAACCCGGGACGCTGCGGTCGTATGGCTACCAAGTCTTCTTTAAGGACGAGTCCCACAAGACTCCGGAGCACCACATGTGTGTCAACCTGCTGCTGAAATTACAACATTTCCTCCAGTTTCAGTCATATTTGCCAAAAGCTAAGGATGTCCCGATCAAGGTTTTCTTGTTTAAATATGTATCTGACATTATGAAATAACATATTGATCGATATGCTTAAGATGAAACTTTAACTTGCTTGTTATTAAGTTACTCAGAATGTACATTACTAGGTGACAGCTGGTATAACCTGCCACCTGAATGTTTTTGGCTCTGCTCTTTGTTAACGAAGCTTAGCCAATGTATTTTTACGTATCCTTTGTCACAGCGCTGCACCACCAGCAGGCCGAGGAGACCCGGCACAGGAACAGAGAGTAGAGAACGGCCTTCCCACTGAGATCCAGTCAGATACGACTGCATCCTGAGGACCGGCTCTTCTCCAAGACGCAGCACCAGACCCCTTTAAACATTTACCTTGCAATAGGAATGTAGACAGTGAAGAGAAGTTGGGTTTGTTTGTTACATAAGATTTGTAAACAAATATATAGAATATCAGCAGCCTCATAACTTATAGGCTTATATCCTCAATGCATAACGTTAAATGGGTCAATCTGGTGCAATTTGAGAGCAAAATTAAGAAGCTAGATCTTTGAAGAACTTGTAAATGATTTCATCATGAACACATTGGTTGTATAAATATGAATGGTGGAGCATGGTAAACAAGACGGGTCTGGGTGGTTGCCGACCTCGACGCAGACCCCTGAGGACAGTCCATCCCAGTTGAGATGGCGCCGGTAGCACTAAACCGATCAGCCGACCCAGAGCCGCCACATGGGGGTCCCACGCAGGGGTCCTGCCACCCCCAGTTGAACAGGCAGACGTTCATTAGAAGACGTCATGGTGTTCTCTTACCTGTGGGATGCCCAGCCAGTCGTCAGCTTGCTGCATGGCCTCGCGTGCGTTGTCCACTGGTTTGGTCTGATCCCACTGATCCCAGTCAGGACACAGACCTGCAGGAAAGAGCTGAGCTGACCATCTCATGACAATATAATGCGATTACAATGACGACACCTATTGTATTTAAAGCTGTTTAGTCAAACACAATGAACACGGATATATGTACAGTAAGACACCATTCTGTGTTACTGCCCTGCAGAGAGAAAGGAGCATGAGCACACACACACTCGTACAATCACAGTAACATGTTGTCTTGTTGAGTGATGCACCAGGAGCTGATGTCAGGAAGAAAAGCGCCTTCAGTACAAAGAGTATTTCTGTTGGATTAAGGGCCGTGAACGTCTCTACACAGAAACAGAGCGGCTTGCCTTGACGCCCCAGCAGATACAGCAGAATGCCAAGCACGTCTAATCTTGATCTGAAGGTGAACAGGCAGCAGTGATCATTAGGTGTGACGTCACCCACTGGGTGGTCGGGTGTTCCGTCATCACAAACTCACACGCTGGCAACGCAAGTCAGCGGCTGTTTTTTATCTGCTTGTTCATAACTGACTCTGAGTCCGAGGGTTTGTTGTGTTTGGACACTGCTGGAAATCTGCTGCAGGGACCTAATGCCGACTATCTCTCCGGCTCAGGGCTGCGAGGGATCCACAGGTATGCCAAACATCCTGAGCATGTAAACAGAAACCTCCTTTATGCCTCACTTTCCTAATCTAACATGGCTGTAGTGGGAGGAATGCCCCTCCTCTTGCCCCCGGCCCACAGATGACAGACGCCTCCCCTGACCTGTCATCAGACCCTTTCCTGTCCGCACACGCACACATTCTAGTCCTTCACCTCCACTGACCCACACATAACACGTCCCAGGACAAGGAACACAAAGGTGTGCACTCACCTGGAGCACAGCTGTCCACCAGGGCTCCCAGGGCCCGACCGGTCTGCCAGTCCCTGTGGAAGTTGGTGATGGGAAGCTCAGGCAGTTTGTTCTGGATCCAGCCCAGCAGCCTCTGCTTGGGCGTCTTCTGTCTGCCGTCATCCGTCTCCTCATCCTCATCCCACATGGGCATGGAGATGGAGTAGTGCAGGATCAAGGTCCAGATCAGACCCAGGATCAGCTTCAGGTTCCCATCCACGATGGCTTTAGAGTCTGGAGTCCAGAGGAAGAGATAGGGGGGACAGATGTGAAGTCATGGTACCGCCTCTTGACAACTTAAAACAATCGTACACACTCATCATTTTATTTTAGAAGAGCTTCAGTCCGATAAGAAGAACGGAGGGTGGAGGGGATTTCAACGTTTCCAAAGATGATTTAGAAATGGAATATACTGCCTGAGAAACGGATGATTAGAGTCTGATCTTTGCTCCTCCTGGAGTGGAGGCTGGAGTGCCTCAGTGTTTCAGACGTAATGACCGCAGGCTTCGTATGGCTTCGTCTCCAGGGAGGAGGGATGCATTCCTAGGAGTCCTGGAGCATGGTCTGGAAACTACAAACCCCCCACAGCGCAGAACCCGCTCTGATGAAGCTTTTTAAAGACTTTCATCTAAACCCTGATTTTGTTCTAGTGCCGCCTCTAATACTGTTGTGTGTTTAATGCTGACGGATAATTCTACATGTAGATTTACACTCTTACATGTAGCAACAGAATGAGCCAACCAGCACTAGCTGTGTTTGGTTGCTCCAGCAGTTGAGGCATTTGTCTGTGTTCAGAGAGAGCACACAGTGATGCAACCAGAAGCTAGCCGGCCATTTGTTTGCTTATTGACGTCTAGACTGGAATAATTGTTGGTAGCAGCCGCTCAACTCCAACAACAATAAAAGCTCCACTCCTGAGGAGGTTGTTTTCTTGGATGGTTTGCATGAGGGTGATGGGGCTGCAGATGGGGGGCTGAATATTTAAGGCCGGCAGTAGGAGGGTCTGAAAGCTGCAGGATCGGGATGAAGGGGGTCTAAAGAGTGGAGGTTAGGGGGCCCCGTCTGGAAAAGGCAGTTAAGACATGAATAAACACTGACGAGTTCTTTTGCTTTACATGCAGAGCTACAAGCTCAGCGTGCTGCTCGTCTGAAGTTGTGTTCCAACAGAGAGATGGGCTCACCAGCTGCCAGCCCCGTGGATAAAACACACCCAGCACCATGGGAACTCTGAGCAGAGCTGGATCCTTCTAGTAACCGAGTGCCAACTCAGGAATGATGGGAGAAAAGAAGAGGCAAGCCGAGACGCAGGAGACAGGAAGGAAAGAGAGGGAGGCAACAAGAGATAGAAGGGTTGCCTGGAGACAGATAAAGCTAGAGTAGAGTCAACTTTACTTATGTAGCCCGATATCACACATTTGCCTGAGGGCCGTTAAGGACGCAAGGGGCTGTGCACGTGTACCACAGGTTGGCACTCGCAGCAGGAATGTTAGTCAGCTGAAGTAGAAGTGTGTCTCATAGTGGCCGTCAGTCCGACCACAACAAACCAGAACAAGAGCACACTGTGTTCAACTAATGAGTATTATACATGTTGACTGTCCCCAGTTCATAAAATAGAGAGAAACTATGTTTTCTTCTTCATTGTGTCCTACAACATGGCAGCAGAATGTGATGAGCACTGTCAAGCTTGCGCCTTCACTTTTCTGGATGTAACAAAGCCGTCCAGGGCAGGACATCGGCACACATTCTCATGCTGCGCTCTGATCACTCACTCACACTCACACACACTCTGCCAGCATTCCCGGCAGACCACAGTGCACCGAGCCTGATGCAGCCCATATACGGACACAGACAGGCTCTCCTCTGCTGACTCATAAGATGTAGAGGGGCAGAGTCAACCCAGGCTACCGTATGGAGAGTGTGCATGTCTGTGGTTTATGCTCCATCTGCCCCCGAAAACTCCCATGACTCATCTATGTGGCTCGTAGCTGCTGACCCCACCCCCTCTCCCTCATGTGGCATCGCTATGACATCATCGCAACCCCTGACCCACAGCCTGACCTAATCCCAGCATTTTAGAGAGGGAGGAGAACGTTCTGCACAGCATTCAGGCTGCGTTGCCACATCTGGTGCACATTATCCTGGGATGTTGTAAAGGACCAAACAGCACAGCTGGTCTACATGGACTCGAGGACTGTCCTCATGATGTCCTCATATTTATCCAATATATCCACCAACACATGATTAAAACATCAGCATTGTCCATAAGACTCTCCTCTCAACATCAGCATTGTCCATTGCGCATGCCAGTCAACAGTGTGTATAATGTGCAGTGCAGAGTGAGTGGGACTATCACGTCGTACTTTGGGCAGACTCCTCAGACATTAAGACCAAATGTGTGGTTGGAGTGACCAAACCATGGTCCGACAGTCTCTCTGAGGAAATGTCACACATTCCACACTAATATATATATACGCTGCCGTTCCTCATATATATATATATATATATATATATATATATATATATATATATATACACACACACACACACACATACACACATATATATATACATACACACGCAGAAATATTTGCTTTACGACTGACACAAATTCGGCTTGTAGCCTCAAAAGCTGAAGCTCATTGACCTGGAGCTCTCTTCTTCCCCCCTCTAACTCCATGCAACAAGCCACACTGGAGGTACTACACTTCCTCCTCTTCCTTTCTACTCCTTCCAGTCCTCCTCCTCCCTCCCTCCCTCCCTTCTCTCCACTCCCTCCGCTGGAAAAAGTTCCTCCTGGTTTTTTAGCCTTAAAAGGGCAGAAGCAAACTGGATCCTGGCAGCCCTCCCATCCCCGGCTCTGGTTACAGACGGAGGGAGGGCCGAGAAAGAAAAGAGGAGAAAAAGAAAGGTAAGGAAAAGTGCTGTGTGGGACATTTTTAAAAGCCCACACTGACAACAGCACCCGCTGAGGATGGACGGAAAATTAGAAAAATGTTGAAGGGATAGGCAGAGAGAGAGAGAAATGAAAAACATGAGCAGCGAGTACAGGGACAGGCTGAGAGGCCGAGGAGGTGAGAGGAGGACACAGGCATCACATAAAACAACCAACAAACTAAGGGGGGTAACAAATACCAGGCGGCTGTTTCCTGGAAACCTCAGAGAACTGCGATGAACCAGAAGAGCAGAGTTAGGGTTTCCGAGTAATTGGTAGTTCTTGGCCTGGCGAAAATGATTTAGGCCTGGAAAAGTAGATCCCAGGGTGAGAGTGCTTGGAGGTAAAACCTTGTGACACAGAGCACAAACAACTCCCATCATCCAGTGCAGTTTGTTTGGTTTGATTTGTTTAAAAAAATAAGAATGTTTTTACGTTACAGGATATGATGAGTCATTGCAGTTTATATGCAAGTGGCCAATTTATTGAAATATATAACCTAACAATTGCAATATCTGTGAGTGAGTTAAATAATATGTTGCTTTATGTGTGCTTGTTCAGTCTGAACATGAGGCATGGGGTGCTGGGGCATGTTTCCAACTCTGATGTAATGCAAAAGCCTGAATACCACTGTACTGAATGGGAAAGCGCACTCTGCTAATCCTCAGTATCCACTTGACCAGTCCTCTTTTGCCTGTGCAGACAGGAAGTTATGCTAATGGTAATGAGCGGGCAGGAAGTAATCCATTTGGACCCAACTGAGTGGCCAAACTCTGTGTTATCTCACTCCAACATTCCTCTCTGCCCTTGGCCCCACCCTTTATCTCCTTTCTGAAATGTAAGATTTCATTTGATGTTGTTTGACATCCCTAATACAAGCAGGCTCTCAGTATGCAGACGGTTTAGATTTCCCCAGTGGGTTAAAGTCATCACATGATGACGACTGACGTCTTGGGGGTTGCTTTAGCATTCTTGCTGTAATGGACCCTTGGCTAAGCCCCGCCCTGCTGCTGCTTCGTCAAGCTGTCAGAGCTACGTCACCATGGAGCCCACACTGTCACTAAAGGCACTCCCTTCCCATCACAAATCCTATCTATTTTTGGGAGATAGCGATTTCGTGGAGAAGTAAGTTCTCCAATATCCAATTCAGTTTATTTTGTATAGCCCAGAATCACAAATTACAAATGATCCTCGGAGGGCTTTACAATCTGTACACATACGACATCCCTGTCCCAGGACCTCACATCGGATCAGGAACAACTCCCAAAAAAAGAAAAAAACTTTCACAGGGAAAACAGGAAGAAGCCTTCAGGAGAGCAACAGAGGAGGATCCCTCTCCCCGGATGGACAGAAGCAATAGATGTCATGTGACCAGAATGAACAACTTAACAGAGTTGCAGCACATTACATGAATATGACTGAATGAATATGTTTGAAGGCTATTTCACAATGTAAAAACTGACTCAGCAATGAAAACAGAATAAAAAGATAAAGACAGAGTAAAGCTACAGATCATAGTGTTAAAGTGAACAAGCACGCCACCTGGCGATTGAGACAGAAGACAATGAAATGAATGAACAACACGGTTTCTGTAAAGCCGGGTAGCTCTTTCTTCACAGTTACAAAAGTAGCTAGCGTGCTAACGCTAGTTAGTGGTTTGCTAACGTACTCTGCTAATGTTAGCTCCTAAGGGACCTTGTTTAAACCTACAAACCGGCTGTAAACACATTGTTGTCCTTATAAAGTTATATGGCAGTGGTCCAATAGTCACTCTCCTTTTAACTCTGTTTTGTTCACCAACTTCTGAGAAAAATAACTTAAGCTTAGACCGATAAGAGCAATGAGAAAGAGCTGAAATAGTAAAGTTGTGGACAGACTTCTTTTTGCAACCAGAGGAGTCGCCCCCTGATGGCCAGCAGAAATACTGCAAGTTTAAGACACTTCCACTGACTCAACTGGGGCAGTTACACAGCAATATCAAAAGGTTGGCCAACAATTAGCCACAACACAGCAAGTGAGACTACAGCTTCAAAACCACTCAGTACTGTATTCAAATAGATACGTCAAGGATGTGCGTTATTGCTTTTCATTTTTCCAGTTGTAAGAGAAAGATTATATTATCTCATCTTGATAAAGTTACATTAGCTTAGATGAGGGTTAGAGCAGAAGGATAACTTATTCCGTGTGCTTGTTTATCTCGTTCTTTCAGGAACATAACAGGAGGAGACAGCCACACAGGGGTCTGTCTCAACCTGCATGTCTCTGCTCCCAGGCCACGCCGCCAGGTACAGAGTTACACCACAGCTCCGTTTACTTCACATGTATGACGGGAAGAGTTTGGCACTACTGCTGCCGTTCCTCACAAGCTCAGTCAGGTACAGATAAAGAGTTAAAAACTGGGATGGGCTGCTGACAAGAAGCTGACAAAGAATAAACAAATTATTGTTATTAATAAAACATAGTACATAGGTAGTGTGTGCTAAAGCTCCGTTGTACATCAAACAGAATAATGCCAAGTAATATGAACATAAGGTGACATGCACAAGAGATGCGTCCTCACTAGGGATGGGTATCGTTTGGGTTTTTTCCGATACCGGTGCTAAAACGATAGTTTTAAAACGATACTGGTGCCTGAACCGATACTTTTTTATTGCCAAGGCAATTTTTTTTCTTCCAATTGAACAATATATTAACCGTTTAAAGTATACTATAAATAAATAAATAAATAAATAATAAACAAAACACTTTACTTCAAACTACAGCTTCAAACTTTTAAACAATATATTTAAAAAAAAAATAGAAAAAAAGCATCAGGTGGCCTGATGGGAACGTGTGCAACAGAACTCAGAAACTGTTGGATTCTACAAACTGCTGCTTTATGGACTACATCATTAATATCAACTGGAGAGCTTTTCTTAACCAGACGGAGCTGGTCTTGAATTCGGCAAACACCAAATGAACCGAGGAACAAACACGTCAGGACGGACTTATCAGAGTAGTGTAAAAAAAAAGAAGAGTTTCGGCTCAGGCACCGAAAGGAAGCACCGACATCTGCGTTGCGTTTCGGTCCGGTAGGTACCGGTCGAAAACCGAAAACTATGGCACTGAAAACAGGTGCCATGGTGGCACCGGTTTTCGGTACCCAACCCTAGTCTTCACTGAACTACTGATTTAAAAAAGATAAACCTCCTAATAATCCCAGCAAATGTAATATACAGACATATGTAGAGCACATGCAGAGTTTATAGTGACATTATAAGACATGATGGAGAGCCTCAGCTGTTTTGACCGGTGCTACCATCAGTGTCTCTCCCATCTCCACTACAGTAGGTGGCAGCCCTGCCACTCTTTAACCACGTTCCTGGACGACTACAAGGGAGTTCTGCCCTGGATTTTAGCAGCAATCATGTGTATGCTGCCAGTGCCAGATCATCAGAAACCGTTTATTTACCAGGAATGTTAAACAAACAAAGAATTTTTCTTGGCGGAAGGTGCATAACATTAGACGAGACAATCAACCATCAACAACCAACGACAACACAGTGCAATAGATATTAAATTAAGTATAAGATAAAGTGCTCAGACAAACAGATAACATTAATGTAATCATGTGGGCTTTGTTAAAACTGCAGAGAGACTCTGGTTGTATAGAAGTCTATGACAAAATGACTCTACTTCTCTTGATTTATTCCCTCAGCAAACATTGTAAAAATTAGTTTATGGTCTCAATCTCTAGTTTCAAGTCTTCTTCAATTCTTCAACTGCTTTAGGGCGGGGCTACCTTGCGATTGACAAGTCACTTCCACAGCGTTGTCCGGTCTGGGAGTTGTCCATGTTCTTCTCGTACAACTTCTATATATAACTAACCCGTTTACTGAGTGTTTTCAGTTCATGAAGGTTAAGTGTAACATTTTCATCCCCTAATTATGTCTCATTCAGTGTTCGGTTGCACTAAGTTCCACCATCTTGTGTCCACCATCTTGTGTCAAAAAAAGATGACGACGGCCAACATGCCAAACCTGAGGCTCCAAAACTAAAGTCCACAAACCAATGGCGGACGTTACGGGGACTTTGATAACTTCTTGTTTGCAGTCTATGAGCAGACCACATATTATGATAAACAATAGTTTGGCAAGTGTATGGTTAAGTATAAATCAGTTACAGTAGTTTAGGAGTCCAGTTTAGGGCAGTTTGTTAATTGAAGTCCATCAATAGAAAACTAAATCCCCAACTATTTTGATATTCAATTCATCATTTAAAACAATAGTTTGTGACTTTGGGAAACTTATCTATTCGCTTTCTTTCTGAGAGTTAGATCAGGAGAATAATACCACTCTCAAGTCTGTGCATTAGCTTAGCTTAGCATAAAGAAAAAAAACATCTATCCTGGATCTCTCCAAAGACAAAAACCACCTGTCAACATCTCTAAAGCTCATTAATTAACACAATATATCTACTTTGATCAATCTGTACAAAAACTGAAGTGTAAAAAATACAAGTAGTTGTTTTACTGGGGTTTCTGTGGACTTCTTGGTTGGGTGCAGTAACTTCCACATGCAGCATGGCACACAACTTCCCATGAAACAACTTGTTTTTACACTTGGATGTCTACTTGGATTCAACAAACAAAGTACAAGAAGGTAATTAGTGCACTTTAGAGTTCCTGCTTGGAGGTTTATTTAGCTTTAGAGCAGCCCCCCCTTCCCTTTCTTGTCTTTATGCTAAGTTAACCAGCTGATGCAGCCAGCTTCATATCTTCAGGTAGTCTGTTATTATCAAACACAAATACCGAACATGTATTGGTTGTAGCTTGTCATATCTGTTCCATGTAATTGTAAACGTTGAAGTCACCTCAAGCTCTGGAAATATTTTTCTCTTTCCAGACATTTTATAGATTGTTGTTTGCACCCCTAGTCCACTTCCACACTCCACCACTGTGGCCTCTTATGGAGAAAATGACTGGCTTGCCTAAAGTAACACATGATGATAGTGTAATACTGTTGTGTATCAAGCAAAGGAGAAACAAAAGAAATGTGGACATCAAGATTCACAACGGGCAGAAAAGTTGAAAGCAAACTGGTGAAACCAAATAGAGACAGCGAGAGCTTCAGACCGGAGAAAGAGAATCAACACTGAGCAGTTTTGTAATTTGTGGTAAGGGTTGCTGGCTGGGTGTGCCTACTTTCTGCACTGAAATGAGGAAGTAAAACAGGAGAGCAGGCTGCTTTCTCATCTTCAGATGAAATGACTCAACAGGAGCAGTTAGGATGATGGTGAGTCAGTAGGATGGCTCAGTGCAATGCTCCGAATACCACCGTACCAACCTCCACCCACGACGGGATCCGTCCTCAGCAGCTCACCGCTCCCTGTCCACTAGGATGACATGATGCAAGAACAGTGCTGTCAACTCACCTGTTGGCTGTTTGAGCCAGACAGAGACTCACTCATGCCTGAGTCACACTGGCTTGGCCACAAACCACAGACTCTCTGTTGACAAAGATGTTGTCTACAGATTCCTGCCTGATCGCAAAATAAAAGAAACATGCAATCTCAACTATGAATCGAAATTAACAGATAGATTGGATTTGGGACCAAATCCATCCAGCACCCATGTCCTCCTGGTTCTGTATTACAGTTCAGCAGCAACACAAATACAGGAGTTTACTTGCAGTAGTACGAGGCTACATGCAGGAAGAGCCCATGAAACCCAGCGTCCTCTCTGGCGCTGTGGAGACCCAGCCACAGCCCACTGCACGACATGAGCAGACAATAGCCCTGTGTGTGTGTGTGTGTGTGTGTGTGTGGGATCAGCTCTACTGTCCTACTAGGCCTGAGTTACTTCCCGGCCCACAAAGTTGAGCCCAGCTCGGCCCAGCTGGCAGCCCTCAGAGAGCCTGGGCCCCTCAGTCAGACCCCTCCTCCCAGAACAGCCCACCTCACTGCGGACCGCCGGAGACAAAAGCCCAACGCCCCTGGACTACAGGGAAACGCCTGAAAACACACTGGGTAATGTCCCCAACCCTTATTTAACACCGGTTCACAGAGAACCCAGCACTCCAGTGGGTTTTCACCCCTTTCTTTACAAGCCGACTGTTTTTTTTTTGTTTTTTTTTACTGGGCACCAACATGCTTAACTTTCTTCAACATTTCTCTCCCTTATCACCAGCTATTGGACACGGTGCTCCCGTTTGAGCAGCTGCTTAGCACCACTTCAGTTCATTTCTTCAAGCAAAAGGACCTGGCATGCACAACAGAGAGGGAGCACCTGAATGGAGGTCGAGGTGCGTTAGGGGGCTCTCATTCATTACCCTCGGACTCACCTATGGACACCAGCTTAATGTTCTCCTTGTCCAGGAACTCCAGCGCCACCGACACGTTCTCCAGCTGCATCTGGCGGAAGGTGGGCCTCTGGTTGTACTTTCTGAACATCTTCTTCTGGGACAGGACCTCCAGGAGCCCGATGAGCCGCAGCCCGTCGCCGAGGTCCGTCTGCAGGTTGCCGAGCCTCTTGTTGACGCACTTCAGGTGCTCGTTGCACCAGCGCGTGAAGGTGTTCTGCTGGATCTTCTTCCACGGCGCATCCTCGGCCAGGTCCTTCTCCGTGGCGGGCATTTCTGCGTCCTTGTCCGTGGAGAGAGCGTTAGGAGCGGGCGCGGCGCTCTGGTGGAGCCGGGGGTGTGACGCACTCATCTTTATGGACTCGGCTGACTGGTGGTTCGCTGGCGGTCTCTCTGGGTGGAGTCTGCTGCTCCCTCCTTCTCTCCTTCTCTCCTCGTCTGCGTCTGAGAGGGAAGGGAAGAGGAAAGAGAGGAGTGGACTGGGTGAGACTGACTTATAGCCCGGAGATAGATATTTAGCAAAGAAAAGTAGGCGGTTATGGCAGCGGGAAGCAGAAAAGGGAGTCTTTCTGGACGGCCTGGAGCCGCACGTGATACATGTCACGTGGTGCAAGGAGCTCCAGCGAAACGACACCGTTTCATGTCCGGCGCTCCCGACGCAGGAAGATGGCAGCTGACTCCTCACACAATAAGTACGGAGGGGAGATGGTTTTTGATTGGTCTGATAAATCCAACTTTACAGCCGTTTAAAACAGACATCATGTGTGTTCGCCTACTGATCACAAATGACGTTCATATTTAACAGTGTTGAAAGGATTTTCTTGTTTCTGTCTACCAGACTGTGGAAACTATGAAAGACGATTAGGGCCACTTGAGAAATGAGCAAAGATGATCCATGTACTGATTGTCAAATAATACGAATCTGTTTTTGTCAAAAACTGCATCATTAAGCAAAACTTAAACGACAAATAGTTAATCAGCCAGGTGCAATATGGCCTCTGCTTGCATTCATTCATCTGAATTCTTTTGGGATGTAGCTTCTGTTTATGATGTAGTCTTTCTGTCGAAATGTAGCTTCCCAGCCCTATGTTTTAACATCTCAAGCGGAATCAGACCTGTACTTCTGTAGCGCTTCTCTAGTCCTCCTCAAGGCAAAAGGAGAGTGTGCCTAAAGGGAGAAGTAAACCGCCTGAGGACACTGGGTCTGTCTTATAAGTAATTAAGTAAGTAAGGTTTATTTGTATTGCACTTTTCACAGACAAAAGGTCACAAAGTACTGTACAGGAGTCTGGAAAATAAATAAATAAACGTGTTAAAACCAGATTGACAATAACAGTTAAGAGCATAGTAAAATACACATTAAAAGATGGAGCAGTAAAAAACACAATAAAACAAATAATGAAAAAAAACCAGATAAAAAGCAGGTCATAGTGTTTAACCAAACGCCAGTGTAAACAGGTATGTTTTATTAGGTTTCTGAAAGACAATGCTGAATCAGCTAAACGTAGAGGTTCCAGAGTTTAGGAGCTACTGCCTCAAAAGCTCGGTCACCACGGGTCTTGAAGCGAGTGAGTGGGACGGTCAGAGGTTTAACAGGTTGGATCTGAGGTTGCGGGCTGTAGAATAAGGGTGAAGTAGTTCAGCCACATATGAAGGACTACACGTCTGACTGTGTAGTGGTCTGTATGTGAGGGTGAGGATTTTAAAGTGGATCCTCTGCTCTACGGGGAGCCAGTGAAGAGACCTGAGGATGGGGGTGATATGAGACCGTCTACTTGTCCTCGTCAGTAATCTGGCAGCAGCATTTTGGATTACCTGCAACCGGTTAATCGCAGATTCGCTGAGTGCGGAGAAAAGTGCGTTACTGTAATCAATGTGAAGAGATAAAAGCGTGTATGATCATCTCTAATTCAGCCGTAGATAAAACAGATCTCAGTTTGGTAATGTTTCGTAGGTGGAAGAAACAAGATCGAGACAGCTGCTATCTAGACAGCTGCTTATTATCCCAGAGGTAATAAGTATAAAGAAAATAACAGAGGCCCCAGGACCGAGCCCTGTGGTGCCCCACAAGACAGTGGAGAGACACAAATTCTCCAACAGAGACAGATGTAAGATGAAAACCACTCCAACGCTGTGCTAGATAGCCCACCCAATCACGTAGCCTCTCAAGCAGGATGTTATGGTCTACGTGTCAAATGCCGAACTGAGGTCGAGGAGCACTAAAACAGAACAATCACCTGCGTCCGATTCAAGGGCGTAGGTTTGGTCTCAGCATTGGTAGGGACCCCCTCCTTCCCCGCCATATAAACAAAACGTAGTTGATATTATGTTGAACAGGCAAACTTGAACATTTGTGTAACTTGGAACTGATTTAAACATAACAGTATAAAATATAAATCTATTCTGCAGCACTTAATAGGCTATAAATAAAGTGCTTTCCTCCTTTATGCAATTATTATTATTTTCTTTTCTTTTGATGTGACACCAAAAAGATACATCTGTCTATCATTCACAGAGATGAACTGTTGGCCTACATCTTTAAGATAAATCTGGTCCAGAGCAACCGTCACTTCTTGTGCTGAAGTTGCTGTACTTGGATGGATTTGGGATCAGGCTGGTAGGGTTCACTCCCCATGTCCAGGACTCTGTACACTGACTTCCTTTAGGCTGGTAGGGTTCACTCCCCATGTCCAGGACTCTGTACACTGACTTCCTTGACGGTCACTGTGGCTCAGTTTGATTGTTTCCTAAAAGCAAAGAAAACTTAGCCTAGTCTGCACATGCATGTTTTAACATAATAATAATAATAATTCTCTTGAAACAGCAACAGGTCAGCCATGATAATACACCTCAACACAGAATCAATCACCTGAAGCCCTGATGGTCCCGCTCAGGGGTCAGCAACCTTTCCATCCAAAGAGCCATTTTGCCCTTTTTTCCACCCCAAAAAATTGTCTGGAGCCGCAAAAGCTATTTGATATCACAGCTTATAAAGTTGTATATATAGTCATATTATATATACCAAAACTATAGTTTGTTGTATTTATGAAATCATAGAACAAGAATAAAGACAATTATTGACATTGTATTGCTATTTTACCTGTTTATAACTATCAAACTCTTATAAAGAGGAGAGAAAAAATACTGTCATGTGTCGGCTAATGCCAGTACACACAACTATGGGGACCTAAAGTCCTTTAAATATTTGTGGCTAATGTGGTAGGGCGTTCGTCCTCGAACTGCAAGGGAAAAGGTTTGATCCCCACGTGAGGTTTACATTTTAAACGCATATGTTTTGCTACGTTCACACTGAGCGTCCTCACTACAGACTTTTAGATCACCGCAAACGAAGAACGGATCCGTTTGACTTTTCTTTTTTATTTATTTATCCGTTGATAGTTTACTGAGGGCAGCTCAGTAGCCAGCTAGGAGAAGGTGCTTGACAGCGACATAATAGAATATGACGCACATTTTAGTTAGAAAATATATTAAAACAGTTCCCTTTAAGAGATTTTCCACTCAGGGAGCCGCAACAGAGGTGCGAAAGAGCCGCGGGTTGCCGACCCCTGGCTGCTGCTTCCTCAACCTGCTGCATCTCTTTCTGCAAGTCAATCACGTAGTGTTTCTGACTCGCCACTTCAGCCAATTAAATGACAGCATCTTGTCTCGCAGGCTCGAAGGCGCATTGGAAAACGTGGAAATGTTTTTTTCTCTCTTCTGGGCGACGAACATAGTATAGATAATAATACAAATACGTTTTCAAATATATTGTGCAAAATATTTTTCCCGTATTGGTGGGGACAATTGTGTCTTTCCCAAACTTTGGTCGTGACCAGTCCCTATGGACCCTATGCAAACCTACGCCCTTGGTCAGATGACATTAATAAGTCATTTAAACACCAGGAGAGCGGTTTCAGTCAAGTGCTGTTTGCAAAACCCTGTTGTAACTTGTCAAACATCATTGTAACACACACACACACACACACACACACACACCAGCATGCTTTTCCATTAACTGGGCCATTTAAAACAAATGAACAATACATTTAGATAGTTTGGAGTAATTCAGCTCTGGTCCCTGTTGGTGCGTATTTTTCATTCATTACGTATACGTTATACACGTGATGTATACATTACATATACATTATACACGTCATGTATACACGTATACATTACGTATACATTATACACGTGATGTATACATTACGTATACATTATACACGTGATGTATACATTACGTATACAGTATACATCACGTGTATAATGTATACGTAATGTATACGTGTATAATGTATACGTAATGTATACGTGTATAATGTATACGTAATGTATACGTGTATGCATGACGTGTATAATGTATACATTACGTATACATTACGTATACATTATACACGTCATGCATACACGTATACATTACGTATACATTATACACGTATACATTACGTATACATTATACACGTATACATTACGTATACATTATACACGTCATGCATCCACGTATGCATTACGTATACATAATTAAGACAAAAAGAGTAAGCAGCAGGATTGATTGGAAAGGTGAAGTGAGGAACAAAAGACAGAAGAAGTAAAAGGGTTCCATCAGAAATCTTTTGAGGGATCATCCATGGGTTTGATTCAAACTGAACTTCAGAAAGCACAACAAAGTATTGCCTGGAAGTCAGTAAGAGTGAGAAAGCTGGTGAGAGATTCACTGCGGAGTGGCCATTTGTTTCAATGGAAACAAATAAACGGGACAAAACACATAAAGAGCTATCCAAGGCACATTGAAGTGTATCATTAACTGACCTCTCTGGCTTGTCATCGGGCTCCCTCTAGTGAGCATTTGTGGTACTACATCTTCCGGTCTTTGAATTGGCTCCGCTGCTTCTTTTTCTTACCTCACTGTTTTGGAAATTGCACTTGTCCTCTTGGCACCAATGCTTTTCTAAATGTATCCACTTGTTATTTGTCATCACCCCTTTGTTTGTAATCTGGTCTCATTCTGGACAACAGTTCAATCCTTTTTTGTTTTATTTGCGAACAATCACTAATGTTTTCATACGTGTTCATCAAATAATGGCTAACGTGTAGATGTTCACATTTTCTTCTATTTAGAGGGGCTTTACACTGACCAATAAGGCTATTGTCCCCAGTTCCATTCCAGACCTATGTTTGTCGTACTGCCAACCCCAATACAAAAAAAAGTAATTTCTCAATGTATAATAATAATAGTAATATAAATATATATATACAAGGAAATAAGCTTAATTACGTACATTTCCTCAAGTATATAGAGGTAAAATGTTGTCGTACATTATTTGAGTATACACATTTTGTGCCAATACAGTGGGATCCTACTGTTAGGAAACTACTGGCCTGCAATGTTACTACTATTACTACAATACCATCCTGCAATGGTACTACTATTACTACAATACCATCCTGCAATGGTACTACTATTAGTACAATACCAACCTGCAATGATACTACTATTAGTACAGTACCAACCTGCAATGATACTACTATTACTACAATACCATCCTGCAATGGTACTATTATTACTACAATACCATCCTGCAATGGTACTATTATTACAATACCAACCTGCAATGGTACTACTATTAGTACAATACCAACCTGCAATGGTACTACTGTAAGTACAGTACTGGCCTGCAATGGTACTACTATTAGTACAATACCAACCTGTAATTATACTACTATTACTACAGTACCAGTCTGCAATGTTACTACTATTAGTACAGTACCGGTCTGCAATGATACTACTATTAATACAGTACTGGCTTGCAATGATGCTACTATTAATACAGTACTGGCTTGCAATGACGCTACTATTAGTACAGTCCTGGCCTGCAATGATGTTACTATTAGCACAGTTCCGGCCTGCAATGATGCTACTATTAGTACAGTCCTGGCCTGCAATGATGCTACTATTAGTACAGAACCGGTCTGCAATGATGCTACTATTAATGCAGTGCTGGCCTGCAATGATACTACTATTAATACAGTACTGGCCTGCAATGATACTACTATTAGTACAATACCAACCTGCAATGGTACTACTGTAAGTACAGTACTGGCCTGCAATGGTACTACTATTAGTACAATACCAACCTGTAATTATACTACTATTACTACAGTACCAGTCTGCAATGTTACTACTATTAGTACAGTACCGGTCTGCAATGATACTACTATTAATACAGTACTGGCTTGCAATGATGCTACTATTAGTACAGTCCTGGCCTGCAATGATGTTACTATTAGCACAGTTCCGGCCTGCAATGATGCTACTATTAGTACAGTCCTGGCCTGCAATGATGCTACTATTAGTACAGAACCGGTCTGCAATGATGCTACTATTAATGCAGTGCTGGCCTGCAATGATGCTACTATTAATACAGTACTGGCTTGCAATGATGCTACTATTAGTACAGTACTGGCTTGCAATGATGCTATAGCACAGTATTGGTCTGCAATGATGCTACTATTAATGCAGTGCTGGCCTGCAATGATACCATTGCAGGCCAGTTAAGGTTAGAGCCTGCAATTCCAACAGCTTCTCATCATCACTCCCCACAGCTGATCAGCCGCAAACGGAGCTGAGCAGAGGAAGTTAGATGAAACACTAGTCACGTGTATAGTTAGCACAAAGCACCACTAACCACAAGACATACACACAGAGTGGTGGGGAGAGAGAGAGAGAGAAGTCAGATGCACAGATTACAGCAAAGGCATGGCTTCTGCCTTCATATACTGTGTGTGTGTGTGTGTGTGTGTGTGTGTGTGTGTGTGTGTGTGTGTGTGTGTGTGTGTGTGTGTGTGTGTGTGTGTGTGTGTGTGTCTTTTGGTGGCACTTGTTGGGTGAAAGTAGGACAAGAAGTGTCAAATAAGGACAGGTTTGGTCTACATGTTACCATCTCACACGCTCTTCCTTTTCTCGAGTGGTAGATAATGATGGATTTGGTGGCAGATATATCATCACTATTTTGTGACAGTTTTACTCATGACAGTAAAAAAAGTCCTGAGAGAGATTCAGAATCAGCTTCATTGGTCAAGTATGTGTGCACAGTTCAATGTAACTGTAACACAAACATAGATAAAAGAGCTGTGAACAAGGTAAAGACGAGACAGGACAGTTATGTTAATGTATGAAAGAAAGATAGATGATCAATTAATGTGCAATGATCGGCTCAGAATATAATATAGGTCACAGATTCTTGAAGTTGCTCTTAACCCTCTACAGAATGAATAGGGTTCTTCTGGGGGGAAATATTCCTCTGAAAATACAGTACCAGTCAAAAGTGTGGACACACCTTCTCATCCACATTGAATGAGAACAACAGCAACATATAGTCAGTATACAACACTCATATGTCCCTGGTTTCTTTATGACAATATAGATATTTTTCTGTATACCTTTTCCATCATTTTCTGGTTTCTCGCTCACGTTAGGAAGTATATGTCTATTTTTTTATTTAATTTATGTAAAGCACTTTGCAACTTGCTTTATAAATATTGGCATTATTATAATATATATTTGCATATATTTACATACATACACGTATACAGTACATACATAGGCTAGATACACACACACATCTTTAAACATCATTGCTTCTTTAGAAATTATAACAAGTTATCTTATTTTAAATGTGTTAAATATAGTATGGCACTGTGCCACATGTGCTCTGTCATTTGATGATCAGAAACGTCATATGTCATATAGCAGAAGGCGCAAAAAGCTAAATACATTTATAAATGCGAGTGCTTCTCGTAAACGATAAAAACGTATAAGAGGACCGTCGGCCCGCCAGCGGGGGGCGTAAGCGGCCACGGCTCCTTCAACCCCCCTGGTGAAAGCTCCAGTGCGGTCAGTGTATTACCTTATTTGGTGTGGAGACCCTAATGTAACACCGGAGAGACGCTTCAGTCCGGTGCGCGCGGAGCAGCGGGCTCGTGCGTAACAGCCCATAAACAAACTCCATGGTGTAGTTATGAAGTGAGATGGATGATGAGCTCGCGGCGCTTTACATCCTCTGCTGTGACCGACCACCGCGCGCTCAAACGGTCCACTGTTGACTATGGTGGAGGCTCATTTAAAGGAGCCTGATGAGCAAAGTTCGTGGTGTATAATGACATAATACATGACAGACAGCAACAAGTCCGCAGCGGGACTACACTTACATGAGTCCGGAGTCTGGCTCTCCAAGTAGCGCGTGTCTCTCCGGT
The DNA here is from genome assembly GCA_038501785.1 of Myoxocephalus aenaeus. Lineage (NCBI taxonomy): Eukaryota > Metazoa > Chordata > Actinopteri > Perciformes > Cottidae > Myoxocephalus > Myoxocephalus aenaeus. Next base: position 12,702,056 of record JBAMJR010000040.1, read on the forward strand.
CCGCTCAGTCAGTGCGCGCAGCAGCAGCGCGTCCTCTTGTCACGGAGGCTGTTCGGTGTGTGCCGGTGGGTGTGTGTGCTGCTGCTCGGGGGTGTCTCTCTCTCTCTCTCTCTCTCGCTCTCTCTCTCTCTGCCTCTTTTTTAACATAGGTGACGTCATGCCTGCGCCTTCAGGATTTTAAAGTTTAAAGTTAGTTTTAAAGTTAAGTGCATAGCACCTATCTCTACAAGTGGTTCGAAAACCTTTATGAACAATCAGCATATCAGGACCAAGCACTGTTCTTCCAACAATAACACGTCAACACAGTCACTTCATAATTTACACAAAAAGAGGGTTACATGTTAAATCATCCAGACACACAACATATTGCATCATCATAGAGAGACAGCGAGTGCGATTACTGGCAGCAGCGAGTCAGTGGCAAGCGTATGGCAGGCGTCAGCCAGGTGCCAAGAGAGCAGCGACTCAGCAGTGAGTCAGTGGCACCTCCCTGACTACTGGCCCCCTAGTGGTGCCACCTGTCTGACTACTGGTGGCAATTATCTGAGGAGTCGGGCACTTCTCTGACAACTCCTGGCACTGGCAGTTCGTGACACCTACCGACACCTAACTCTCATTATAGTCATCCATGCTGTTCATGCTTTAAAAAAACATAAAGTCAACCCAGACTCTGGCCTTGACCAAAGACCTGAAGACAGGAAGTGCTTCCTGTCCTGTCCTGCCATCCACTCTGCACTTCCTGCTTCTGTAGGTCTCAGCTTGGCCTCTCCCAGCACCAGGTTCAGGAGCTGCCACTTGGAGGAGTCCACTTTCTGGTAGCGGACCCCTAACATAAATGTGGTCTGAGACCAGGTCTCACCAAACCTGCTAAAAACAGACTACAGAGTCTGTTACATTCATAGAAACAGTGAAACACGATCTCCACCGCCTCAAAGAATGGACATACATTAGACACAGTGGGGTTAAGAAGCGAAATAAAAGTGTTTACAGCAACAGCACCATGTAGAACGCTCCACTGAAGGTCCCCAGTCCTCTTTCTGATGGAGGTGTATATAAAACCCTCCACTGAAGGTCCCCAGTCCTCTTTCTGATGGAGGTGTATATAAAACCCTCCACTGAAGGTCCCCAGTCCTCTTTCTGATGGAGGCTTATATAAAACCCTCCACTGAAGGTCCCCAGTCCTCTTTCTGATGGAGGTTTATATAAGACCCTCCACTGAAGGTCCCCAGTCCTCTTTCTGATGGAGGTTTATATAAGACCCTCCACCCTGGTCTAATCCCAGAGTCCACCCCCAGCTTCGGCCTCCACACGGTCTGCTCTCCCGGTCAGCTTGTCTTTGTTTAACAGCTTCACACACTCGTTCCGGACCTGAACGGGGTCCCTGGAACACTGCTGACGGTCCGCCCCACTCAGCAGTGTTCCAGGGACCCCATTAATAATAATTTCAACTTATATAGCGCTTTTAAAGATACACAAAGACGCTTTACAATATGGACAGTAGACAATGACAAACGGAACAAAAATGAAAGACAAAGTAAACAAAACAAACAAACAGGACAATTTTTTTTGTAACAAAGAAAGAAAGGAAAGAAAACTGGGGAAGCTGAGGGTCATAGTGGAGGATAGGTGCAGGTTTTAGCAGGTGAAAGCGAGATGGAAGAGGTGCGTTTTGAGGGCTTGCTTGAATGAAGCTAGTGAGGGAGCCTGACGGATGTGGATGGGGAGAGCGTTCCAGAGGGGGGGGGGGGGTGCAGCAGCAGAGAAGGCCCTGTCCCCCTAGGTCCGGCGCTTGGTCCTGATGGTCTTCAGGGTGTTTGTACCGGCGGACCTCCTCTCCTCTGCTGTACTCCTGCAGCATCCTGCCCTCCTCCTCCGTCGGTGTCTCGGCCCACCTGCTCAGGATGCTCCCGCTCTGCCATTCTGCACTTCAGCCCGAGAAGAGAAGCCAGCGCAGGTGTGTCTGTCAGACCAGGACCAGCTAGGTCCACCACCTTCCTCAGGGTGGTGATCCCAGAGGAGCTCAGCATGCTGCTGAGCCCTGGTGTCGTACGGTCCTGTACATCCATCCTGGCCCTGTTCACCAGAGGCTCCTCCGGCAGCCAGTGCAGTGATCCAGTCTCCTCCATTTAAAGGAGTTCCACTCTTTAAAAACTGACTGATAAAAAGGAGACAGCCCACCCCGTTTTAAAAGGTTAAAATCCATCAAAAAGAGTGCAGTGTGTACTCCTAGACCAGCGGCATTCCTTAAAATGCAGCCGGCCACGCCCCTCCACACCACATCTGTCAGACCTGTCAGATATTTCTGTACAAACTGAAACCTAAAAGTCGCCACCCTGAAGTCAATGAGGCCAAAATTCTCCAGAGTCTTCCAGAGGTAAAGGTGCTGAAAAGCCTCTTCCTGGTCTAGAGAAATGAGACCAGTTTTAATGCCCAAAGAACCAGAGATGAATATCCCAAATTAAGGACACATTGTCCAGGATGGACCTACCAGGCATACATACGTACAGCCTTCGGTGTGAACACCCTTTTATTGTCGAGCGAGTAAACTACCACGGTAAACGCGGCGCGTCAAATTCACGCCGCGTTCGGTGTGAACATAATTAGTTAGTGATAAAAACATTGCACATAACCAGAGCGTGATCAGTGAACCCAACAGGCACCATGCTGCACTTCCTCACCGTGTTAAAATGGTGTTTAAAACAATACAATCTGTCTAATCTAGCCAGAGACATGACATATTGTCTTTTAGGCGGCTGTAGCTCATGGGGAGAGTAGTCGTCCTGAAGGTAGTGGTTCGATCCTGGTCTCCCCATAGTTTGCATGTTGAAGTGTCCTTGAGCAAGACACTGAACCCCCAGTTGCTCCCCGGGTGCTTCACAGCAGTCCACTGCTCCTGCTAAGGATGGGTTTAAATGCAGAGAATACATTTCCCCACTGTGGGATTAATATGGGAATAATTATTATTATTATTATACTCATTCAGTCTCCTCCACACATCGGCTAGCTCATGTTGCTCCACCGGCTGTAGCTCATGGGGATGAGTGGTCGTCCAGTAACCACAAGGTGGCTACCTCGATCCCCAGTCCCCCCATAGTTCACGTCTCATGTCCCTGAGCAAGACACTTAGCTGCTCCCCGGGCACCTCACAGGGCAGCCCACTGCTCCTCAACCAAGGATGGGTCAAATGCAGAGAAGAATTTCCCCAAGGGGATTAATAAAGGATAATTTATTTATTTCTCAGTGCATGGGATAGACTGTGAGGCTCCAGGTGGTTCCTGTCTAGCAGATCATTCTCAGTGCAGTTAAAATCTCCTCCTAAAAATAAAAAAGTCCTCCACATTCACTCGGCATAGAACGCTGCTTAAACCCCTTAAAAAACCCACTCGCTCAGGTCCTGAAACCGGAGAATTAACATTCAGAAACACAACATAAACGTGCTGGAACTTTGGCCCTCACCATCAGCAGCCTGCCCTCCACCTTCACAACCCCCCCCCCACTGGTTGTGCTCCTGGGACTGGGAAAAGAAAGTTCAGCGACGCAGTCTTCCAGCAACAGGTGGCCATGTACTCCCACTGAGTGTGTACTGACACACTGACCAATCACAGCGCACGTTAATGGTCCTATGGCGAAACAAACGTCCAGAACCCTAGAAGGCCTTCTCATGTAGTTTAATCAGCTCTCGATTCAATAGAGAAACAGAAGTGAAATGTGATTGGATGAGGAGAACCTTAAACAGCGGCCGCCACGCCATGCAGCAGGCTGAAGGCAGGAAGCAGAGCAACAGAGGAACACGGGAGCTGTGCAATGACAAAATAAGCTAATAGGGAAAAATAATTATAATACATGTGGTGCATTTGTGAAAAACAATTAAACTATAAAATAGCTATAATTTTTAAATATATATATATATAAAAAAGTAAACTTTGTGATTCTGTTTAGGCCAGCAGAGAAGGCTTAGCAGGCCCTGACGGCCCACCACTGTCCACTTCACTGTCTGTCAACACGACATCTCCTACAACTGCTTCATCCTCATGATCCTCTGCTTGGTTACCTGTCTCCTGCCTCCTACCGGCCTCCACCTGTCCTCCAGCACTCACCCGCCTCCTTCTGACCCGCAGTCTGTCCCTCAGCAGGTGTTTCTCTAGAAGCACTCTGCTCATCCGAGCTTTTCTCCGGACACGCTCTGGCCTGATGTCCCTCCCTTCCATAAAAGAAAGATAGATAGATAAATAGATGTTGTGTGTGTGAGAGAGATAGCTTGTGTGTGTGTGTGAGAAAGAGAGATAGATGGATTGTGTGTGTGTGTGTGTGTGTGTGATAGAGAAAGAGAGATAGATGGATTGTGTGTGTGTGTCTGTGAGAAAGAGAGATAGATAGTGTGTGTGTGTGTGTGTGTGTGTGTGTGTGTGTGTGTGTGTGTGCTCTCCGGCTGAGCACGTTTATAAAGCTGTCTGTTTCAGTCAACATAATTCATAACCTTAACCTTTCTTTTGCTAACCATAACATACAAAGCTCCTGTAAACTTAGGGAGATAGTGGGCTGAATGGAGCCCACACCACCATGTTTCCATAACCTTAACCCTAACCCTAATGGAACCAATCCTTACTCTTTCTCTAAACCAAACCTTGCTGGATTAGACTTCATCCTAAATCATGTCCACATAACTGGAGGTGAATACCGAAGTGAAGTAACTGTCTTTGTTGAAAAGCTGCTCAGTAACTGAAGTTCCAGCAGCTACTGTGAGGACTGGTCTATGTTTCACAGATCAACTCGCATCTTTTCACAGTACTAATTTCAAGGTGATTACAGAGGAAACCAAAATGATCGGACACGATTTTATGATCAGTGAAGTGACCCATTACAAATGAGTAATTCTTGAATCTTGCTTTTTTTAACACCATACTATGTATTTAATTACGAATTGATTCGAAGATTACAAGAATTTCAACATTTTTATTTTCATAAGGACCCCTCCCTGTGTTGCTGTAGCATGATAAAAGTGTTAGCGTGATAGTATTATCAGTAATTCTAAGAGGCAAGATCTATTTTCATTCTTTTAAACGTTGAAAACTAATTTTTTCTCAAAGCCCTTTACAATTTTTGCCTCTTATTCAACAAGTTACACACAAGCAATTTGTGGTTCAGTGTTTTGCCCAAAGAGGAGCTAGGCATCGAACCGCTAACCCTGCAATCAGTGGACAACATGCTCTACTGAGCAGGCCGCTTTCAGGTAGGAGCAAGTTAGTGACGTTGCTAACATTAATCAAAGACAACGTTGTCAAGCAAAGCTAACCTTTGTATAAACTTCCATACAAACCAATTTACGGCAAGTGTAAATTACTTATGATCCAGCCTCTTATTTTAAAATTCATCTGTTGTCATACACAGCTGCTGCTTGCATTGTAACTTATGTTACGGCCTGCCTAGTGTGCCTAGGCAGGCCGTAACACAGGCCTAATACAACACAAAAAGAAAATAGCTTTGGCAAAGGTGGAACCAGTAAAGGAAACAACAAGGCAGTTGAGATAAACGGCAATAAATATAATTTATTGACAGCTAACAAAAAAGGTAAAAGAACTAAAATGGAAGCAATAGGCCTCAGGGTCTCAAAGGCCAAAAACAACAAACAAAAAACCCCATACTAGCTAGAAAACAAAGTATCTCTTGCCTATCGTGGAACAACAAAACAGAGGGGAAAAAAAAAAATGGCAGAGAACCCCTACATAGCTTCCCCAAAAATGATCTCAATAGTAGCCTGCACTCAGGCAACATACAAGCTCCAGTCCGACCGCTCGCAGCTCAGAGAGGAAGAGAGAGAGAGCACTGGATCTGGGTCTCTCTATATCTCCAGCCCACTGATTGCCTGATGTCTCTCAGGTGGCGCTGCTCCAGGTGCACCAGCTCTGCAACAATTGACAAGAGGGCGGAGTTAAATCAGGGGGCGTAACACCCCCTTCCATAAAAACATGCATAACTTTTCCTAAGTTATGTCACACCTAACATACCACTCTTCAGCAAATTACACTCTGGACAACGTATCAGCCACAATGTTATCAACACCCTTCTTGTGAATGATCTCGAGATTATATTCTTGGACCAGTAATGCCCAGCGCATCAGCCTCTGGTTCTGGTTGTACATCCGGTTGAGGAATACCAAAGGGTTGTGGTCGGTGTATACCACAACAGCAGCTGCGCTGGAGCCCACGTACACTTTGAAATGTTGCAAGGCCAGGAGCATAGCTACGGTTTCCTTCTCGATGGTGGAGTAGTTCAGCTGCGGACGTTTGAACTTGACCGAGTAGTACGAGACCGGATGGCTGATGTTATCTGCTCCATCTTGGAGCAGCACTGCTCCAGCTCCAGTGGCACCTGCGTCCACCTCAATCTTGAAGGGTTTAGTAAAGTCAGGGGCAGCCAATACAGGAGCACTACAGGAGAGATTTGGCACAATCAAAGGCATGTTTACAGTCAGAAGTCCACACAAAAGGTTGCTTTGTTACTACACAAGCGAGTGAGAGGTGCTACTACCACAGAAAAATTTCTGCAGAAGCACCGATAATACCCAACCAGTCCTAGGAACCGTCGGAGTTCCCGTCTGGTGCAGGGTACTGGGTAGGACAGGATAGCATCCACTTTCGCAGTCACAGGGCGCACTTGCCCAAGGCCAACCTGCTTTCCCAGATAGGTAACCACAGCCTTTCCAAACTCACATTTTGCCAGGTTCAACGTCAGCGACGCTTGAGCTAAACGGGCAAACACATTTGTTAGCGTAGTTATGTGATCAGACCAGCAGGAGGAGTACACTACTACATCACTGAGATGAGGAAAAGGAGCCGTGGACCCAGTCGAGTAGTATGGTTACCAGGCGTAGAACACCAGAGTAAATGAGTAAAGGTTGACAACTTAAGCTTCACCAACAGAGTCTTGTCACAGCACAGGAAAGCATATAGCTAGGGTGACCAGACGTCCTCTTTTTCCCGGACATGTCCTCTTTTCGAGACCTAAAAAAAGCGTCCGGCAGGGATTCCAAAAACGTCCGGGATTTTGCTACGTCGGGGAAAATAGTTATTACCCCCTTACAAGTTTTGGAAATGGTACGTCCGGGAAAATAGTTATTACCCCCTTACAAGTTTTGGAAATGATATCTCCCTCACGTTCCACCTTCTTGCGCAAGCTCTGACTGTAGAGAGAACTGTCATTGGTCGACCGATCTCAACGTAAATGTAAGTTCACGGCATGCTACACACTACTGCTACCCCCCCCCCCCCCCCGCGACGAAGTGTCCTCCTCCTCCTCTCTCCCCCCCCCCCCCCCCCCCCGGAACGAAGTGTCCTCTATTTCACAAACTCAAATCTGGTCACCCTAATATAGCTATCGCCAGATGAGGGGAAACTTTGTTCATCTTATTTTCTATAAGCAGTGTAGTATTTAAGTGGGACGGAACTCACATGCTAACTAGCCGGCTGTCAGCTAGTTAGCTAGCTGCTGTATACTGGCCCTCAATGAGAAAGCAATAGAAAAATGGTTTGCCATTTTGTCTGGTTTATATGAGTTTTCTGGTGGTTGTGGGCATATTTCCACCAGAATAAAGTGTCTTTAGGGGTCTTCACATCCTCAGATGAGGACTTCTGTGTTGGTTCTTGCAGCCAACAACAGAACAAGTAGCGTACTTTGCTTGTTCTGTGGTAACAGGTCTGTGCTGGCGAGGAGATACAGTAACAACCATGGCCACCTTGCCGGAGGGGGAGCTAAGATGGCACATGGACCTGCACACTTTTCTTATAGATGGAGCAGGAGAAAAAGAAAGAGGAGGGTCTTTTCTCACACATTTTGTAGGTCTCTAGACAAACCGTGGGACAGTCATGAAGTCAAAGTCAAAGTCAGTTTTATTGTCACTTCTTCCATTTGTGCAAACATACAGAAGACCTGAAATTATGTTTCTCTACTGTCTGAAAATAAAGTGAATAGTGCAACATTTAAAAATAAAAAATAGACAACATATAACATATAAACATATAAACATAGTGCAGAAACATAAAGTGAATAGTGCAACATTTAAAAAAGTAAAAAATAGACAACATATAACATATAAACAACATATAAGCTAGGGTGACCAGACGTCCTCTTTTTCCCGGACATGTCCTCTTTTCGAGACCTAAAAAAAGCGTCCGGCAGGGATTCCAAAAACGTCCGGGATTTTGCTACGTCGGGGAAAATAGTTATTACCCCCTTACAAGTTTTGGAAATGGTACGTCCGGGATTTTGCTACATCCGGAAAATAGTTATTACCCCCTTACAAGTTTTGGAAATGGTATCTCCCTCACGTTCCACCTTCTTGCGCAAGCTCTGACTGTAGAGAGAACTGTCATTGGTCGACCGATCTCAACGTAAATGTAAGTTCACGGCATGCTATACACTACTGCTACCCCCCCCCCCCGCCCGCGACGAAGTGTCCTCCTCCTCTCTCTCTCTCTCTCTCTCTCTCTCTCTCTCTCTCTCTCTCTCCTCCACCCCCCCCGGAACGAAGTGTCCTCTTTTTCACAAACTCAAATCTGGTCACCCTATATAAACATAGTGCAGAAACGTATAAACATAGTGCAAAGACATATAAACATAGTGCAAAAACAAATTAGGAAACTATTTAAGTGTGCGTGTGCGTTAATAGCAGCGGTCAGACAGTTTAGCAGCAGACACGAGTCTAGATGTGGGAGTGGTGAGGTAGAGAGTTCAGCTTCCTGACAGCCTGGTGGATGAAGCTGGTTGAGAGCCTGGTGGATGAAGCTGGTTGAGAGCCTGGTGGATGAAGCTGGTTGACAGCCTGGTGGTGGAGACCGTGTGAGGGGTGGCAGGAGTCGCTCACAATCGTGGTCGCTTTGCGGGTGAGGCGGGTGTTGTATATGTCCTGCAGGGAGGGGAGGGGGGGGAGTGAGGCACCAATGATTCTTCCAGCTGCATTCACTATGCGCTGCAGGGCTTTCCTGCTGTGGTTTGTGCAGCTTCCGCCCCACACAGTGATGCAGTTGGTCAGGATGCTCTCGATGGTCCACGGTAGAAGGTGCACATGATGGATGGAGGGCTTCCTGCTTTCCTCAGTTTCCGGAGGAAGTAGAGGCGCCTCTGCTTTCTTTGCCAGGGTTTTGGTGTTGACTGTCCACGAGAGGTCCTCACTGATGTCCACCCCCAGGAACTTGGTGCTGCTGACTTGTTCAATGTCAGCACCGTTGATGGTCAGTGGTGAGTGTTGGGTGTGGCCTTTCCGGAAGTCAACAACAATCTCCTTGGTCTTGCTGTTGTTCAGAAGGAGGTTGTTGTCTCTGCACCACGTGGTCAGAAGGTTGACCTCCTTCCTGTAGTGGGTCTCGTCATCCTTGGTGATGAGACCTATCAGAGTGGTGTCGTCTGCAAATTTGACCATGTGATTGGTGCTGTAGGTGGTTTTGCAGTCGTGTGTCAGCAAGGTGAAGAGCAGTGGACTGAGCACACAGCCCTGAGGGGCCCCTGTGCTCAGAGTGATGCTGCTCGAGGTGTTGTTGCCGACGCGTACTGCTTGTGGCCTCTCACTGAGAAAGTCCAGCAGCCAGTTACACAGCGAGGTGTTGAGCCCCAGCTGGTCAAGTTTGCAGATGAGTTGTTGTGGGATGATGGTGTTGAACGCTGAACTAAAGTCTATGAACAGCATTCTCACATACGAGTCTTTTTTGTCCAGGTGGGTGAGGGCTGGGTGGAGAGCAGAGCAGATTGCATCCTCCGTGGACCGTTTGGCACGGTATGCAAACTGGAAAGGGTCCAGTGTGGGGGGGAGAATGGATTTTATGTGTGACATGACTAGCCGTTCAAAGCACTTCATTATTATGGGGGTAAGTGCCACTGGATGATAGTCATTAAAGTGCATTGAAAAAGTGCATTTTGCATAATATGTGATTCCGTTTGAGAAAATTACCAACTAAATTTGAGCATTTTAATTAAGTTTTCTTGAAAATTGGTCATTTACAAGGTTACACGTTACAAGGGTTTTTATTTGTCATTGTACGACCAACATTTATGTTGTTGTCCCAATTTGCCACTTAGGAAAGACATTTATTTAATTTTTCTGAATTTGTACAAATATGTGTCTTTTGAAATTGAAAAAACTGCAGCGGCATTGTAGAAGTTTGAAAGACAAGAATTAAAATCACATTAATTAAGATACATTGGGTGGTTTTTGAATTAAGATATTTCAAAGCTGTGAATTCAGGTTCATCATTATGTATTCAATAATATAATTACTGTTCACAGGTTGATATTCAGTTGTGTGTAATTTCTTTTTAATGATTTATGTCTTTGCTTACATGGGCGACCCATGTACCATGAGAACTGGAGTTACATCCATGATCATGTTCAATGTTACTGTACACTGCGTTTTCACGTTCACTCGCTCAGTCATGAGTGCATCCAGCTTCTCATCTAGCTCTCTGCAAGACAGTGAATGAGAACGCTGCCTAAAGTGTTGAGCTTTTATTCTGCAATGTCTCTTTAGTTTCCTTAGAAAGAAGAAGAATGAAATGAATGAAAAATAGACGAGAGCGAGATAGAGATAGAGAGAGGGGAAGAAGAACGTTCTATCTATGTGCATGTGTATGAATCAGCATGTGTTAATAAGAGCCAGATGTCTGCCGTTGTGGTAGTGAGCTCGTCCAGTCGGTCAGTGACATCATCTGTATGCAGCTTGTTGAAGTTACATCACCAGAGGCTTATTTGTTGGGGTAAATACTCACAAACATATACACACACACACACACACACACACACACACACACACACACACACACACACACACACACACACACACACACACACACACACACCAACCACTATGTAACACTCTGATCCACACAAACCAGTGAAAAGAAGAAGGCAACTTACACTACTATCTGGTCTTAGGAAAGGAAAGGAAATAACTTTCCTCCAAAGTCCACACAGCACAGAGACTGAAGGGGGAACAGGTGAGTGGTGGGAAGAGAAGGCCAGGTGACTGGAGGTCAAAGGGCATCTGGTGGACAGGTAGAGAATGCCAATAGCTTGATGCTCTCTAGGGTCCCCCTCTAGCATCATTTTTGGACATTTCCGTTTGCATGCTGAAAAGTTACTCAATCAATTTCTACTTGTTGCATGCTTGTTCTGTCTTTTCAAACAGTCTTCACAGGAAACTCAATTCGGGTTAGGCAACACAACAACTTAGTTAGGTTGAGGAATAGATCTAAACACGGTCCAGTTACTGAGGTAAATGGACTGTACTTGTATAGATCTTTTCTAGTCTTCCGACAACTCAAAGCTCTCTAACACTACATGTCATCATTCACCCGTTCATACACTGATGGGAGGAGCTACCATGAAGGTACCACCTGTCCATCAGGACTAACTAACATTCACACTGATGGGAGGAGCTACCATGAAGGTACCACCTGTCCATCAGGACTAACTAACATTCACACACTGATGGAGGAGCTACCATGAAGGTACCACCTGTCCATCAGGACTAACTAACATTCACACACTGATGGGAGGAGCTACCATGAAGGTACCACCTGTCCATCAGGACTAACTAACATTCATACACTGATGGGAGGAGCTACTACACACCGCAGGAACAGCCTGTAAGTTCCGTGACAAAAACATACTTCTATACCTTTCATATGTTTGTTGACCGTTTTAGAAAAGCAAAAACTTACTTCAGGCTGTGGTATGTTGTGATTTGATGTCAGCTAAGCGTCGCTATATGGTCCGCGCAAACTAAATATCAGTCGGCCGAGACTGTTAAAATGTGCAAAGTGGGATGTAAAAGGGCACTGGTGAGAGATGATAGAGCCGGGGGGCCAGGGCCTGGCTGACAGCCACTTCACAAAGCTTCTCTCTGACAGACAGTTATTAAGGCACTAAAGTGGTAAATTGTTTAACTGAGTTTAAAATGTTCCCTCTGCACTCACTTTCTGACTCCCGTTCACATCCACACTCTCTGAGCTGAATATAAACGTACATGCTGTTGCTGACAAATTGTACACATGCCCAAACACAGACCTGAGGCGCTTACATACGACCCATAAACAGCACATTAAAGCCCACTTGCAGGTAATGCAACAAACATTCCTCTTTCGCATTCCTCTGGGCCTCCATCTGGCTCAACCCAAAGGCACATAAAAGTGGCTCCCATATGACAAAGTAGAGTAGTTATGGAAAAACGGTACTCATTAAAAGGAATGTAGTCCATATTTAGACATGTCAAATATGGGCTGCGGTTGAATAGTCCTTTTTGGTTAGGAAGGTTCCTAACTGAGTGAAATGAACCGGAAGTATCTAAGTCACCGCCATAATAAGTGCTGGTCGAATTCTCTAAATGCAAAGGAAAGGAGCTTCATGCTTCCTAACTTAGCTCCTTTAGATAGGAACCACTGGACTTCCTTTACGAAAGGAAAGGAGATAATGCCGCCCCACCATTCCTTGCGGCGGTAACATTTCAAGTGACGCATCATTCGGCCGTTCACGAGAATGAGTGCTGAAAACTGCTGTAAACTGATCAAACTGCTGTAAACTTTGATCAGGTCCTTTAACTCCCTCGTAAAAAAAAAAAGGACTGCCTTTTTTCACCTACGTAACATGTACCAAATCCGGCACATCTTATCTCAAAGTGAAATTATTCACGCATTTGTTACTTCAAGGCTGGATTACTGTAACTCCTTATTATCAGGCTGCTCTGGTAAATATCTTAAATCTCTCCAGTTGATCCAGAATGCTGCAGCTCGTGTACTAAAGAGGACGAGGAAGAGAGATCACATTACTCCTGGATTAGCTGCTCTGCACTGGCTTCCTGTAAGATCAAGAATCACATTTAAAATCGTTTAGCCAACCCTATTAAGTTAAGTTGGACACAACCCTAATAAATGCGTTTAACCAACCCTAGTAAATTAAGTTGACACTACTCAAACTTTATGTCTGGTCAAAAATAACAAATCCTTTATTAATCCCCTTGGGGATCTTCTCTGCATTTAACCCATCCTTAATTAGGGAGCAGCGTGCTGCCCTGTGAGGCACCCAGGGAGCAGCTGGGGGTTCAGTGTCTTGCTCAAGGACACTTCAACATGTGAACTATGGGGAGACCAGGGAATGAACCGGCTACCTTGTGGTCACGGGACGACCACTCATCGCCCTGAGCTACAGCCGCTAGATAGTTAGCTATCTAACAGCTGAAGACATTTATGCACATATCTTTTTTTGCATTTAGATGGACATTTAGATGATAATGGATTCCTGCTTACCTTTAGCGCAAGCCAACGTGTGTCTTCTCAACAGTCTTCTTTGTAAAGACTGTGTCTTCTCAACAGTCTTCTTTGTAAAGACTGTGCCTTCGCCTTGATTTTCGCGGTCAAGCCTTGTGTAACGGCTTTGCGTTACCCCGTGGGTTTTCTGGGCGGCACACACGGCAACACACTCTGGGTTTGGTAAGTAATATGCTTTATTGTCTGTGTGCTCTCGGCCTCGCCCCTGAGCACACCTCTGCTGGTTTCGGCTTAGTCCCTCACTCCAGCACTACGTCCTCGGCTCACCGCTCTCCCGTTCCACAGACGCTACTCCTGTTTAACGGGAAGACACACATGCACACAATTGCCCCCAGCTGCGGCTCATTACCTCATCACGACACCTGTTCCCTTGAACCACACCCTCGCTCAATTCCCTCTGCAGCTGAGCGCAACCCTGCCCCGCCCCCACATACCTCCACCGCCCGACTTAGGCCGGGGTCCCATCCAGCCTAACCTACTCCCCCTCCCCCCCGTGAGAGCGGGAGAGGAAGTCGGCCACGACCATCTGCGTCCCCGGCCTATGGATCACCTTGAAATTAAAAGGCTGCAACGCCAGATACCACCGGGTAATCCGCGCGTTGGTATCTTTCATGCGGTGGAGCCACTGGAGGGGGGCGTGGTCCGACCAGAGGGTGAAAGAGCGTCCCAGGAGGTAGTAGCGCAGGGAGTCGACCGCCCACCGGATGGCCAGGCACTCCTTTTCCACCGTACTGTACCTGGCCTCCCTCTCGGATAGCTTCCGGCTGATGTAAAGAACGGGGTGGTCAACCCCCCGTACCTGCTGGGACAAAACGGCCCCCAGCCCTCTGTTCGAAGCATCAGTCTGCAGAGTAAAGGGAAGAGAGAAGTTAGGTGTATGAAGGAGTGGTTCCCCACAGAGAGCCTGTTTTACCTCCTCAAACGCCAACCGGCACTGCTCCGTCCACTGGACCGGATCTGAGGCACCCTTCCGGGTCAGGTCAGTCAAGGGGCTGGTCAGATCCGCGAAGTTCGGGATGAAGCGCCTGTAATAACTCGCCAGCCCCAGAAACTGCCTCACCTCTTTTTTTGTCTTGGGCCGCGGGCAGGCCGCGATTGCAGTGGTCTTGTCCACCTGAGGGCGCACATGCCCGCCGCCCAAGTGGTACCCCAGATACCGTACCTCCCTCCGTCCAACTGCACACTTCCCCGGGTTGGCGGTGAGCCCAGCCTGCCTCAGGGACTCCAGCACCGCGGCCACCCGCTGCACATGCTCCGCCCAGGTGGTGCTGTGAATGATTACATCATCTATGTAGGCGGCAGCATATGCAGCGTGCGGACGCAGCACCCGGTCCATGAGGCGTTGAAAGGTGGCTGGGGCACCGAACAACCCGAAGGGAAGCGTGGTGAATTGGTACAAACCAAACGGAGAATGCCGTTTTTTCCTTCATCATCATCATTCACCCTGCGATAGTCCACGCAGAACCGTATAGACCCATCCTTCTTGACAACAAGAACAATGGGGCTAGACCAGGCACTGTTGGACTCTTCTATTACCCCCATCTCCAACATTGCCGCCAATTCTCTCTGAACCACTTTTCTTTTGTGTTCAGGTAACCTGTAGGGTCGTAACCGCACCGTCACGCCTGGAGGAGTCTCTATCTGGTGCGTGATGAGGTTTGTGCGTCCTGGCAGGAGAGAGAACACGTCAGCAAACTGATCTTGCAACTGGGCAATGTCTGTTCTCTGGGTCCCGGAGAGATGGTCTTCACAAAGGAGCGAGGCCGGATTGGTGGATTTTGGGACCTCAGGCCCCAGCTCCTCTCTCTCAGAAACCGCGGACACCAGAGAAACAGACTCCGCCTCCCTCCATGCTTTCAGGAGGTTGAGGTGGTAGATCTGTGTAGCTCCGCCCCTGTCAGAACGCACCACCTCATAGTCAACATCCCCCACTCGCCGTGTGACCACAAAGGGCCCTTGCCACTTGGCGAGTAATTTAGAGCTGGAAGAAGGAAGTAATACAAGTACCTTTTCTCCCGGTGAGAATTGTCTCAGCCTGGCTCCTCTGTCGTACAGCCGTATTTGACGCTCCTGGGCCTGGAGCAAATTCTCACGTGACATCCGACCCAGTGTGTGGAGTTTTGCTCGCAGGTCCAGGTCCAGGTATTGAATCTCATTCTTACTGGTGCTCTGACCTTCCTCCCAGTTTTCCTTAATCAGATCGAACACCCCCCGTGGGGTCCTGCCGAACAGCAGTTCAAAGGGAGAAAATCCCGTGGAGGCCTGGGGGACCTCCCGCACTGCAAACAGAGAATCAAGCCATTTATCCCAATTACGTTCATCATCATTAATACATTTACGGATCATGGACTTTAGAGTCTTATTCAGACACTCCACCAGACCGTCGGTGGTAAACACTGGTCCGAATAGATTTAATGCCCAGCAACCCGTAAAGTTCTCTCAGTGTTCTTGACATGAACGAGGTGCCCTGGTCAGTCAGAATCTCTTTCGGGATTCCGACTCGGGAGATAACCTGAAACAGCGCCTGCGCGACACTCTTTGCAGAAATGTTGTGCAACGGCACTGCCTCCGGATATCGTGTTGCGTAATCCACCAGGACTAACACAAAGCGATATCCGCGTGCGCTCCGGTGAAATGGCCCGATGAGGTCCATGGCTATTCGCTCGAATGGCACCTCCATTAATGGCAGAGGACGCAAAGGCGCCCTCGGAATGGCCGGCTGATTTACCAATTGACACTCCGGGCAGGACGCGCACCAACGGCGCACATCCGCCCGGATGCCCGGCCAATAAAATCGGGTCATTATCCGGTCTAGTGTTTTTTCGTATCCCATGTGACCAGCCATCGGGTTATAATGAGCCGCCTGGAAAATCATTTCCCGACGGCTTTTCGGCACCAGCAACTGGGTGTTCTCTTGCCCTGTCTGAGTGTCACGACTCACTCTATACAGCCTGTCCCTAATCAATGAAAAGTGCGGATATGACTGCGCTGCGTCATATCCCCAAGTGATTCGGGTTGCCGGCCCTCCAACACCCTCCCCCGGGATTGGGGGAGGGTGTTGGAGGGCCGGCAACCCGAATCACTTGGCCCACCTCCATCAAGGGGCACTCCCTCCGGAAGTGTCCGGGCTGCCCACACCTCCAACACTCCTGCCCTGACGTCTGAGGACCCCTCTGTAGGTCGGGAAGGGTGCCGGTGCTGGCCGTGATCGGCGGATCGGGGACCCGAGGGAGGGGTGCCGGCCAAGGAGCCGGCGAGAGTCGCGCCGGGGCCTGCGGAGGTAGTCTCCTCCGCGGGGCGGGTGTCGGCCGGGCCGACGCGCGGCCGCTGTCCCCCGGCCCGGGAGGATGCACCGCCAGGTGATCCTCCGCCAAGGTGATGGCGGCCTCCAGTGCAGTAGGGCGGTGGCAGCGGACCCATGCCGATGTTCGGGCCGGCAGTCCGCCCACGAACTGCTCAAGGATCACCTTCTCCACCACTTCGTGCGCCCCTCCCGCCACCCCGGGTTGTAGCCATCTGTTGGCGGCGTCCCTCAGCCGCTGGGCAAAAGCGAATGGCCGGTCCTCGGCCCCGAGCGTTGCCTCCCGGAACCTCCGCCGGTGGTCCTCTGGAGACAGGCCGAGCCGATCTATTACGGCCTTGCGCACATCCGCATACACCTGCCAATTAAATCAACTTTTAAATTGGATGGACGGTTCTTGAGATCTGCGAAGGACTCACACACACGCACGCACGCACGCACGCACACACACACACACACACACACACACACACGCTTTAAATGTAGGTGAGCACGGGTCATTTTGAATACCATTTTGAATTTTTCTCCTCAGAACTGAAATGAACTTAGCACTTAAATGAAAGACACGCACTAACGGAAACAAAGGGACGTGTTAAAGCTCAGATGAACTGAAACGTAAAACATTTATGCACAAGCAACACCACAGCAAACAAAGCCAGACCCTTACAGAACAAGAGCTCATTGTCATCACAGCACAAACCAACACTTAAAACCTCCCTCACCTGCATACACACACTCCTTCAACACACTTAATATGTGCTATCGACTATACGGTGAGGATTTGAAGTCACGGCCGAGCAGAGCAATCACACTACCGCAGGGGGAGTCACACACACCCAGGACGTCAGCAATAATGAGATCATTATGAAACAAACCTGCATGTGAGATGTGCTCAAGATTTCTTATGTTACGTCTGAAACACATTCAGTCGGAGCCAGAGAAATGCTCCGACCAGATCCCTCATCAAGCTGAAATATGTGATACGGAAGTGTTTTCAAATGAGACAGTCCAGGTGAGTAACATCGCTCACAACTTATGTCCACATAAAGGACACACAATCTGGGCTCAAAAGAAGTTTTCTTTTCAGGATTTTCTTTTACTGGAATTTAGGTGAGAAAAGCTGAATGTGACTTAACGTTCTTTGTTTAAAAGAAAACATAACTGCATGCGCGGCTCAGCTGTAACGGTGAGCTAGCAGTACTGAGTATAGTACTGTGTAGTTTGGTAGAAAGAAAATGTTCCAAAATGAAGACGCTCACAACAAGGTCTGTGGATTATCTGGTGAAACCGGGTCGTGATTTCAGGAAAGAGACTTTGCTTTTGATTTTAGCACTTTGAGGACCACAAGGCGAGAAGGCAGACATCTCAACGGCCGGTTCCTCCAACACTCTGCAACTCACCCCAAAACAACATAGATGGATGAATACACACTGGGGCGCGGCTGTAGCTCATGGGGAGAGTGGTCGTCCTGAAACCACAACCGGTTCGATCCCCAGTCTCCCCACAATTAGCATGACTAAGTGTCCTTGAGCAAGAAACTGAACCCCCAGTGGCTCCCCGGGGGCCTCACGGCAGTACACTGCTCCTTAATCACTTAGGATGGGTTAATGCAGAGAATTATTTCCCCAAGGGGATTAATAAAGGATACTATCTTCTTTCTACACTACAGGTACAGTAAGAGGAACAGTAGTTTGGATTTTGGGGGAACGGTTCCATTAAAAGGTATCGAGGACCGTAGGCAGCTGATGAGGCCAGTGGGACAGGTGCACTGGTGGAGGGAATGTCAGAGAGACGGTTTTTGGAGTCAGAGGAGCTTACATGGCCTGGAGGTAATGAGCAAGCAGACAGTCCTGATGACGGAGTGAGTGCTGTTAGACTGCTGCATGACTTCTTTGTGTTTCCTTCCTTTACAGACCTAACATGGACATACCTTTTATTTGCATCACTGTTTAGGGCAAATGGTGCATTATAATAATGATATATACTATGATAAAACCAATATTTGATGTTATGAAATGTAGATGGTAAAAGGATTGCGTCCCTATCCCACTTCGAGGTTCTCTTATCAGAATAGATATGGTTAAGGTTGGTTGTCAAAGTAAATACAACTTGTGATGGTCTCAGTCTGCGTAGCCCTGGAGCCAAACCCCTCCGTGTACACTGTGAAGATTAAACAAACACTTGGTGGTGAGGAGTGAAGATAGATGGACTGCTCTGCTCCAATGTCCAGCCTTTCACCCCCTCTCGGGCTATATTAAGACAACCGCTTCCATTGGAGGAGAGCGGCGCTGACGAATCAAGAGAAACAGAGAACAATCTGGACCACCTCCCAGATCTGCAGTTCCTGTTGGGTAATGAGAACATGGGGTCTGAGGCCGCATGAGAGCGTGTCATGCAATCAACACACGCACACAGAGTTACAGCGAACGGAGAAGAGCTGCTCAGTAACTATGTGTGCGTGTGTGCGTGGATATTGAAATTAGACAGCAGTGTTAAGCATCAATACAACACTCAGTCTTTAAAAGGAGACCTGACTGAGCGGAATGAATCAGAACACAGGAATCTAAGGGTAGTAGCCACTGGCCATGTTGGAAAGACACACACACACACACACACACACACACACACACACACACACACACACACACACACACACACACACTCTAAAATCCCACAGTGATTACTGAGTGCAGCTCTGGAGAGTCTCTCTGACCGGATCCCCTCTGAAGTTCAGTCTCTACTCTCTATAAAGCCTCCTAATTCCCCTCCACCCTTCTGTTAATATCAGTCGGAGGCATTTAACAACCCGGGAACGCACATACACGAGTCAATTTAAACACTCCGCCGCCTTCTCCATTTACAAACACAGCCTTTTAAGGCAAGCTCTCTCTCTTCCTGTGTCTGCCTCCTCTGGTCGACTCTGTTTCTGTCTCTTTCAGCCGGCCTGCACACACACACACACACAGACACACACACACACAACACACACACACACACACACACACACACACACACACACACACACACACACACACACACACACACACACACACACCCTTCCCATTTCTTGTTCTGTTTCTCTGGCTCTTTCCACTGAGAAAGCACTGCTAGACTCCCATGAGCGGCGGGGCCCCTCTGGCCCCTCTGGCCCCTCTGGCCCCTCTAGCCCCTCTACTCCTCTGAGCCCGTCTAAACAGAGAGGTGGACTGAGAGTGGCGGCAAATAGTCCAAACACATCCAGTGAGGAACAGAGCAGAGCAAACAAACAGATGGACTGATGACATCTGTGTTTTTGTCTGTATAGTGGGCTGTTTTTTGCAGGTGTGGATGTTACATTCATTAGATCAGGGCACGATGATGCGTTCTAAATTTGGGTCAGGGGCTGAACAAGATGTCTGTAGTTTGGTGGCTTTTCGGCATTCGTGTGTGTGGTACAGAGTTGGAGCGATGGGCTCCAGTGGTTGTGTCCATATAAGGGAGCAGGAATGTAGAGAGAGAGCAGCTATGAATGACTGATCCCCCACAACCCCCCTGGCTTCCTCCCCTCAATCTAGTTTTCTTGAGCTACATCTTCCAGATCTCTGTCTCTGCTTTCATCTGTTTATCAATGTGAATGTCCGTCTAGTACACGGTGTATTTCACATGGGCATATGGGGTGTAGTACTTGTATAAACACACACACACACACACACACACACACACACACACACACACACACACACACACACATACACACACACACACACACACACGCACACCTCTCAGTGAGCCAGCAGGGTCATGATGATGTCATAGGGATTAGACAGAGTAATGTTTCAGAAGCTGTCATCATGACATCATCATGACCCCACTGACTTATCAGTTACCTGTGTGTGTGTGTGTGTGTGTGTGTGTGTGTGTGTGTGTGTGTGTGTGAGAGGCTGCTCTTGCTTACCCGTGGGACACTGTGTGAATTATAAGCATTACATCACTGCTGCAGAAGAAACACAGGTACGGCACACACACTCATGAACACATCACACCTGTGGGACTCATTTGCTCTGTGTGTGTGTGTGTGTGTGTGTGTGTGTGTGTGTGTGTGTGTGTGTGTGTGTGTGTGTGTGTGTGTGTTCACTGTCAGTCATCCGCTCCTGCATGTTAGGTGACGACTGTCGGCTACACCTGCATCTGGACTGAATGTTAAAGGAAACAAATAGGGATTTCACCCCAGACTACTGAGCATGTGTTACAGCAAGATGCATTGACACGAATGTCTGTGTGTGTGTGTGTGTTTTGGCTGGACACCTCCCCTCCATCCTTCTTCACCTAACCCTCCCCTCTGTTCCTTCTGCCTCTCTTGAGTCTGTTATGGTAATGCCGTGCGTCGCTTGGTTGGTCCACCACTTACTAAAACACAAGTGGATTCAAGGCTAGGAATTGTCCTTCATGGTCCCTGGAGGATGAATCATGCTGCTGAGTCCCTTTTGTGGTTTTACGTCTCATGTTGGATGTGTTGCCACGAAAAACAACCAGACATTCTTATGCTCTTAATAACTTTGGTGACCTTTAACTTCTTTCTTTGGCCATAACTCACAAGGTCATAACTAGTGTTTCCAATACTTTGGTTTGTGACCAAATACCTGCAAAATATCCCATTCTCACCAGCTGCACTTTGTGTTTAGTGTAACCTTAATGTTAAAAATGTTCACATTGTCAACGTGAGCATATTAGCACACTGACATTAGAATTCAGAGCTCAACCTTAGAAATGACGTTATCATTCAACAAAACTGCATTGTCAGGGAAACATCCTGGATTACGTTTTGTTGTTGTTGTTGTTGTTGTTGTTGTTGAAGGGTGGAGGTAGGTGGATACAATCACAGGTCTTTCACCCGGACACCACTGACTTATTTCAATAAGTCTGCAACTTTATTAACATAACAAACATACTAATCTTAAACCAAACCATGACGTTTTTATAAAACATAAACCAAGTAGTATTGTGCTGTTTTTGTTTAGTTTCAAAAAAAAATTGGTAAATATATTGAAAATTAGTATTGTAGCTGGTTGATTTCCTGTGAGACCCATAACCCCTCTCTCTCTCTCTCTCTCTCTCTCTCTCTCTCTCTCTCTCTCTCTCCCTCACACATCAGGAGCCAGCCTGATTGGAGGGCTGCTCCTGCGTGAGCTGCATGACATCATATGATCTCATTACTGAGGCAGTTGAGCCTGACGCACAGACCTGCAGAGACATGACCTGCAGAGAGAGAGATCTAAGTACTGCAGTATTATGTGATTTCAGAAAGCATAGTTGGGTTCTAAGACAAGCTTCCTATCTACAGTTTACTTTGTACACTGCTAAATCTGAGAAAGCATACCAAGGCAGATGTTTCCCCTAGATATCTTGTTATGGATATTTCAAGTTTACTGTAAACCTGGTGGACCCCCATGATAATGGCTGATGTCAGGCCACCATACTGAAGTGATGTAATGTGCAGGAGACTCAGAGAACAAACAATTCAATTCAATTCAGTTTATTTTATATAGCCCAACATCACAAATACAAGTTTGCCTCGGAGGGCTTTACAATCTGTACACATAACATCCCTGTCCCGGGACCTCACATCGGATCAGGAAAAACTCCCCTAAAAAGATAGTAAAAACCCTTTCACAACAAATCACAAGGAATAAGTCAGACTCACTTGCTTTTGTTTTCCGTGGCCATGGTTTCTGCTGCGACGTGACATTTCCACTTCCTCATCAACAGTATGGGCATCAGATGCCAGCTCAGCAAAAAAGATCCACTTGTTGCACAAAACATGCCGCAGCTCAAATAGAGAGCCGTGTGCCATCCTTCATCCTCCAGATTCTGTCTCATGACTTGATGATCAGCTAATTCTGATTCTGTTCTTCTCCTGCTTTAAATAATGAAAAAACAGCATTACAAATGCATAACATCATAGAACATCCACATGCTCACACACTGTGTGATTGAGAGTCCAGGCCTGGACTTGTGGCAGTATTGATAAGGCTGGCATTATTCTCTATGTTTTATTGTCCTACAGAAAGACCAAACCCCAAACTGTGTTAATCTGTCTCTAATACTTCCCAACTCTCCCATCTAAAGCCCATTTGTTCTTCCTGAAGTTCTTCTTTAAAAACACCTCACTAATTATAGTTTCTTTTTTTGAAACAAACGTTATTCAAACGGGAGTATTGAGTGCAGAAGGGATGATGCATTTTGTTGGCCAACCAGGAAGTTAGCATCCCCCTAGTTCCCTCCACAAAAAGCCAATGGGATTTGTCCTTTGGACTTTTGATTATTGCAGAAAATAAGCTCCGTGTCAAACAACATTTTTTGATAGTCACGTTCAATTCAATTCAGTTTATTTTATATAGCCCAACATCACAAATACAAGTTTGCCTCGGGAGGACTTTACAATCTGTACACATAACATCCTGTCCCGGGACCTCACATCGGATCAGGAAAAACGCCCCAAAAAGTACTCCCCGGATGGACAGAAGCAATAGATGTCATGTGACCTGAATGAATAACGTAACAGAGTTACAGCACATTACATGAATATAACAGAAATTATTCATATAATGAGTAGTAGGCATGGACCACGATCAGTGGCGGCCGGCCAATAGAGGGCAACGGGGCTTGGCCCCACCCACCTTGAGCCACCAAAAAAAGAGCCACCACATTTTTTTTATTTTTTATATTTTTAATTATAACAAATAACTATAGCGTAAGTTCAGACAGGAAGACAACCCCCTCACACCAGGCGGGCCTCTCACTCATTCCGTCCCTCAACAGCAGCACGCACGTCATACCCTAACCCTAACCCTTCCCTGTCAGGAGCGTCAGAAGCGTCAGACTCTACCAGCTGTTCAGCAGCCGGGCGCGCCCAGCCAATAGCGCAGAGTAACGCCCCCCTTGCTATCCTATCAGCTCGCTGCCATCTCCTTTAAATGTTCTCTTTCTCCGCCTCTAGCGTCCTGCTGCTGTCTCACGCGACCCGCCGCCTCCCCAGCATCATCCACCTGCTCAGATTCAGCACCCCATCTGCTTCTCCAGCAACTTCAGCAGAACCTCCAGCCACCACCACCAGTGTCTGAACTCCTCGGGGGGATATCTACAGATTGCTGCCGCTCAGTGCAAACACAGTGCGATCTCAATCTCCTCGCGGAGTTCAAGCGCCAAATAAATTCTGTGTAACCAGGGACTCATTATCTGGCAAAATAAACATTAACTACTAATCACCCACTGTCTCTCCTGATTGAAATATAATAATATTAATAAATGATACAAATTGTCAATATTTGTGTTTTTGAGCGAGTGAATATACCCAGTAATATTTGTAAAATAGGATATCTGCTCAAGATATATACTTTCCTGCTCGTCCTCCTCTGCTAGTGCACGTCTCTGCTGCGTGTGCACGTGCTGGGGCTAGATGGATTTTGCCCTAATACGCAGTCTGAAAGCAGAGTTCAGTTCATCTTGACCCAGTCTGAAATGTGCCATCCGGGTGGAACAATAACAGGTGGATCTCTGTAGTGTTTGGGATTCTTTTCATTTTGTTTTCTTTCTTTCCTCTCACTCTTGACTCTCAGGGCCGCAGCCAAACAACATCCTCCAGACAGCATCAAGGCCTGTCAGAAGAACTGCGAGGAGGAGCAGGGGGTGGAGGGGGGAAAGGGCAAACATTTCAATAATAATTGTTGATGTATAAAACTCATGTTGAACTATTTTTCCTGGTCAGACCTCCGAACCATCTATGGTGACGAGCTCTGTCCATTCAATTGAATTATTCCAAGTTTCTGTTTAATAAATGCTTAAAGACATTTAAGTGTTTCACATCGCATTTGTTTTCTCTAAAGGAGATTGATAAGGTTAATTAATTTCCATTACAATTGGCGACGAGGATGCGATTGGACGTGTAATCTGGACTCCGTTGAATGACAGAAGGCCACTACTAGATAGGTGATTCCTCCCGAAAGGTGAGAGGCTGTCCTTGGACGGGGTTTTTGAGATTGCCGCTCCAATCCTGAGTTAATTCCAGCCGTAGAGAAGACATTTTGTGGTGTAACAGACACTTGGAAAGGCCGCAACTTTGACCTTGCACTTTAGTGTGCTGGACAGGCATGTCCTGGTATACTTGGGAGTGATGTCAACTCGATCTTGTGTGTCATTTCTTGATTGCACCGGGCCGTTTCTGAAAACTCCGGAGACAAGTGAATCAAAGGCACAGGTTGTGCTGGACTAATGTGTCCCGGTATGCTTGTAGTCTTGTAAGTCTGATCTTGTGGGTTGCACCAGATTGTGCTGATAACTTGGTGTGTTGCACCAGATCATTCTGATAATTCCGTATAACAAGTGACTGGAGAGAAGGCGGAACCGGTATTATGCTTGTAGCTTTTTCAGTTTGATTTTGTGTGTCATTTACTGATTACATGGCATCGTTCTGAAAATTCCGTATAACAAGTAACTATAGTTTTTGTTGGAGAAATGGGTAGAAATCAGAGCAAAGTGCCACCGGTGCAGCCTGTGCAGCCTGTAAAGCCTGTTTACAAAGTCTTATCTCCGGTGATACAATATATGTTGGAGAAGGACAGACACACTGTGGACCAATTGGAAGAATGGGTCAAAATGGGTTTCCCGGAGAAAGGCAGTTTCAGCCTAGAGAAATTGGAGCAACTCCGAGCGTGTTTGGATCAGAGAGAGAAAGACGAAGCGGTAGAACATGAGAGGAAGTCTGAGAAAGAAAGAAAGAACTGGGTACCGTTTAAAGCGGACTGGAAGGGGTATGGTATGTGGAGAGAGAAAGCGGAGTATAGGGAGAGGAAAATATTAAGGAATGAGTGTGATTAAAAAAAATAGAGCAACGGGAAAGGATGAAGGAACTGAACGCACTGCTAAATTGTATCCTTCTTTGGTGAATGGCCGTGTGGATGCTGATCTGGATTCCCTGCCGCCGTCCTACGCTCCTCGGAAGGAAAAGCCGTCCGACCACCAGCCAGAGAGAAAAGAGGAACTGAACAAGCCCCTCACGCGGAATGCGAAGCAGGAATTGGAAGCAAGTCAGGCCCTACCCCAAGTGAAGCAAGTGCAGATAATGCCCATGTGGAGGTAGCAGGACTTGAGGTTCCCATGCTGGTTTTCCGCCCGTGGGGAGAAAAAGAAATTGAAGAAGCAATGATTCATGTGACAAGCCCAAAGATAAATCTGGCCCAATTTGAAAAAAGTTTTCTTGCTTTTGTTGGGGAATACAGGCCAACCATGACGGAGATACGCCGCCTGATGAGCAAAATACTCGAACCGGACTACCACAAAATTGCGGGGGTGTTTACGACCGAGATTTTGACCCGGCGGAGTGTCAACCAGGATCATGACCACAAGGACAATAGGGCGTACAAGTATGCTGTCGCACTGCTCCTTGAGGAATGCAGGAAGGTTTTTCCTCCGGTCATGAGCTTGGCGAACATTGCAAAACTGAGACAGAAACAGGGGAGGCATGCGCCGCCGTCCTGGCAAGGCTCACAACAGCCTTAGCACAGTGGACTAACAAGAGACAGAATGGGAGCTACGCCTCTGGAGCCGTACGAAGTGCATCTGAAAGAACATTTCCTGTGTAAAATGAACCTTGAAGTGGCAGCAAAGATCAGAGAAAGTTGTGTCACATGGATGACTGCAGACCTGAGCACCATATTGACATATGCTGAACATGCTGAAGAGCTGTTGTGGAGCAAGGAAGACGAAAAAATCAAGTCTCGTCAGCGCAGGCTCGAGGACGCCCAGCTGACAATGTATGGCGGCATGGCATCAGATGGGGAAGCTGATGGAAAGCAGGACGACCCAAAACATGTGAAAAGAGAGGGGAGACGTGAGGACCGAGGCGGTCAAAGACAACAGAGGGGCCAAAGAAGAAGACAGAGGGGAAGAGACTTTGACACGCGAGCCAAAGACTATGTGTGCTACACATGTGGCGAACCCGGGCAATGGAGAAGGGACTGCCCATGGGCCCCATGGAATAAAAACAAGGCTGGTGGGAGGACTGAGAGGAGTGGGGGGCGACGGGACGGACCCTAGAGAAGGACCATCCGACACACACCTCAGCAAAAAGGGTGAGCAAATTCTGATTTGGATTATGACAAATTAGTGCATGCGATACACACATTAAAAACTAGACAGACACCACACAACACCATAAGATATATTTGAATGAAAATTAAGGTTTTAGAAAATGACCATAAGTCATGTTAACTATTAAAGGTAAGATGTTCCATATTTGATTGACACGGGAGCCACACTCTCAATTTTGAGGACTTCTGCTTTACCTGTCCCTGAGAAAGTGGCAGATATTGCAGAACGGTTGGCTCGGTGGGTGTATCAATTAGTGAACTGTAGACATCGCTATTGTCTTTTACATTTGATGACATCACAGTCAGACATGCATTTCTGCTGTCTGATTGCTGCCCTATAAATTTAGCTGGGCAGAGATTTAATGTGCATATTTGGAATTATTCTCACATCGGGCCCTGATGACCTGATGGTGAGCGGACAAGAAACCGAACAAATAATGAAATATGACACAGCGGACTGATTTTGCTTCACAACATTCACCACGTGCAGAAAGTCACATGCAAGTTGTTTCACTACACTGCACCGCATGAGTTGTGAGGAGGTGGGGTTTGGAGTGAATGAGGAAGAGATAGAGGGTTTGTGTTTGAGGGACATTTATTGGACCAAGAGTACTGCCTCTGTGTCTGTCTCTCTGTCTCCCAAGCAAGCTGAGTTGTTCCGGGAGAGATTCCACATGTTTCCTTGGCACGAGGCCCAGGAATGGAGAAAACATGGCTGGCTGGCTGCGCACGCAGACTCTGCTCTCTGATCTCAGGCCTTCATGTGCTCCTGAGGACTGGTACAGTGAGAGAGGCGACGTACACAAAAGTGCGATTCGCTCGGTCTAAAGTTTCATATCTGGGACATGTGATCACAGCAGAGGTCAAAACCCTCTCTCCCAAAGGAATACAGGCAATTCAAGCTGTGGCTAAAACACAAACGAGCTTCTAAATGACGTCATATTATAGATAGTGGATCTCAAGTTATTCAGAAAGAGAGGCACTCCTCTCTTCCATGATTCATGGTAAACATCTTTCTGCATGACAAACTGACCTGGACCGACTCCTCGAGTGAGGCTTTCTTAAAGAGTGCATTACTGTGTGCTCCGACACTCGGACTAGCTAACTGGACACACCGTTGACACAGTACGTTGACCAACGGGACGGTTACATGACATCAGTTTGACTGAGGACTGTGGGGGGAAACAGAGACCTGTTGTTTGTTTCACTAGTGTTTTCTACCTTAATCCTGCAACTTGTTTTCTACTCCAACCAGATGGAGAGCCGCATAACTGTGTTGTTTTCTTTTGAACAGGTCTGAGCGCTGAGCTAGAAGCCTAAAACTGACTGTATGAAATGTGATGCTCACGCTAACGCTTCTGATCCCTTTCAACAGGTAATGCTGCAGCGAGGCTTATTTAGCTTTTCTCTTTTCAGCTCATAACACTAGGTGTGCCTTCAGAAATATCTTTCATTGATGATGGTGACGTATTTCCAGACATTGGCTACCCCAGAGTGAAGGGATGGGCCTCTTCTGGTCCAGTTTTAATCATGATGTAAGGAAGGACGAAATAAAAGCAAAGTGCCATTGTTTTGCTAAATTAGCAGAGGTAATTTAGCAAAAGGTGGAATATATATATATATATATATATATATATATGTAGGTTATTGTAAAGATATGTAGCAAAATAGCACAGTGATAAAAGAGTGAATACTTTGGTAACTGTTCAATGCAGATTATAATTATTTTTGGTTCAACTGGTCATTAAGATTTAGGTGTGATCAAAGCAAATAAAAGCAACATTTAAACACAGATAATATAAACGTTTTAGAACATTTTATATCTCTTTATAGGATTTCAAATTTTGAGGAAAAATTAAATAATATGAATATCAAAGTATTCAAATTAGTTGTTAATTAAGGGAATGTAAAAGTAAATATTCATAGGTTGAGTGATTATTTGAGAAAGTACAATACGATGCTGCTTCACTGAAACAGTTGGCTGGACACAGTATAATATATGACAGTGGAGAGGGTAGAGGGTAGAGAATAACTAATGGCGTTAGTTAGTAAGTTATACTAAGTAATGGTGATAGGAGGCAGATCTCCAGCACCATGGCACCTATTCCCAGGCCCGGGTGGAGGTGGCCTGAGAGGTGCAATGTGGTTTCTGTTCTTCTGTGCAGTAATAATTGTGTTCCCGATCACCAGAAGGAGCAACTGGGTAACACCAATTATAGTGAAATAGAACCAGCAACCACAGCCATGTGTGTACCGATAGAGCACACATCAGAGTGTGCCAAAGATCAAAAACATTTTAGACATCGCTCCGTTGTTTAATCTGTTTCTCCAACTCATTCTAAGTTAAATTGTTCAAAGATTAACTATTCTGTAAGCATGTTGCGTCATAAATATTTTGGTAGACCAATAGACGTCATTCCTCAGACAGACTTTTACGTTCTAAAGAATCTCACTTTCACTGATTGCTTTGAATCAGAGAACACTAGGCACAATTCAGACATTAAATAAAACTTATTTGTAATCCACATGGAACACAACAGTGCTGTAATACGTCACAATAGAGGGCTGAATTTGGCTGATAAGAAATATGTGAATGCTCCCAAGGCTGATCCTGCAGCAACACTACGCTGACTGTTTCCTCCCAGGGACGAAGGGGGAGGAGTATAAAAATGATTATTCTGTGTAATAATGCTTATAATCTGTGTTATTACTGTTTTTTCCTAGATGTAGTATAATAAAGAATAAAGAATCCAATCAATGTTTACAGGTAGAAGGATCAATTAAATCAACGATTGGTTCCTGATGATTGTTATAATAACATAACTATGTGATTGAATAGATTAGTTTAAGTTGTTGTGATCATTGCTTGTTCCCACCTCACTGACATGACAGGTCGGCTGACTCATCTCCAAAGATCGTGTCAGCATTCCTCAGCTTGCTATCTATCTATCTATCTATCTATCTATCTATCTATCTATCTATATATATATATATATATATATATATATATATATATATATATATATATATATATAACATAGAGTTGCTTACTTCTCACGAAAACAGCTGAAGCTTAACCTTACACATGATGAAAAAAATGAAAATCGTTTTTTATTGTCATACATACATGAAATTTGTCCTCTGCATTTAACCCATCCTTAGTATCTTAGGGAGCAGTGGGCTGCCCTGAGCGGCGCCCGGGGAGCAATTTTAGGGTTCAGTGTCTTGATCAGGGACACTTCGACATGTGAGCTATGGGGGGACTGGGGATCAAACCGGCTACCTTGTGGTTGCGGGACCACCACTCATCCCCCTGAGCTACAGCCGCCCATATGATGATGTGAGTAAACCATTTTGGGTCAAATGTATTGATGTGTAACTCTGTTACGTTATTTATTCTGGTCACATGACATCTGTTGATTCTGTCCATCCGAGGAGAGGGATCCTCCTCAGTTGCTCTCCTGAAGGGTTCTTCCTTTTTTCCCCGTAAAAGGGTTTTTACTATTTTTTGGGGGAGTTTTTCCTGATCCAATGTGAGGTCCTGGGACAGGGATGTTGTATGTGTACATTTTGTAAAGCCCTCCGAGGCAAAAAAAATATTTTTTATTTTGGGCTATACAAAATAAACTGAATTGAATTTAACCCTACTGGGGGGACACATCTTTGATACGTCAGTTTATTAGACGAGACAAATGTAGAGCCATGGTCTGGAACTATCTGTATCTATTTATATTCTTTTACATTTTTGCATTATTCAGCCAATAATGAAATGTTTTGTTACAAAACTAATAAGGTTAATGTTGAAAAGACAGTGGCAGGGCTTGAAAAATCATCATCCATCCATCCATCCACCCAGACACCTAACCAACCAACCAACCAACCATCCATCCATCCATCCATCCATCCATCCATCCATCCATTCAGCCATCCAACCATCTATGAATATTTCATTTCAGTATTAGACCTATGTTGTATATTGAAAGGATTTATATTGAAAGAAACTTCATGAAAACATCTTTGAAAGGAGCCCTTGTGCTGTTGGAGGTGTGTTGTCTGGTAACTAAGAAGCTGGGCTGTTAGCTGAGACGATACTCTCAACAAAATGACTGAAATGTAAACAGAGACCAAACCTGGCCAGAGTCTGTTGCACAATTCCAAACAAGAATACTTTGCTGTAGATGATCACAATTTAATTTATATATGTGGAGACACACACATATAGATATACTGTATACATATTTATGCTTGACATTAAATGTGTGAGCAGTACTTTATGATCCCACCCATCTCTCCATGCATTCTCTTTCACTGTTCATGCAGCCCTAAAGACGCCATACTCTTGTTTTGTTCTCTGTCCTTTGCTTAGTGGACAACATTATGCTGTTTTTAGGTGACATGGACGCCCTCATGTGAACTTCATTAAACACACACACAACCGCCCACACACACTCACGGAGATAACATTGCACCTCCCAATCACACTTCCGTTTTAAGAGTAACACACAGGGTGTTGGGCACCACGCCCTCATCCGTCACACTGGTCAGTGGAGCCAGTGTGTATTTGTGTGAGGGTGTGGTTGTGGCGGTATGAGCCACTCGCTGTTGATGATTTGTTGTATTTCTCCATTTAGGTTGTCAAGAGAGCAGCATGTGACAGAATAAACCAAACGGAAGTCATTGTTTTAACCATTAAGAAATGTGTTTGTTCTTCCCAACCGTCCGCAGATATTCTACACATCTAGAGTCTGCATACTTATCAGCATTTAGTGGATGATTTTAGAAAGGGAGACTACGATAGATAATTAGGTGCAGCGTCTTCCTCAAGATACATTTTTAACAAGATATGGGTTAAAATAGTTCTATCATCCTCAGTCTCAGCAGACTCTCCTAACCTCAGATAACTGTGAAAAAGACCAGAGTTAACTTGTTGAACGCCACCTGTGTGTTAATTAGAGTTATTTAGCAGAATGAACACATACCATATGACGCTACATGTCCTGCTCTCAGAGATCCATAAAGGAAAGGCTATCATTTTCATCATGTCAGCAGCAGAATTAAGAGACCTGCTGAACACAGGAATGAAGACAAATAATGAGTACTGGGAAAGCCGTGTCACCTGAGGGTCTTATGGTTACTGAAATTAAGAAGAAATGGCTCAGTGTGAAAACAATAAACATAATTTAAGATGTTCATATTGATATTGTCGTGTTACACAATAGCATCAATAGCCAGTTTGCTTTAATGGTGTCATCGATAGGGTATATGAATACATTTAGAATAATGTTAGCCTATAATTCAAATTGCGTCAAACGGGATAATGATAATATAATTATGAAGTGTAATTTATAAAGGGTTTTCAAACTCAACATTATTTCGAGGTTATGAAATAATGAATTAGTGAAACACATTGGACAGCAGTTTAGTGTCACAGGTAAATTATGTTCGTACCTTAGAGACAATTAAAAATATGAGAAAAGTGGTGAATGTGGCAAGTTCTCCTGAATCACTATACAAGCCACTTAGGACCCAGTCAGTTCACCAGTGGTTCCTGCATGAGGCTTAATGTTTTGTACTTTTTTTGCTCATTAATGCGCTGGTTCTCAATCGCAGGACCGAAGCCGCTTGGGATGGTAGTAAATCATCGAAAACATTGTTTACAGAATGCTTCAAACTCAAAACATCCAGAACCGTAAGGGACCAATACAAAGTATTGTGTTGCCAATGTGTAGTGTTTGTGAGGAACCAAAGCCTTTCTGTGTGAAGCTCTTTCAAGTCTTTATGCTAAACGGATTTAAATAGGAGAATAGTCCTGCTTTTAGCTCTTGTCAGGAAAAACTAGATGGCTATTTTTGTTGCAATGTGTGTGTGTCACCAGAAACAGGCCCATGCTGCAGGACCATTTTTGGTCCTTGCTCCCTTTCCATCGTCACACTGTCATCTTTGCCCTTCAATGAGGTTGAGTCAGACACAGAGAAGTCTGGAGGAGATTCAGACAGAACGGAAGGACTGGACAAGATAGGGAGGAGGAGCAGAGCTGGTGACCTTCACATACAGGGATCCCAGTCAGAGTCCAGAGGCTTATCCTGACTGAGATATCTGCACCCACCAAGGAGTGGCAGTGCAGTGCCACTTCCTAATCAGGGCTGTGGTGAACTGACTGTGTTGGCACAAGGATATCATTTATTCATTTGTAGACTTGTAGATGAAGGTCCATTTCCAGATGTAAAAGTGTGTGACAAAAGCAACGTCTTTCACAAGCTAAATTCAAAGATGACGTGGAGACACACGTATAACCCTCATCATCCTCCCGGGGCCTCAATGATGTTTCACAATCCTTGCTGAGTGATGTCGGAGCGGACGTCTGAACAAGGTCAGGATTCCTCACATTCCCCAGTGAGAGAGCAACATTTGTTCTGCATTATCAAGAGTTTTGATATGAGCTCATTGTTCGTTTTTAGAATTAGCAAAGTAGGGCACAGAGAGGCAGGGTCCGTATCTATATGTGTTGCAATAGGGACATCTAGAGGCCATTTTGAAAAACCAGGCGAATGCGAAGATGCAAAGATGCGAATTTGCTTCACCACCGGAAGCAAATGTTTTTTGCGCATGTGTGACCTGCCTTTATTCTACTGTTGTGTTCTCAGTTGAGTAACAGATTGTGTACCCGTATACTCACAACATTGATGGGTGCTCTCAGTGTCATTGGTAAAATCTTTCCCAATTTGTGGTCTTTGGAGCAGTTATACTTTACACTGGGTAACATCAATCATTTTGGTTTTAGAACATTAGTTTGAGATTTAGGACCGAGTTTACTAATATTTTTGGACAGTCTTAGACCTTAGGAATAGTGTGTATGAATTTAGAAAATAGGCGTAGTTCTCCTACCGGAGGCTATAATACTTTATAGCCTCCGGTAGGAGAACTACGCCTATTTTCAAAATAGCAGTAGGCTAAAGTACAAGAACCTCACAATGTTACTTGTATTAAGTAAATGTACGTCGTTGCTGTTCCCCACTGGAAACTTGAACTTTGAACACAGATCTAAATAATGTTATAAATTACACTTGTGTTTATGACTGAAATAAACTGTATAGTGAAAAAGGAGATGTCCAATTCTGCCTTTTGTGTGATAGGCCTCTTTCAATTGTGGCGTTAACGGAAAACGGTTTAATACAGAGGTCTAATAGTTCAGAATTGATTTGTATTAGTCTGTTTATCTTTTTGCAATTTGTCTAAACAAGGAATCAATCAGTTGGTCTACATTTTGTAATGTAAAGCAAAAGTCACGGTTCAAGTTTCAGCTTAAAGTGAATGTAAGGAAGACTTCCGGTCTCGCAAAGTGTGGTCATCTAAAACTACACCTCCCAGCATTCAGATGAATCTGTAGTTTGGCATTACATTTATTTTACAACGATATCCTTTTATATATAGTTGTTATACAGACGCTTTTATACCGCCAAAATACCGACCAAAACCCCAAACACTACGTAAATAAATATAAAATATATTTTCCACAGGCACGCTCATCCACATGAGGAAGCGGAAGTCAGCTCGTCTTTCTTTCCGCCATTAGGTGAGTACGTGGTGGGAGCGTGTTTTCTTCGGCTCTCCGTAAAATAGACGGATGTAAAGTTCTAGTAAAGAAATATCTGCCTCGATTCAAGGAAATAATACATATTTTATTCATTTATAGATCGCAACCATGGGCCGCCGACCAGCCCGCTGGTAAGTTGTGTCCTCCATCGTTTGAGAACAGTTTAGTCCCGCTGGAGGAAAATGGCAGCGGCTCCGGCTCGCACCATGTGCACGGTGCTAACGCTCCGACTAGCATCGTGGATTCAATGAGAGCGCGGGGTCATTGTAGGATTTGGAAAACATGCGTCTGCTACATGGAATTTATTGCAGTTAATGCTCGTCTTTATCCACCATGCCAGTCATTTCAGCTTCTACTCCGCGCCATCTTTATCTCGTTGAAGGCGACTTAAGCTAACGCCAGTTAGCATGCAGCCAGCGTGAGCACACTGAGCCCAAACCTAGCCACTCTAATAGGGTTCCTTTTTAAATAAGCTCTTTATGACGTTTAACTTGAGTTACTAGTTGCATTGCAATGTAAACGTGGTTGTCTGTCAACGTCAGAAGCATGTCAATATTTAATATTTCTCCGCCACACATATCCTGAGCATAGATGTGCATTAATCTTTAAATGGGCCATAGCTATTGCTGGATGTAGCCAGCCGTTTTAGGCAATTCCTGAAAATGCAACTATATTAAACGTTTCCAGAACGTACAAAGAGTATGATTAACAATAATAATAAAAAAGACGTGATTAAAAAGTAGCTGAATTGTGTCTTCGATGGATAAATGGTAACATTTAACACTGTCTCCATAGCTACCGCTACTGCAAGAACAAGCCCTACCCAAAGTCTCGCTTCTGCAGGGGTGTGCCTGGTAAGATGCTCTTTCTGTTGTGAGACCTGTTTTAGCACTTCAGTTACTGAATGAGTTAGTCCAGTTCTTTTCTGTTCGAAATGGCAGTTGCCTGGTTGAGCCTTGGATTTAGGACAAATTATTTTGATTAAAAAGTAATCGTATGTTGCAAAAGTCTATAATTGATAACCCTGCAGCTTATTAAGCCGACTAGTCTCACTGAAGTGTGTTTCTGGTGTGCAATGGCTGCAGACAGTGACTCTGTGGTTGTGTATGTTCTCAGCTGGGAGGTGCTGAGTGCTTTAAGGGACCACTGAGACAAATGTTATCCATAGATAGGTGATAGATAATCCACTGCCTCCCCTTTTGTGTGATGGCAGTCACACTGGTATGGATGTCTGTCTAGCTGTTATGTTACAGTTATTCCATCAAATGTGCCGGTGATGGCATCATTTCAAAGCTTTTACGACTGTTTTTTTTCCTTTTGTGTGCAGATCCCAAGATCAGGATCTTTGACTTGGGCAGGAAGAAGGCCAAGGTAGATGAGTTCCCCCTGTGTGGCCACATGGTCTCTGATGAGTATGAGCAGCTGTCTTCTGAAGGTATGGCCTAATGACTAATATGACCTAATACAATGTACATTTGACATTGAGGGGTTTATATTGTGGGCAAGGGTATCTGGAATGAGCTTCTATGTAGAAATGCTGTGAACATCAAATTGTAAAGCGTGGTGGTTTGATGGTATAACTCTAGAGTAGGGCTGCAACTGACGATTATTTTAATAATCGATTGATTATTTTTTCGATGAATCGGATCAAAAAAACAAAAAGGCATTAATTTCCAACCCTTTATTCAAAAACAGAAGTGACAGTGCAAAACCTCTTCAGAAAGCACAAACAGGTTGCTCCTTGAACATCCCTGAGCTGTTATTTAAAAAAAAAATTAATAAAAATGGACTAACACTAAAAACATACACGTATGCTTTACATCTGCCAAATGTGAGCCCTTTTTACTGTAATTGATCTCCTTGGAGCAGAGGCTGCATTTAGCATACCCTGCTTTATCAATATGTATTGATAGCGTGCTCTGATTATTGGATGCCTGGAAGAACTCAGTTCAACAACTTCTCTCGTTCTCTATATTTATTTACTAAATGATCACAAGTAAAGTAGCAAGCGCTGCAATTTCAAAAGCAGTGAGTGGTACAGCAACACGCAGGTTGGGCAAAGAACAACTGCCCCACCACGGAAGTGGGGCCTTTCATACACAGTTTATCGTCACAGGTTCGTCTCGCCTCGTCCTAACATCTGATTCGCTCTATCCTGTCAACAGGAGGAGAATCCCGTGTTCTCATCTTTCCTCACAAGACTGGAACACAACGACCAGTCTGCTTCCAGAATGTCAATATACTGATAAACAGTTGTGGGTGTTGAAGTGCGCAGGCGTGTGACTAACTTCCCTTGAGAACTGGACATTTCATAGACACAACAGCTGCATAGCTGTGTTATACTGACCTCGCTAACCTGAACTTTAATAGACATGAAGAGAAATACAATGAAGAATATCTACAGAATATAAGGATTTATATTATCAGTATGAAACACTGGACAGAGGGAAGCTGTACTGCTTCTCTCACGTCTGTTTTCACCTGCACCTTCCTTAAACTCTTTCATTCACATCATCTGATCAATATCTGGGCCTCTTATGACCACGACGTGACGTTGTTGGCTAAGCCCAACTACGTGATTTTATTAATTCTACTTTGAATAAAATAAAAACCTGCAGCCAGATCCTCCGGTGTGCCGGTTTAACGTTAACGAGTGACTGGTGAACTGAACCAGACCGGGGGTTACGGCATGTTTCATCACGTTACGTTTTTTACAAGCAAGACTGAACTGTAACGGAACATAAAGTAACTTTAACGACAACACACAACCCAAACACGTTAGCTAACGTGATAGCAAGCCGACTAGCTTCCATTAAAAACAAGTTTGAGGGAAATGAGACGCTGGAGACATCTTAACGCTGATTGGCCAAGACTCGAATCAAAGATCTTCTATTGCTAAGCGTTTCTCCGTGTCTCACTCCAATCTCAGAAACGCTGGCCGGACAGTTGATCTGCTCCGCTCTTCTTCTTTTTTTAAATCTTCTCCGCGACTTATTGCCCTGCGTAATAATCGCGCGACACAACGAATCGATAATGAAATTCGTTGCCAACACTTTTGATAATCGTTTTTTATCGATTCGCTGTTGCAGCCCTACTTTAGAGGCTGAAAATGTGAATAATGTAAGTTACATTACGACATTAAATGTAAGTCTGTGCTGGCTGCTAACTCGGTAGGTCTTATGATAATATATCTAATTTTGTCATTTCTAAGCACGAAGGATGATTTCATCTGAGTTCTAGCTTTTGGCTGCTCGTCTTGTAAATCAGACTTCCACAGAGGAACATTATCAGCATCTGGTGTGATCCCCGTCTGTCATACCAGTTAGAGCATCACTGGAAATGTCCTGCCACAAAGGATCAGTAGAAAAGAGTGGGAACCCTGTTACACTTGTAATCATTAGGATTTGTAACTTAATAAATGACCATCAAAGCTTGATCCTTACTTCACCCTGAGCAGATCTGGAATAACTGGAAACACCTGTGTGACCGAAGGTCTCAATGGGAGAAAAAAACAGAACTCATTTTTCCTTCTGCCTCTGACATTGTAGATTTCTGTTGTGCACATGCATGCATATGTTGTAGCTATTTACGTGCATGTATTTAGGTATGCATTTCTTTTTTTAATGTTTACTTTTGGATTAAAAAGTAATCTTATGTTGCAAAAGTCTATAATTGATAACCCTGCAGCTTATTAAGCCGACTAGTCTCACTGAAGTGTGTTTCTGGTGTGCAATGGCTGCAGACAGTGACTCTGTGGTTGTGTATGTTCTCAGCTGGGAGGTGCTGAGTGCTTTAAGGGACCACTGAGACAAAATGTTATGCATATCCATAGATTGGTGATAATAGATAATCTACTGCCTCCCCTTTTGTGTGATGCAAGTCACACTGGTATGGATGTCTGTCTAGATATGTTAAAGTTATTCCATCAAATGTGCAAGTGATGGCATCACTTTTTTTAAATATGTATGACTTTTGATTAAAACAAATTCTTGGCATTAGTAATTTACATTTTGTATACGTTGCTTACAGCTGGTCCTCGCTAATATCTATATTGCATCATAAAGAGGGAGGTGCGATCATCCACTAATGCTGGACTTGTTCCTTACAAACGCTCTCAGTAAAGCCGAAGTTGAGACACTCAGTTTGATTCTGATTTCTCACCACTCTCTTTTAGCTCTGGAAGCTGCTCGTATCTGTGCCAACAAGTACATGGTGAAGACCTGCGGTAAGGATGGTTTCCACATCCGCATGCGTCTGCATCCCTTCCACGTGATCCGCATCAACAAAATGTTGTCCTGTGCTGGAGCTGATAGGTGAGTCTGATGGACGCTAACCAAATCATCATCTGAGGCTAGCTGTAAAAATGCTATGAATGGGAATTTAGAATCACTGTACGTCATTTACCGTAGAGGAATTGTTGTACTAGGCTGATCTGATGAATGATCTTATTGAAAGATAAAGGTGTTTGAGCCAAATCAGGGGGATGTTTTTCAAAACATCTTAAGCAATAATAGAATGAATCATCATATCTTCTTTGCTCTCCTCTGATCCTCAGGCTCCAGACAGGAATGCGTGGTGCTTTCGGTAAACCCCTGGGCACTGTGGCCCGTGTGCGCATTGGTCAGGTGATCATGTCTGTACGGACCAAGGCTCAGAACAAGGAGCACGTGGTGGAGGCTCTGCGCAGAGCCAAGTTCAAGTTCCCTGGACGCCAGAAGGTAAAGCAGCTGTAGCTGCGGGGTCATATTTGTCTTTTTGCCAGTTGTGTTGAGGAAAAAAAAATATCAGCTGAGTTGCCATGATCCCAAGAAGTGTCATGGCACAGCTCTGCAGCTTATTAAGCCGACTAGTCTCACTGATGTGTGTTTCTGGTGTGCAATGGCTGCAGACAGTGACTCTGTGGTTGTGTATGTGCTCAGCTGGGAGGTGCTGAGTGCTTTAAGGGACCACTGAGACAAAATGCACTATAGTGTCCTTCTCACAGGCCTTTCACAAGCTTGTACTTATTGTAAGTCTGAACTGACTTGTCATTATTCTCTCCCTCAGATCCATATTTCCAAGAAATACGGCTTCACCAAGTTTAACGCCTCTGAATTTGACGACATGATGGCTGAGAAACGTCTGATCTCAGACGGCTGTGGGGTGAAGTACATCCCCAGCAGAGGCCCTCTGAAGGCCTGGAAGTCTCTGCACGCCAACTAGAGCGGACGCACCAGACTACCAATAAAAGTGTGTTGACTACAAAAGTGATGGTGTTCATTTAGATTTATTTCACAGGTAGATACCTACATCAGAATCAGAAACTGTTTATTAGCCAGGAATGTTTTCACACAAACGAGGAATTTTGAGGCGGAAGGTGCATACATTGGACATGGACATGGGACACGAGACAAACGACAATCAACGATAACAACAGTGCAATTGGTATTAAAATAAGTGTAAGATAAGAAAGTGCTCAGACATCAGGCAACCATTCCCAATTTGGCTACTTAAGTATTCTTCCATGTAGTACACTGTGTACGCTATGTTCTTAATTGCTTATTCTGTGATTTTTGGAGAGGGTAATGTTGTCTCAAATCAAACAATATTTCATTTTCAAACGCACTTTTCTTTCAAAAGAAACTCGGTGTGTTGTGCTCTCAGGAAAG
The DNA here is from genome assembly GCA_038501785.1 of Myoxocephalus aenaeus. Taxonomy (NCBI): domain Eukaryota; kingdom Metazoa; phylum Chordata; class Actinopteri; order Perciformes; family Cottidae; genus Myoxocephalus; species Myoxocephalus aenaeus. The sequence goes on from JBAMJR010000040.1 coordinate 12,742,033, forward strand.
GACGATCTCTGCTGTTGGCAGTAAGGAATCATTGCTGCTAGATTAACATACACAGTACATGGCTTCCATCAGATCACAGTATAGTGCTAGCATCATCCATAAAGTGCTCTGTTCACTGCAGCAACCGCCACTTGCAACTTTTGAGGATAAGAAGTGTCCAGCGTGCCACTAAATGTTTTGTCTGTCTAGAGTCCAGTACTCATTGTGTTTAGTATGTTGCTTTAAGGCAATAATGCACTCCAAATATTTCAGTATTTAGAAAAGATTTGTCCATCTAAGTTAGCAAATATTTTATTTTCTTATTTTGAACTATTAAACATATTAAAGATCCAAAGATAACATAGAATTCCAACGCGTTCTCATAATACTTTAATGTGAGCCTATAGTGGATTCTGAAATGGTACCCAATGGACCCTAAATGGTTGTTGCCAATGAAGTAAAGCCAGAAATCTTATTCCATTGTAAAGGAAAACTCATGTTGACCTCTGGGATCCAGAGGTCAACATGAGTTTTCCTCACTGGGTTGGCACAATAAGAACTGTTTGAGGATCTTAAACAGTTCTTATTGTGCCAACCCAGTGTGGGGGCAATTGGTATTATAGATCTATAAATAGATACAACATATAAATCTAACTTAAAATAGGCTGATTTCTATTTTTGGGACATCCAAGGAAACTTTACTTTTAATTTGTGAGCCAGTAATTCACAACCCAAAGATGTTTGCTAAGTAAACTATATTTAACAATGTTCTTGCCTTGAGGGCACATGTTCTCAGTAACTCAATACAATAAAGCACACTTCAGCCACTAGCATACACACGAAGATGAAATGATTAGCTCCAGAAAGTGGTAATGTCCCTTCTCTGCAGCATGCTAACGTAAACGGTGGAGTCAACGTCAAAAGTAACTACTTGGATAATTGCATGCAGTATTTAAGCCGCTAAATGTGTGTACTACGCACCATGGACCGCTGCATCTGGACGTTGGACCCCTCGTTGCTGCCGGCTCCAGGCAGGCGCTTCCCTCACCTCTCTGCAGATGTCCAACGATTACCAGTATTCTCTAACTGGTTACCTGGCTTTGTCTTTATCATATCAAGCATCATACCCAGAAGGCAGAGATAGGCAGTATTTATATTACTTGTATTTCAATTACTTTTGAGTATTTTGTCATTTGTATTTGATAGGGCCGATAAAATTTGTTTTGTAACAAAATACTTTAGAGTGGAGTAATTTTGTGTTTAAAATACTCAAGAACCAAAATGGAGTGATTATTATGTCATAACCATGTCAGTGTGAACCTGTATGAGACACTTAACACTGTAATATAACTATGTGGCCTACTGGTGTAAGAGAAATAAGTAGACCAAGGTACAGTAAAATAGAAGTAAGTAGGTTACCTGTTCACTTTTGAATTGACTATTTACCTTTTAATTTTATTATGCAGAACTTAATGTACAGTAATTTATTTAGGCTCTTACCTGTGTACAACAGTTTTTTATTCTATATTTTGCTTTTATAGTATAACATAGCATCACATATTAGGCCTATGTATATACATAGGCCTAATATGTGATGCTATTTATGTGATGAATATTTGTATTGATACAAAGCCAAAGTTTATGGGCTGTTGTCCCATTAATAAAAATATACATATCCATAATCAAGTTGTTGCTTTGCTAACACTGACATTCTGTGACTGTTTGTGGGGTTCAGCTTTGCTAAAACACTAATGCTCTGCTATACCAAATTGTGAGAAAACGAAAAATCCAGAAAAAAGTATTTCCTATATTCTAAATACATTTTTGGGCACCAGTATTTTGTATTTTATTTTAATACATTTATTTGAGGGGTATTTTGTATCAAAATACATTTTGATGTATTTTTGCCCATCTCTGCTAGGGTGCATGCATGTCACCGCTTTATTCAGGCCAGAATATGATCGCAGCACCAAGCCCACCAGAATGAAACATTAGCATGTTAGTGGCCGGAATAAATTGGGGACATTTGAGATTAGTCAACTTTGTCCTGAAGCTATGTGTGAACAAAATGGAACAAAAGCACCATGAAACAACGAAGAGCTTTCTGACGTTGACATGATGGCTGAATAAAGTGCTTATGTATTTGTTACACATGTATCAGTAGTGCTCAGCAGCTGTTTTGCAGTCGGTCTTCTCCCTGGTGGCAGAGAATGTTGAGAGTCTGCAGCTCGTTCAGGACCTTTATGGACTCCTAGTCTCTTCACTGTAACCACGCTGTGTTCCATATCTTCTGCTCTGTAGACCCTGGAACATCAGCCTAATCTGGCTGCTCGCTCCTTCAGCCTCTGAGGTAAAGTCTGTTGAACAGCTGATCAGCGAGTGACGCAGCTCGTCCACGAGGACGCCTCGCCTGTGTTTCGGTGGTTAAGTGATGAGGGCGTCTATCTCATCCTGGTGCCCAGAAAGCGGCGTGCTGTGTTTGATCTCTGGCAGCGTCTCATTCACCTTCGTCTGCTGTGTTCTGATTGGGCATTTATTGCTTATTGGTCATTTATTGCTTATGAACATAGCTACAAATATGTACGGTACATGTTTGTAGTGTCAGCGCGATGCGGAGAACATGCAAGAAAGCTCAAGGCTGTGATGAAGTCTGTGAGACACTGTGATCCAGTCTGCATAGTCTGTGAGACACTGTGATCCAGTCTGCATAGTCTGTGAGACACTGTGATCCAGTCTGCATAGTCTGTGAGACACTGTGATCCAGTCTGCATAGTCTGTGAGACACTGTGATCCAGTCTGCATAGTCTGTGAGACACTGTGATCCAGTCTGCATAGTCTGTGAGACACTGTGATCCAGTCTGCATAGTCTGTGAGACACTGTGATCCAGTCTGCATAGTCTGTGAGACACTGTGATCCAGTCTGCTTGATACTACGAAATACACCTGAAACCATTTACATGATGATGATGATGATGATGATGATGATGAAGATTATTATGATAACGTTATTATTATATAATTATATAATAATAATATATAAACCAGTTAAATACTGGACATGACATATGACCATGGATCTTGTCTGATTCAGCTCTTCCTGCAATAAAAGGGAACATATGAGTAAGAGGGTTTATCTAGAACTGAACCTCCTCCAGGAGGTGGAGCGTCAGCAGTAAGTCCCGCTGTCCACCACAGTCCACTCACAGCGTGTCACAGTGCTTTTGCTTGTGATAGTCCAAAGTGTGCATGTCTGTGATTGTGAGAGAAAGAATGAGGAAACATGCTGATTGTTTTCACGCTAAGGCCAAGAGTTCTGAAACAAAACAGTTTTTACTGTCCAAATGTTCATGTTTCACAATGAGCCACCACATCTCTTTGTATAATCACTTATCTTCTGTAATTCTTTTCTGAAATTGATCATGTTACATAAATGCTGATATCTATACACTCCAGCCTTGGAGGTTTAAATATGTAATCAGAATAAAAGAAACAAAAGTCCAAACTGATCTTTTGACTTATTAACTGAGGAAACTGTCAGCAAAGTATCTGTTTATCTGCAGTCAGATAAATCCCTCCCACAGGAAACCCAGTGGCCCAGTAGAAGTTTCCAGTTACACCAGACAGGAAGTTGCAAGAAACAAACAAGTCCAGAACTAAGAAGCTGGTAAGTCGCTGTTGCTCGACAAATGTCTACTGAATCTGAACTGTAACCTGAGACGTCTGTATGTTAACAATGTGTGTGTGTGTGCGTGTGTGTGTGTGTGTGTGTGTGTGTGTGTGTGTGTGTGTGTGTGTGTGTGTGTGTGTGTGTGTGTGTGTGTTCGAGACGAAGACAGACAGACTATGTTCACTGTGACTGTGTGTGTGTGTGTGTGTGTGTGTGTGTGTGTGTGTGTGTGTGTGTGTGTGTGTGTGTGTGTGTGTGTGTGTGTGTGTGTGTGTGTGTTCGAGACGAAGACAGACAGACTATGTTCACTGTGACTGTGTGTTTAACCGGCGGAGAGAGAGAAGAGAGAGAAACATAGAGAGAAACAGACTGTGACTGTGTTCACTATGACTGTGTTCACTGTGACTGTGTTCACTGTGACTGTGTTCACTGTGACTGTGTTCACTGTGTTCACTATGACTGTGTTCACTATGACTGTGTTCACTGTGTTCACTGTGACTGTGTTCACTATGACTGTGTTCACTGTGACTGTGTTCACTGTGACTGTGTTCACTATGACTGTGTTCACTGTGACTGTGTTCACTGTGTTCACTATGACTGTGTTCACTATGACTGTGTTCACTGTGACTGTGTTCACTGTGACTGTGTTCACTGTGACTGTGTTCACTGTGACTGTGTTCACTGTGTTCACTATGACTGTGTTCACAATGACTGTGTTCACTGTGACTGTGTTCACTATGACTGTGTTCACTGTGACTGTGTTCACAATGACTGTGTTCACTGTGACTGTGTTCACTGTGACTGTGTTCACTATGACTGTGTTCACTATGACTGTGTTCAATGTGACTGTGTTCACTGTGACTGTGTTCACTGTGTTCACTATGACTGTGTTCACAGTGTTCACTGTGACTGTGTTCACAGTGTTCACTGTGTTCACTATGACTGTGTTCACTGTGACTGTGTTCACTATGACTGTGTTCACTGTGACTGTGTTCACAATGACTGTGTTCACTGTGACTGTGTTCACTGTGACTGTGTTCACTGTGTTCACTATGACTGTGTTCACTATGACTGTGTTCAATGTGACTGTGTTCACTGTGACTGTGTTCACTGTGTTCACTATGACTGTGTTCACAGTGTTCACTGTGACTGTGTTCACAATGACTGTGTTCACTGTGACTGTGTTCACTGTGACTGTGTTCACTGTGTTCACTATGACTGTGTTCACTATGACTGTGTTCAATGTGACTGTGTTCACAATGACTGTGTTCACTGTGACTGTGTTCACTATGACTGTGTTCAATGTGACTGTGTTCACTGTGACAGTGTTCACTGTGACTGTGTTCACAGTGTTCACTGTGTTCACACTGTGACAGTGTTCACTATGACTGTGTTCACTATGACTGTGTTCACTGTGTTCACTATGACTGTGTTCACTATGACTGTGTTCACAGTGTTCACTGTGACTGTGTTCACTATGACTGTGTTCACTATGACTGTGTTCACTGTGACTGTGTTCACAATGACTGTGTTCACTGTGACTGTGTTCACTGTGACTGTGTTCACTATGACTGTGTTCACTGTGACTGTGTTCACTGTGACTGTGTTCACTATGACTGTTCACTGTGACTGTGTTCACAATGACTGTGTTCACTGTGACTGTGTTCACTATGACTGTGTTCAATGTGACTGTGTTCACTGTGACTGTGTTCACTATGACTGTGTTCACTATGACTGTGTTCACTGTGTTCACTATGACTGTGTTCACTATGACTGTGTTCACAGTGTTCACTGTGACTGTGTTCACTATGACTGTGTTCACAGTGTTCACTGTGTTCACACTGTGACAGTGTTCACTGTGACTGTGTTCACAGTGTTCACTGTGTTCACACTGTGACAGTGTTCACTATGACTGTGTTCACTATGACTGTGTTCACAGTGTTCACTGTGACTGTGTTCACTATGACTGTGTTCACAGCGTTCACTGTGTTCACACTGTGACAGTGTTCACTATGACTGTGTTCACAGTGTTCACTGTGTTCACACAGTCACAGTGTTCACTGTGACTGTGTTCACTATGACTGTGTTCACAGTGTTCACTATGACTGTGTTCACTATGACTGTGTTCACAGTGTTCACTGTGACTGTGTTCACTATGACTGTGTTCACTATGACTGTGTTCACTGTGACTGTGTTCACAATGACTGTGTTCACTGTGACTGTGTTCACTGTGACTGTGTTCACTATGACTGTGTTCACTGTGACTGTGTTCACTGTGACTGTGTTCACTATGACTGTGTTCACAGTGTTCACTGTGTTCACACTGTGACAGTGTTCACTGTGACTGTGTTCACAGTGTTCACTGTGTTCACACTGTGACAGTGTTCACTATGACTGTGTTCACTATGACTGTGTTCACAGTGTTCACTGTGACTGTGTTCACTATGACTGTGTTCACAGCGTTCACTGTGTTCACACTGTGACAGTGTTCACTATGACTGTGTTCACAGTGTTCACTGTGTTCACACTGTGACAGTGTTCACTGTGACTGTGTTCACTATGACTGTGTTCACAGTGTTCACTGTGTTCACTATGACTGTGTTCACAGTGTTCACTGTGTTCACTATGACTGTGTTCACAGTGTTCACACTGTGACAGTGTTCACTATGACTGTGTTCACAGTGTTCACTGTGTTCACACTGTGACAGTGTTCACTATGACTGTGTTCACAGTGTTCACTGTGTTCACACTGTGACAGTGTTCACTGTGACTGTGTTCACTATGACTGTGTTCACACTGTGACAGTGTTCACTGTGACTGTGTTCACTATGACTGTGTTCACAGTGTTCACTGTGTTCACTATGACTGTGTTCACAGTGTTCACTGTGTTCACACTGTGACAGTGTTCACTATGACTGTGTTCACACTGTGACAGTGTTCACTATGACTGTGTTCACAGTGTTCACTGTGTTCACACTGTGACAGTGTTCACTGTGACTGTGTTCACTATGACTGTGTTCACAGTGTTCACACTGTGACAGTGTTCACTGTGACTGTGTTCACAGTGTTCACTGTGTTCACACTGTGACAGTGTTCACTATGACTGTGTTCACAGTGTTCACTGTGACTGTGTTCACTATGACTGTGTTCACAGTGTTCACTGTGTTCACACTGTGACAGTGTTCACTATGACTGTGTTCACAGTGTTCACTGTGTTCACACTGTGACAGTGTTCACTGTGACTGTGTTCACTATGACTGTGTTCACAGTGTTCACTGTGTTCACTGTGACTGTGTTCACTATGACTGTGTTCACAGTGTTCACTGTGTTCACAATGACTGTGTTCACTGTGACTGTGTTCACTATGACTGTGTTCATTATGACTGTGTTCAATGTGACTGTGTTCACTGTGACTGTGTTCACTATGACTGTGTTCAATGTGACTGTGTTCACTGTGACTGTGTTCACTATGACTGTGTTCACTATGACTGTGTTCACTGTGTTCACTGTGACTGTGTTCACTGTGTTCACAATGACTGTGTTCACTGTGACTGTGTTCACTATGACTGTGTTCACTATGACTGTGTTCAATGTGACTGTGTTCACTGTGACTGTGTTCACTATGACTGTGTTCACTATGACTGTGTTCACTGTGACTGTGTTCACTATGACTGTGTTCACTATGACTGTGTTCAATGTGACTGTGTTCACTGTGACTGTGTTCACTATGACTGTGTTCACTATGACTGTGTTCACAGTGTTCACTGTGTTCACACTGTGACAGTGTTCACTGTGACTGTGTTCACTGTGACTGTGTTCACTGTGTTCACTATGACTGTGTTCACTATGACTGTTTTCACTGTGTTCACTGTGACTGTGTTCACTATGACTGTGTTCACTATGACTGTGTTCACTATGACTGTGTTCACTGTGACTGTGTTCACTGTGTTCACTATGACTGTGTTCACTATGACTGTGTTCACTATGACTGTGTTCACTATGACTGTGTTCACTGTGACTGTGTTCACTGTGACTGTGTTCACTATGACTGTGTTCACAATGACTGTGTTCACTGTGACTGTGTTCACTATGACTGTGTTCACTGTGACTGTGTTCACAATGACTGTGTTCACTGTGACTGTGTTCACTGTGACTGTGTTCACTGTGTTCACTATGACTGTGTTCACTATGACTGTGTTCAATGTGACTGTGTTCACTGTGACTGTGTTCACTGTGTTCACTATGACTGTGTTCACAGTGTTCACTGTGACTGTGTTCACACTGTTCACTGTGTTCACACTGTGACAGTGTTCACTGTGACTGTGTTCACAGTGTTCACTGTGTTCACACTGTGACAGTGTTCACTGTGACTGTGTTCACAGTGTTCACTGTGTTCACACTGTGACAGTGTTCACTGTGACTGTGTTCACAGTGTTCACTGTGTTCACACTGTGACAGTGTTCACTATGACTGTGTTCACTATGACTGTGTTCACAGTGTTCACTGTGACTGTGTTCACTATGACTGTGTTCACTATGACTGTGTTCACTGTGACTGTGTTCACAATGACTGTGTTCACTGTGACTGTGTTCACTGTGACTGTGTTCACTATGACTGTGTTCACTGTGACTGTGTTCACTGTGACTGTGTTCACTATGACTGTTCACTGTGACTGTGTTCACAATGACTGTGTTAACTGTGACTGTGTTCACTATGACTGTGTTCAATGTGACTGTGTTCACTGTGACTGTGTTCACTATGACTGTGTTCACTGTGTTCACTATGACTGTGTTCACTGTGTTCACTATGACTGTGTTCACTATGACTGTGTTCACAGTGTTCACTGTGACTGTGTTCACTATGACTGTGTTCACTGTGTTCACTGTGACTGTGTTCACTATGACTGTGTTCACTATGACTGTGTTCACTATGACTGTGTTCACTGTGACTGTGTTCACTGTGTTCACTATGACTGTGTTCACTATGACTGTGTTCACTATGACTGTGTTCACTATGACTGTGTTCACTGTGACTGTGTTCACTGTGTTCACTATGACTGTGTTCACAATGACTGTGTTCACTGTGACTGTGTTCACTATGACTGTGTTCACTGTGACTGTGTTCACAATGACTGTGTTCACTGTGACTGTGTTCACTGTGACTGTGTTCACTGTGTTCACTATGACTGTGTTCACTATGACTGTGTTCAATGTGACTGTGTTCACTGTGACTGTGTTCACTGTGACTGTGTTCACTGTGTTCACTATGACTGTGTTCACTGTGTTCACAGTGTTCACTGTGTTCACACTGTGACAGTGTTCACTGTGACTGTGTTCACAGTGTTCACTGTGTTCACACTGTGACAGTGTTCACTATGACTGTGTTCACTATGACTGTGTTCACAGTGTTCACTGTGACTGTGTTCACTATGACTGTGTTCACTATGACTGTGTTCACTGTGACTGTGTTCACAATGACTGTGTTCACTGTGACTGTGTTCACTGTGACTGTGTTCACTATGACTGTGTTCACTGTGACTGTGTTCACTGTGACTGTGTTCACTATGACTGTTCACTGTGACTGTGTTCACAATGACTGTGTTCACTGTGACTGTGTTCACTATGACTGTGTTCAATGTGACTGTGTTCACTGTGACTGTGTTCACTATGACTGTGTTCACTGTGTTCACTATGACTGTGTTCACTGTGTTCACTATGACTGTGTTCACTATGACTGTGTTCACAGTGTTCACTGTGACAGTGTTCACTGTGACTGTGTTCACTATGACTGTGTTCACAGTGTTCACTGTGTTCACACTGTGACAGTGTTCACTGTGACTGTGTTCACAGTGTTCACTGTGTTCACACTGTGACAGTGTTCACTATGACTGTGTTCACTATGACTGTGTTCACAGTGTTCACTGTGACTGTGTTCACTATGACTGTGTTCACAGCGTTCACTGTGTTCACAGTGTTCACTGTGACTGTGTTCACTATGACTGTGTTCACAGCGTTCACTGTGTTCACACTGTGACTGTGTTCACTATGACTGTGTTCACAGTGTTCACTGTGTTCACACAGTCACAGTGTTCACTGTGACTGTGTTCACTATGACTGTGTTCACAGTGTTCACTGTGTTCACACTGTGACAGTGTTCACTATGACTGTGTTCACAGTGTTCACTGTGTTCACACTGTGACAGTGTTCACTATGACTGTGTTCACAGTGTTCACTGTGACTGTGTTCACTATGACTGTGTTCACTATGACTGTGTTCACTGTGACTGTGTTCACAATGACTGTGTTCACTGTGACTGTGTTCACTGTGACTGTGTTCACTATGACTGTGTTCACTGTGACTGTGTTCACTGTGACTGTGTTCACTATGACTGTGTTCACTATGACTGTGTTCACAGTGTTCACTGTGTTCACACTGTGACAGTGTTCACTGTGACTGTGTTCACAGTGTTCACTGTGTTCACACTGTGACAGTGTTCACTATGACTGTGTTCACTATGACTGTGTTCACAGTGTTCACTGTGACTGTGTTCACTATGACTGTGTTCACAGCGTTCACGGTGTTCACACTGTGACAGTGTTCACTATGACTGTGTTCACAGTGTTCACACTGTGACAGTGTTCACTGTGACTGTGTTCACTATGACTGTGTTCACAGTGTTCACTGTGTTCACTATGACTGTGTTCACAGTGTTCACTGTGTTCACTATGACTGTGTTCACAGTGTTCACTGTGTTCACACTGTGACTGTGTTCACTATGACTGTGTTCACAGTGTTCACTGTGTTCACTATGACTGTGTTCACAGTGTTCACTGTGTTCACACTGTGACAGTGTTCACTATGACTGTGTTCACACTGTGACAGTGTTCACTATGACTGTGTTCACAGTTTTCACTGTGTTCACACTGTGACAGTGTTCACTGTGACTGTGTTCACTATGACTGTGTTCACAGTGTTCACACTGTGACAGTGTTCACTGTGACTGTGTTCACAGTGTTCACTGTGTTCACACTGTGACAGTGTTAACTATGACTGTGTTCACTATGACTGTGTTCACAGTGTTCACTGTGACTGTGTTCACTATGACTGTGTTCACAGTGTTCACTGTGTTCACACTGTGACAGTGTTCACTATGACTGTGTTCACAGTGTTCACTGTGTTCACACTGTGACAGTGTTCACTGTGACTGTGTTCACTATGACTGTGTTCACAGTGTTCACTGTGTTCACTGTGACTGTGTTCACTATGACTGTGTTCACAGTGTTCACTGTGTTCACAATGACTGTGTTCACTGTGACTGTGTTCACTATGACTGTGTTCACTATGACTGTGTTCAATGTGACTGTGTTCACTGTGACTGTGTTCACTATGACTGTGTTCAATGTGACTGTGTTCACTGTGACTGTGTTCACTATGACTGTGTTCACTATGACTGTGTTCACTGTGTTCACTGTGACTGTGTTCACTGTGTTCACAATGACTGTGTTCACTGTGACTGTGTTCACTATGACTGTGTTCACTATGACTGTGTTCAATGTGACTGTGTTCACTGTGACTGTGTTCACTATGACTGTGTTCACTATGACTGTGTTCACTGTGACTGTGTTCACTATGACTGTGTTCACTATGACTGTGTTCACTATGACTGTGTTCACAGTGTTCACTGTGTTCACACTGTGACAGTGTTCACTGTGACTGTGTTCACTATGACTGTGTTCACTGTGACTGTGTTCACAGTGTTCAATGTGTTCACTGTGACTGTGTTCACTGTGACTGTGTTCACTGTGTTCACTGTGACTGTGTTCACTGTGACTGTGTTCACTATGACTGTGTTCACTATGACTGTGTTCACTGTGACTGTGTTCACTATGACTGTGTTCAATGTGACTGTGTTCACTGTGACTGTGTTCACTATGACTGTGTTCACAGTGTTCACTGTGTTCACACTGTGACAGTGTTCACTGTGACTGTGTTCACTGTGACTGTGTTCACGATGACTGTGTTCAATGTGACTGTGTTCACTGTGACTGTGTTCACTATGACTGTGTTCACAGTGTTCACTGTGTTCACACTGTGACAGTGTTCACTGTGACTGTGTTCACTGTGACTGTGTTCACAGTGTTCACTGTGAACACAGTCACAGTGTTCAATGTGTTCACTGTGACTGTGTTCACTGTGACTGTGTTCACAGTGTTCACTGTGAACACAGTCACAGTGTTCACTGTGTTCACTGTGACTGTGTTCACTGTGTTCACTGTGACTGTGTTCACAGTGTTCACTGTGAACACAGTCACAGTGTTCAATGTGTTCACTGTGACTGTGTTCACTGTGACTGTGTTCACTATGACTGTGTTCACTGTGACTGTGTTCACTGTGACTGTGTTCACTGTGTTCACTATGACTGTGTTCACTGTGACTGTGTTCACTGTGTTCACTGTGTTCACTATGACTGTGTTCACTGTGACTGTGTTCACTGTGTTCACTGTGTTCACTGTGTTCACTATGACTGTGTTCACTATGACTGTGTTCACTGTGTTCACTGTGTTCACTATGACTGTGTTCACTGTGACTGTGTTCACTGTGACTGTATTCACTGTGTTCACTATGACTGTGTTCACTGTGACTGTATTCACTGTGTTCACTGTGACTGTGTTCACTGTGACTGTGTTCACTGTGACTGTGTTCACTGTGACTGTATTCACTGTGTTCACTGTGACTGTGTTCACTGTGACTGTATTCACTGTGTTCACTGTGACTGTGTTCACTGTGACTGTGTTCACTGTGACTGTGTTCACTGTGACTGTGTTCACTGTGACTGTGTTCACTGTGACTGATAATATAGAAGATATGAACAGCTGTGGCTAATTCAACTGAACAAATACCAACACATACTGTATATGTATGTAATATTTGTTTTTATTTAAAAATGTAAATGTTAGTGTAACTTTTGTCTGCTTTAGAGGAATAGCTTGACATTTTGGGAAATACAGCTCACATATTCGCTGGAGGTGAGGTCTATTTGTCCTCAGCTCCTTTTGTTCAGTACATGTGATCCACAGTGTAAATGTCCTGACCACACACGTTTACTGTCTGTTGCAGCTCTGTGCCATGAGGTCCTCTTCCCTCCTCCTCTTCCTCACCTTCCTCGTGGGTGTTTGTGATGTTCAAGGAGCCTCAGATTTTCGAATCTGTGCCTTCAACCTCCATCACTTTGGGGACTCCAAGTCCAAGAAGAGCCATGTCATGCACACCCTCACCAGGGTAAGAGATGTTTTACCTTCTTGTCTTGAACATCAGTGGACAAACGTTTTTGTGTATTCCCTTTTAGATTATTTTATTATTTAGTGCACACATACTTTCAATACTAACCACATTTAAAAAATACTCTTTTTAAATGTTGCAGTGTTACAGGGCAAGTCTGGGGTATACATTTTATAAAATAAAGCAGTCCCTTATTCACACCTTTTCACTGTTATTATACAGTAATTATTGGACGTAATATGTAACATAACTCATTTGCTATATTCTATCAACACGATAGGTGCCACTAAAAAGGAACAAATATATATTCCCATCTGATTCCTAAAACAGATGTTGGCAGCAAGGCTGAGAGTCAGCAGCGTATCCACCCTTAACCTATGGGTTAGGTAGGCAAACTACATGGTATCCACACACAATAACATAGCTAGTATCCTCATACCCATAATGCAACATTCACTTCTGTATGTCACAATGAAAATCACCTCTTCATTCTTCATTGTTGTGATCCATGTTCCAGATCATCGCTCGCTGTGATGTGTGTTTGCTTCAGGAAGTGAGAGACGCTCAAGGGAAAGCTTTACCACAGCTGCTGAGCCACCTTAACAGGTGATTAACACACACACACACACACACACACACACACACACACACACACACACACACACACACACACACACACACACACACACACACACACACACACACACACACACACACACACACACAACAGTATTCAGAGTTGCATCACTTCTCTGTCTTTGTCTCTTCAATATTCAGGTATGACACTGAACACGAGTATAAAGCAGTGGCCAGTGAGAGACTGGGCAGGTCTTCCTCGTACCAGGAGCAGTATGTGTTTGTTTACAGGTGAGCGGAACTCCTGTCACTCTTCAACGCTTCACCAAAATGTAGAGACAGCCTAAGTTACAGGCAGTACGGTTCAATGTGAAACATCTGAACATGTGCAGGACTGACACAGCGACTCTCACTGGCCAGTATCAGTACCCAGATGATCGACCAGGAGATGTTGACGCTTTCTCCAGAGAGCCTTTTGTTGTCCGCTTCAAAGCTCCCAAGACAGGTCAGTTCAGACCCTCAGGATATATATCTATATCTATAATAATGGTGTGGTCTCGTCGCACAAACACCTTCTGCTGCATCCCTGTTCCTATATTTAGATATAAGGGAGTTTGTCCTCATACCTCAGCACACCACTCCAACCAACACCACTAAAGAGCTGGACGCACTGTATGACGTATTGGAACATGTGAAGACAATGTGGAAAACTCAGGTAAAAGCTTGTTTTGCTGAATGCCAATGGCTACTAGAACTGTGAGACTATTTATCTTTTAAATAACAGTTTCAAAGTTCAGCCAATTATGATTTTGTAGCCTCGTGACCAATGTTATTGTGCTTGTGTGTGTGTGTGTGTGTGTGTGTGTGTGTGTGTGTGTGTGTGTGTGTGTGTGTGTGTGTGTGTGTGTGTGTGTGTGAGAGAGCAGAATGTGATGCTTCTCGGGGACTTCAACGCTGACTGCGGCTACCTTGCTAAGAAGAACAGGAAGAACGTGCGCCTGATTACAGCGCGGAACCTCTATTGGCTCATTTCAGACACGGCCGACACCACTGTGCGATTGAGCACCTCCTGCACCTACGACAGGTGAACTCATACTCCTTAGAGGTACAATGTGTAGGATCTGGTCATAGTTTTATTCTAAAACATAAAATATTTACATTTTCATAAGAATGGGAAGAGTTTTTAGTCTTGACGTTATGTCAAAGACATCTATGTTTTGAGTTGCGGAGGTAGCTAGTGAAATAAGCATGCTAACCAGCTAGCGGCCCATCCCATCTTGTAACACCACAAAGAAGTAGAGCTGCCTCAAGAGCTTGTCAATGACACAATCTTGATTTTTGAAGTGTAGATGCAATCGCCGGAAGTGAAAAGCTAATGTTAGGCATCTCCATTGAAAATATGCCGTTTTAAATGCTGGTTTGAGCGGGCTTTAACTCTTCAACACGCCCTCATATTTTGATTGGTTAAATTTCTTTTAAAACATCAGAAACATGTATATTATGGTCTGTCCTGTCTGTGTGATACAACAGGATCGTTGTGCATGGGGAAAGGTTTGCCAGGGCGATTGTGCCCTTTTCAGCCAGCCCATTTAACTTCCAGATACAATACCAACTCACAGAGGAACAGGTAACAGTTTTATTTTTACAATCTACACTAGAAATGACGAAGGCACTTGCAAATTACATGGTAGTACGAAATATAAATGATAGAAAAATTCCCACGACACCTTGAGGTAAAATCATTGATCAGGAACATTTATTCTTCGAAGAAGGAGTCAGAATCACAACATGATGTCAATTGCGTATCCTGTACTGCTCAATGAATGAGCAGAGAGTTACCTCTTAAATCATTAATGACACAATCACAGAAGCTCTCATGACGTCTTTACATTCGCTTGCATCGGCATGGTCACATGATAACAAGGAACACCACGTTCTTCAAACAGAGACATGTAGGCATCCACAGTCTCAAGACTCTATCAGAAGGTCATACGTATGTTTAAACAGGAGAGTAGGTCAAATGAGAAGCCACAAGCCTTTACACAGTATATGATTAATAATATAACTGTGAAACAGTAATTGATTAAGAGTAAATACGTTTTTCTTCTAACAATAAACCATACTGGGTCTGACTAAAATATGCAAATACCCCAAAAACCCAGGTTCTGCTCTATAGATGTGTGCTGAGGTTGCTAAACTGTTTATTCTGTGCTTTGCTTTCAGGCGCTGGAGGTTAGTGACCATTACCCTGTGGAGGTCCTGCTGAAGGACATCGCATACAAAGTCTCCTTTAATGCTGGCACTCCCATGTCCCTTTCTTTGTTCGTCCTCAGCCACCTTGTCTTCCAGATGTTGACATGGTAGTTACTATTAGTCATCTCAGTCTCAGGACAGCCTCAGAAAGGAGTCTGTCAAGAACTGATCCGAATTTTTTACGATTCCCCGACAAGTGGATTCCATCTTTCCAAATATCACTGATTACTCCATGTTGGGTTCAGGGTCAGGAAAAACAACCGAAAATTACACAACTGTTGACATTTACCATTATGTAGCTTACACAATAATAACCTCATGTGTATCTGCGCAGGAGTATGATTGAAGTGTAAAGGTTCTCGATATGAACTTCAGAGCATTAATATAGCAGCAAACAATTGTTATCTATATGAAGATATAGTGATGTCATGTCTACATAAGCAGAGAAGATGATAATCCCAGTTTCTTATCTCTGTTTGTGTGCCCCACTGGCTCTGCACTGCAACTCATACAGCGGTTACAGCTGATGATGCTGTTCCGACCAACAGGAAGCATAGCGCCCATCCTGGCATTGTTAGCACTGTTAGCTACGAGCTGTTGCCATGTTGAGAGCTGTGTGGAGGCAATCTCTCAGTCATAGATTCACTCTGAATTCCGTATCGAGCTCCTTTTAGAATATTTCTCTATTGCACTGCAGAGAAAATACTTGTTGATAAATTGTTTCCTCACATGAGTAATCTGTTCACTTCATTTAGTTGATGTGCTCCCTCAGTTGTTCCCTTTTGTTCATCTTCTTAAATAGAGTGCTGTGAGCATGACATATTTTTTTTAATTACCCTGGTTCTGTCGACAAAAAGCCAATGGTATTTTTCGATTGGATTTTAGAAGCAAATAAGCACTGTGGAAAACAAAAGTTCATGATACTTACACTTTTGTTCGGTAAGATTTTACAAGGGAACAAGGTTATTTAAGTCATTGTACAACAGCGATATGCAAATAAAACGCAGTGTTTTTTTTTACGCATAGTCCCTTCATGTTCATGTTTTCAGTTCCTATGTACAGCTGCTCTATAAATTATACAAATAACTCACAATTTGTTTTTTAAACAAGCAAATTCCTCTGAAATCATCTTGACTTTTTTTTCCCTTGGATACTTTCAGGTAATATATTTTTTTTTACACGATTTGAGCTGGTTATAGTCTATTATACAATAAACAGTGAGTTTGTTCATGTTTATCTTTTGAAGAAGGAACTCTGTAGTTTTTTTTATATAGCCCAACATCGCAAATACAAATTTGCCTTGGAGGGCTTTACAATCTGTACACATATCATCCCTGTCCCGGGACCTTACATCAGATCAGGAAAAACTCCCCAAATAAAGATAGTAAAAACCCTTTCACAGGGAAAAAAGGGGAAGAAACCTTCAGGAGAGCAACAGAGGAGGATCCCTCTCCCCGGATGGACAGAAGCAATAGATGTCATGTGACCAGAATGAATAACGTAACAGAGTTACAGCACATTACATGAATATGACAGAAATTATTCATATAATGAGTAGTAGGCATGGTCCATGATCCAGATAACCATGATCCATGAAGCAGAAGGAGGTAGAGAGGAGGGGCATCAGCAGGGCCATGGCAGGAGGCAGGACCAGCTCCAGACTCAGCAACGATCCATGGAAACTTAAGGCGAGGAAGCACAGAGGCTACTAGAAAAAAAAGTAGAGTTAGTAATGTGCATTGAAGAGACAATCATTTATCCAGAAGGAGAGAAAGAAGAGGAGAAGAGAAGAGGAGCTCAGTGTATCCTAATGCCGTGTTCACACCAAAACAGTTGCGAATATTCGCAACGCCACTTCGCCTATATCGCGCCGCCCGGCAAAAAACTCGCTCTAGTGGTTAATTCGTTTTTCGCAACCATCGCTGGGGAAAGGGGGCGGGGCTTATCTCCATGTCAGTGAAAACATTTACTATTTCCGCCATTGACCATTGAAATAACCACTAGTTCTGCTTTATACTTGTTGAGAAAGTCCCACACACGTCGGAACATCAAATAATATTATCCGCAGTCGTGTCTGGGTTCATAATATTATCCGTAGTCGTGTCTGGGTTCATAATATTATCCGTAGTCGCACACAGCTCCGACTCCTCCGGGACGAGTGTCTGAATGAAGCCGCTTCCAGCGCTCCTTCAGCGGACCCGCAGTTTGATTCAGTGACGGCAGAACGGCGGTGATGCCGGGCGGAGCTTCTCAACGCTGATTGGCTTTCGCAACTCCGCGTCGGGCGAAAAAGCGGAGTTGCGAATATTCGCAACGCCATTTCGCCATTTCGCCAGTATCGCGCCGCCCGGCGAAAAATCCGCTTTTTCGCAACCTAACGCGGCTGTGCATTGACTTAACATGTAATCTGGACGCACGAATATTTCGCAACTGTTTTGGTGTGAACACGGCATAAGATGTCCCCCAGCAGTCTAGGCCTATAGCAGCATATCTAGGGGCTGGACCAGGGCAAACCTGAGCCAGCCCTAACTATAAGCCTGAAACAACCCTAACTATAAGCACTATCAAAGAGGAAAGTCTTAAGTCTACTCTTAAATGAGGTGACCGTGCCTGCCCCCCGGACTGAAAGTGGAAGCTGATTCCACAGAAGAGGAACAGGAGGAGCCCAGTCCAGCCTCCCTCCCTCCTCCACCGCCTGCTGGCAATGCTGAGGTGAGTCTGTCTATCAAACATATGAGGCCTCAGGTGTTTCTGCTGCCCTCATGAAGTGTCCTCAAGTATGAAGATGTCCCGTATGTTTCTGTTGTCTCACGAGTTGCTGCCTGAGTCCTGGCGGGCAGCTCTCACTGCGAGCAGCAGCAGTGGATCGGTCGGGTGCTGTTTACCAGGGACAGCAGGGGGAGGTCTCGACTCATCGATCAGCTGAATCTCTGGTGCCCCCCCCCCCGCTTCATAGTATGAGCTAGTATGAGCTAGTATGAGCATCAAGGGGAGGTCAATTGTCTGAAGAGCATCTGTAGATGTCTGATTGATGCCAAATACCAATAAAAAAAGAATGAAAAAAAAGAAAAGAAAACATTGGCGGCTGGTGGCAATTTTTTTGGTAGGGCCATCAGTATGATTCAATGCAAAAGAAGGTATCACGCATTACTGCAGTTAAATATTTAACATTTATTCCAACACTTTGACACAATAAGGACATCTTATTAATACAATTCAGTATATTATAATAGGGTTATCATTTCCTGGCTTGTTTTTCTTGTAACCTTCCTTCATCCATTCATTGAAAGACAGTACCAGTTTCCAAAGTACTGATGGTGGCTTTTGGTCTTTTTGGCATTTTCTGCAAAGGATCACATCAGTTTTCTTCACATATTTTCTATTTACAGTATCAGTTTTCTCCACTCCTCTTTTCTCTTCCTGTATTGTTGAGTTGAATAAGGAACAGCTTGACTGGATGTCTGTGTCTGACTTGATGAGCTGAAGGTAAAGGGATGTTGGGGGGGTTGATGAACACACCTGTGAGGGTCCAGGCACTACAGGAAGCCCCAAGGAAGTGAATGGGAAGGAGACTGGTGGTGCTGGACGAATGAAAGGAAATCCCTGACATGACGTCGAAGCCTGGGAGATCTCCTGAGGTTGCGGTCTCTTCTTCAGAGTTGCTTCCCCTGCAGTGTTCGGTGGCAGGACGAAGATGTGGGGCTCAGCCAAACTGCCAGAATGCAGAGTTGGTCCTTTCTGGACGGCTGGAAGGAGCTTCCTGGGGCCTGATAAGGGAGCGTCTGGAGCTGGGACGCCCTGCTTCAGGATGCTTTGCTCCAGTGACCTGCCACGCCTGCTGAACCTGGGGAAAAACATAAAACAACCAATATTAATGAGCAGATTGCAAGCAGCTGAATACCGCTTTGCTCACTCTTCTTTTTCCAAGACTGTGGTAACGTGAGCCGTGGAGTATTTAATTACTAATATATCCCACAAAATGCTCCACACAATGTAAGCAATAATACACAAGAGTGATCAATTGCTATTTGATCATGACTATGATGCAGCAGCATGACAAAGCTGTGATCACATTGATGACACCCTCTTATGTATTATTGCTTTTGTAAAATAGATACTTAATTTAGATTTTCATTTAATTTGTAGAGCCAGCCATCATGTTATGAAAACAGATTACAGCTGGAATACAAAACTAACCAATTAAAGCAATGCATAAAACATGCTCTGCATAAAATACGAGTGTATGATGCAGCATTCACTTCTGGGAGCTGCAAGGTGGTCTCCGTCATCACCTTTGCATCGGTGATGACGCACTCTCTGATGTGCTTGTAAATACGTGTCTCCATCTGGAAGCCCGACACCCTCACTCCGTCACAGCGCACACCATTTTCATAAAGGTCACAGAGCCTGGTGAAGATGGCCTCCACCACTCTGATCGTGATCAAATGTTACAGGCAGGACCAGGCCCGATTTCACAGCACTGGAAATCCCCTTTCAGTCGGTCAGGTACTGCACTGTCTTCTGCAACCAGACCTCAGCATGACGCTCCTGCAGCTTACGCTGATCTGGCTGCTGCTGCTGACGCATTAAACTGACTACTTCTAAGTCGCATGCCAGTTTGGATGTCAGGATGCATGGGAATTGCACCCTGTGGCCAATGTCGAGCTGGGAGATGAGGCCATGGCTCCAGCTGATGACCTTCCGTTTGCATCTTCGGCAGGCCAGGTACTCAGAAGCAACGCAATACATTTGCCCTGGCAACACCACCTGCCTGATCTTCTGATGCAGGCCAGCTGAGGTCAGAAGTTCTTTCTGACACTCTGGGTGAGGACAGCACAGCTTTACTTGCCACAGCTTTCGTGGCATCCAGAGCAGCAAGGGATGGCCAAAGTAATTTTCCTGGGGAGGAGAATTACTGATCTTCAGTGGCACCTGTGGAGGATACCACCAAAGTGTGTCCACCCTGCTGAAGTCCAGCTCTGGATGCCCCTGTGCTGTCCACTTGAACAGGGCTTTGATATCCACCTCTGGCAAGGTGATATCCAGCCAGCTGGAAGACAGACGCGTCGTGCTGGATAAAGACCAAGAAAGAAACAAATAAATAAACAAATGCTGAATATATAAAGGAAACAGAGATAAATAACACAGCAGTGATTGATTGAATGGACACAATATTTGGTAACACATTACTTAAGGAAACTATATATATTTATTATATATATTATATTACTATAACTTATATTCTTATCACCACAATGGTGCACAGCAGGCTGACTGAAAGCTAATTTGTTCAGACTTCCTCTAAATGGAGCTCTTGAAGCCATTCAGCCTGGAGGCTGCTTCATGAGTACATAGTGGAATGACCTTGGCTGAATGAGTGCACTAGAATCTTTGTGTTCAGGTCAGATCATTATTATTATTAGTACTAGTAGGAGTAGTATTTGTCCCTCTGGAATGTTGAGTGAAAAGTGAGGCCGGTCCTGGTCCTGGTCTGACGGACTATTTCCTGTGGGCGGTCCGCCCGCAGTGCTCGGCTCCCTCCGCTGCTGCTCCTGCGCGCGCTGCGGACTGAAGCCGACATCACGACATGAGTTTCTGTAGCGATGCGTCTGCCGAGGAGCTGGAGACTTTGGGGTAAGAGCTTTCTTCTTCTATGTCTTGGGGAAAAGGAACCGGGTCACGAGCCCCACCTGCTGCCACACGGAACCAGACTCCGTTTCACAACGTCGTCATCAAAGTCTTCCGACTGGCTCACGAACAGAGACACTTTTTAGAAAATGTGTCGTCACCCTTGTCAAACTAAAGATCTGATTTGTTGAAGTCCATGACAATCAACCACAACGTCCATTCTCCGTGTACTTTAATCTGCAAAGGCTTAAACTGCTTTGCCTCCATAGAGACACAGGAGGAAACAATCTGATTGGATGAAACTCTCTTTAAAACCAGCTGCACTGAAAGCAGCGCTGCAGGCTAGAAGCAGAGCAACAGAGGAAGACAGGAGCTGTGCACACTCACCTAAAGGATTATTAGGAACACCTGTTCAATTTCTCATTAATGCAATTATCTAATCAACCAATCACATGGCAGTTGCTTCAATGCATTTAGGGGTGTGGTCCTGGTCAAGACAATCTCCTGAACTCCAAACTGAATGTCAGAATGGGAAAGAAAGGTGATTTAAGCAATTTTGAGCGTGGCATGGTTGTTGGTGCCAGACGGGCCGGTCTGAGTATTTCACAATCTGCTCAGTTACTGGGATTTTCACGCACAACCATTTCTAGGGTTTACAAAGAATGGTGTGAAAAGGGAAAAACATCCAGTATGCGGCAGTCCTGTGGGCGAAAATGCCTTGTTGATGCTAGAGGTCAGAGGAGAATGGGCCGACTGATTCAAGCTGATAGAAGAGCAACTTTGACTGAAATAACCACTCGTTACAACCGAGGTATGCAGCAAAGCATTTGTGAAGCCACAACACGCACAACCTTGAGGCGGATGGGCTACAACAGCAGAAGACCCCACCGGGTACCACTCATCTCCACTACAAATAGGAAAAAGAGGCTACAATTTGCAAGAGCTCACCAAAATTGGACATTTGAAGACTGGAAAAATGTTGCCTGGTCTGATGAGTCTCGATTTCTGTTGAGACATTCAGATGGTAGAGTCAGAATTTGGCGTAAACAGAATGAGAACATGGATCCATCATGCCTTGTTACCACTGTGCAGGCTGGTGGTGGTGGTGTAATGGTGTGGGGGATGTTTTCTTGGCACACTTTAGGCCCCTTAGTGCCAATTGGGCATCGTTTAAATGCCACGGCCTACCTGAGCATTGTTTCTGACCATGTCCATCCCTTTATGGCCACCATGTACCCATCCTCTGATGGCTACTTCCAGCAGGATAATGCACCATGTCACAAAGCTCCAATCATTTCAAATTGGTTTCTTGAACATGACAATGAGTTCACTGTACTAAAATGGCCCCCACAGTCACCAGATCTCAACCCAATAGAGCATCTTTGGGATGTGGTGGAACGGGAGCTTCGTGCCCTGGATGTGCATCCCACAAATCTCCATCAACTGCAAGATGCTATCCTATCAATATGGGCCAACATTTCTAAAGAATGCTTTCAGCACCTTGTTGAATCAATGCCACGTAGAATTAAGGTGTTCTGAAGGCGAAAGGGGGTCAAACACAGTATTAGTATGGTGTTCCTAATAATCCTTTAGGTGAGTGTGTGTGTATATATATATATATATATATATATATATATATATGTGCAATCCAATGTAATATAATACAATAGCTCAGCAATGCATTCTACTACTTTTATTAAACTTATAATGTGTGCCTAATATTCTGGCCCCTCATGCATGTTGCAGTCAGTATATGACGGACCATAATCCTCCATGCTATGTTTACACACTCCCATAGCTGGTTTTGTATACACTCTCAGAAACTCTTTATGCAAACAATGTACTTTCACATCCCTTTACTAGTTTCCTCTGCATCTGTCTTAGTCGGAGGTGGTATATCAACAAGAATCATCCCTATCCCTATTTACAGTTCAAACTGTTTATTTAAAAGGAACATTTGTTCCATTATCTTTTTTTCTCATATTTATCTGTAAACCCTACCTTTTTAGTGGAGCAGTTTATACTCCAGGAGGGTTGACTTACATGTTCATCATTTGAACTACAGCTGGCTTCCTTCATGGTGGAATCACCAGCTGGGTTTTGCGGATCGCCACCATAGCGGATTGCAACCAACTTGACGAGGTGCATACTGCCGCCTGCTGTACCGGAGTGGAGTGTGCAGGAGGTGGTATGCTCTTCAGGGTGGGTGCTGCTGTCTCTGTGAAGAATCACACCTACAGAACCCCCCTTGCTGGCCCTCACCATGTGTTTAACCGGCGGAGAGAGAGAAACATAGAGAGAAACAGAGGTGCAATCTGATTGGATACTTAACCAGCTGTCAAGCCGTGCTGCTGGCCTGAGCTGAGGAACAGACAAGACAGGCGCTTGTGCAATGAGAAAATAAGTTGATAGGGAAAAATAATTATAATATATGTAGTGTATTTGTGAGGAAATTTTTTTTATAAAGAAATATAACTTTTAATTATTAAAAAAATAATAAAAATGTAATTATAAAATAGCTATAACTTTGTGATTGTGTTTAGGCCAGCAGATAAGGCTTAGCAGGCCCTGACGGCCCGCCACTGGTTCCCTCACACGTAAAACTGTGGGCTTGATCAACAGCATGAATTGCCCTGGTTGGAACGGGCCTTAATTAGTGAATCGGGATAAGATAATAGTAATCAGATCTGTGCTCTATTCAGGATACGAATGCTCGTAGCACACCTTAATGCAGTGAATGTGGACGTTGCGGTTTCTCATCTCGGTGTACTAGAGCAGTGTTTTTGCACACCAACAACCCAAAAAGTTACAAAATGTCACATTGTAACATAATACAGCATATGTGGTAGGTAATTATTGCGCAACCTACTGGCATGGAAGAGTATTCAGTGTTTCAAGTAAACCAGATTGCTCCATCAGACAAAAAAAAGAAATGTTATCACTTTGTTAGAAAAATGAAAATAAAGTTATGCAAAAAATAACTAATATTTAGTTACTACTAAATAGCTTATTGTGGAAAACAATAAGCTATTTTTTTGCAAAACAAAACAGAATGAGTGCAGATGTGTGAGCATCACGTTGTATCAGTATTAGAGCTGCTTTCCTCTACAACTCCTTTTAAAGCGGGGTTGTAGATTTGATACGGCTCTCAATTCATGCTCAATGATGAGAGACACAACAGCAGAAAGCCGACCTCACAGAGATCTCATAAAGATCGACTTTTGGCGAAATGCCAAGAATCGGCGCATGCGTAACCTGTTAACGGCGGACGGTGAACATTTAAAACCAGCATTTCCTCTTGCGCCACACCTGTAATAAATACCGCCCCAGTTTGATAAATACTGACTTAAAGGAAACATGGTGTTCATTTATTTTAATGACGTCATTAAAATCTCTCTCTCTCTCTCTCTCTCCCCCCCCCCCCCCCCCCCCCGTGTGCAGCGCATCGGCCGTGCGCGACGCAGAGGAGAGTTGTAACGCGACCCAGAAATGACAAGCTGTCTTGTAGATAGGATCGATAACATACGGCCGTTTAGTTTGTTTAATAGCAGAACAAGGTGTAGACCTGTTCTATATCACTCTGCCAGCCACTATATTGCAGCTCAGACGCTCGACAATGGGACAATTAAGTTAAACTGGACACTTTCCCACGGCACACCTGACGATCTTTCGCGGCACAGTGGTTGACAATCACTGTACTAGAGTGTTTGCTGTGGACCAATGTGTATTCCACACAGAGCAGAACAGAGCCACCACTCAACCCAGCCTGTTGAGACACACACTGCTGTAGTGGCATCATGTTTTCCTTCAAGGTAGGATTGGTAACCTTGAGAAACTAGCAAGATCATGGGGTCAAAATGATCACAAGAACGGTGAACAAAAATCCCAGAACCACACGGGGGGACCTAGTGAATGACCTGCAGAGCGCTGGGACCAAAGTAACAAAGGCTACCATCAGTAACACACTACGCCGCCAGGGACTCAAACCCTGCAGTGCCAGACGTGTCCCCCTGCTCAAGCCAGTACATGTCCAGGCCCGTCTGAAGTTTGCTAGAGAGCATTTGGATGATCCAGAAGAGGATTGGGAGAATGTCATATGGTCAGATGAAACCAAAATAGAACTTTTTGGTAGAAACTCAACTAGTCGTGTTTGGAGGAGAAAGAATGCTGAGTTGCATCCAAAGAACACCATACCATATGTGAAGCATGGGGGTGGAAACATCATACTTTGGGGCTGTTTTTCTGCAAAGGGACCAGGACGACTAATCCGTGTAAAGGAAAGAATGAATGGGGCCATGTATCGTGAGATTTTGAGTGAAAACCTCCTTGCATCAGCAAGGGCATTGAAGATGAAACGTGGCTGGGTCTTTCAGCATGACAGTGATCCCAAACACACCGCCCAGGCAATGAAGGAGTGGCTTCGTAAGAAGCATTTCAAGGTCCTGGAGTGGCCTAGCCAGTCTTCAGATCTCAACCCCATAGAAAATCTTTGGAGGGAGTTGAAAGTCTGTGTTGCCCAGCGACAGCCCCAAAACATCACTGCTCTAGAGGAGATCTGCATGGAGGAATGGGCCAAAATACCAGCAACAGTGTGTGAAAACCTTGTGAAGACTTACAGAAAACGTTTGACCTCTGTCATTGCCAACAAAGGGTATATAACAAAGTATTGAGATGAACTTTTGTTATTGACCAAATACTTATTTTCCACCATAATTTGCAAATAAATTCTTTAAAAATCAGACAATGTGATTTTCTGGATTTTCTCTTCTCATTTTGTCTCTCATAGTTGAGGTATACCTATGATGAAAATTACAGGCCTCACTCATCTTTTTAAGTGGGAGAACTTGCACAATTGGTGGCTGACTAAATACTTTCCCCCCCCACTGTACCATTAGCTCCTAAAGCTAGCAAGAAAGTAGCCGAGTCGGCAACACTGATAGCCTGTCCCTTCAGGCCTCTCTCCAAAGCCACTCACTCAAGTCGAATGAAATCAGGCTCATTACAGTCCTGCAAAAGTCACAGATACCAGATTGAATTTATTTGATTCATTGAAAATATTGAAAATGTTTTTGAATACGATTACCGACCTTTAAATTACCTTTTAAAGATTGTTTTAATTTAGATAATATTTTTTTTCCATAGGAAATGGAATAGATCAATATTGACATCAATTACACTATCACAGTAGAGCTACAGGTTAATCTTGTTTATGTTGTTGAAGGTGGTACCACCATGACCTGTCCCGTCATGCTGCAGAGGCCCTTCTCTTGTCCAATGGAAACGATGGAAGTTATCTCCTGAGAAACAGTAACAAGGGGCCAGGCTGCTTTGCCCTGTCTGTCAGGTCAGTCTGTCTAAAACTTTTCATTCCAAAAGTATTAGCTGTCATCAAACTTATGTTTTGCTTGTACTTTTCTTATGTAGCAGAACGAGGAAACAAACGACATTTCCTTTGCAAAACCTGTTTTACAATGACAATAAATTCATCCTGTCACCTGGTAACCTTGCAACGACTACCTGACTTGTCCTACATTCTATTTGTGTTTTCATTCTATTTGTGCACATTTATGATTTAACAGTGCATTGCTAAATGTTTGTCTGTTATTTGACACGTAGGGCGAAGGATTCTGTGAAGCATTTTCATGTGACACGCAAAGACAACGGTTATGTGCTTGGGTTCAACGAGTTTGCAACCCTTCAAGACTTTGTCAACCACTTTGCTAACCAGCCTCTGCTGGGCAGTGACACAGGTATGCAGAACTTCATTAACAAGCTTACTGCATATGACCAGCTCATACAGTGAAACACCACATTTGATCTATTGGCCATCTTTAGCTATGAAAGCATTTCAGTAGAAATTACTGATTTGGTTCCATTGGTATGCGCACATTACACATTACGGTAATGGTAAAAAAGAAACAGCGGTGAGCTTGCCAGCGGGGGAGGGGCGGAAGTGAGCAGAGGAGAACAGCAGGTGAGAGTAGTTTGAGTGGCCTTTCAATGGAGTTTTCTTTGTATATAATATGTTGGAGTTTCTGAGAGTTCTGCCACTGGCTGACCCACATAAACCCCCCACTCAAGGCCACTTTCCTGTCCCCACAAAGAAGGATAGTGAAGAACAGACAGAAGCAGCCTGGGGAGGAAACCGTGTACTCTCTGCCATAAAAGCACTATTTTATCAAGTTGGGCTCCGTCTTCAGCTGGACACAACTGTCTGAGAAGATGTAAAATAGGTTAAATTACATTTTTGTAATCTCAAACATTTTCTTCATGTTCATTTACAATTGTTTATGAAGAGAAACCTGATGAAAATACATTTCTTTACTTTTTTGTTTTTACACACTGTGTTAAGCCTTTATAACATATAATAATGACAAATACTTGCCAGATTTTGGAAGTTACATTTATCCTAAAAACGGAGCAAAGTAATTTTGCCAAAAGACATTTTCTGACACATTTATTGATACAAAAAGAACTAGGCGGACTGTCATAATTACAGATGTAAAAGGGTTTTAAAATTATCATGAGGTAAAGATATTTATCAACTTCATGGAAGTTTAAGGTATTCCATATAGTTTGTTCAATGTTATCTGACTCTCCAGACATGAATGAAAGGCAGAATAGTGTTTTTAGAGTTGTTCACGCCTGCCTGAGTGGCTTATATTTGGTTACATTGCAATTAAAAAAAAAAAAAAGATAATTGTGACGATGAAAATTGTGTATTATTTGCATGTTACTTTTATGCAGGGTTCTTACGGCCCTGGAAAAGTTTAGGAAAAGTCATGTAAATGTGTTATATTCATATGTTCATGACGTTAATTTACGCTGAGTTTGAAATAATGAATATGCTTTTAAAAGAAAGACGCTCAAAATATAAGCAGGCATACATACAGGCATCTATATAAATGTTTATTCTTTTAATCAAACTATTGTCTCATTCATTTGTGTCATTTAAGGTTTACTGTATGCTTTGGAATTCTCATTGTTAGTTTAAATACTACATTTACTCACTTTTTCATGTTTACATCGAGATTTCACAAAATGTTTGGTCATGGAAATTTGGTTTAAAGTCATGGAAAAGTCATGGAAAATCCTTGGAAATACATTGGTCAAAATGTGTATGAACCCTGTTTATGGTTAACAAATTTGCCTAAAACACCTATCCAGGTATACCCAAAGTAAATTGGAAGCTGTACTTTAACTACAGAATCACTTTAAGTTAAGTTTAAACATACTAAAGTATAAGGTTTAGGTATTTCTGCCTGAACATTTCTTTGGAAATGGATGCCTGCAGATGACTATAAATGGGACTCATCCCTCTAAAGTCGGGGGTCATTTTCTCGATTTTACATAATTTCTTAAATTCACCTTTTTAAAGGCACTTGCATATGATAGATACCCATGTGTTTTATATCTCTTGTGAAAACATACATTTACTCATGTGGTCTAACTGTTTTGGTGCTAGAAATTGGTTTACCAAAGGTCTTAGGTTCACAAAAGCAGTGAGATATATGAATAAAATGGTAGACACATGTAAATAAATGTCTAAAACCAAATGTATTATTATATGGTGGGGATAATGTGCTGTGGCCTGCGGTGGTGATCTGTTGGCTGGCAGACGGACTGGGAGGCTGCTGCAGCGGTATTATAGATAGATAGATAGATAGATAGATAGGGAGTTTATTGTCATTGTAAAACACAACGAAATTAAGTTGGCGACTCATCAGTCAGTACAGCAGTACCAGGTAAAAACATGTATATAAAAAAAACATTTAGACAGGACATTCTAATTTAGAACAATACATTTAAAAATAAATAAAACATAAAACACGGGCATCAATGGCTTAAAAGTGTTATTGTCTATTTGTGTCCCCCAGCAGCACTGTCCGGTGTGAGCTGGGTGGGGTGGTGGGTGTGGGGGTGATGGAGGAAACCGCTCTGGGGAAAAAGCTGTTCCTCAGCCTGTTAGTCCGAGTTTTAATAGTCCTGAATCTTCTCCCTGATGGCAGTGGAACAAACAGAGAGTGACACGGGTGTGTGATGTCCTTGTAGATGTTGCTGGCTTTCTTCTGGAGGCGGCCAGCATATACAGTGTCCAGGTCAGGGAGGGAAACTCCCACAATCCTCTGTGCTGTTCTAACCACCCGGACCAGGTCCCTCCTATTCTCTGCTGTGCAGCTGGAGTACCACACAACAAAGCACTGGCAGAGGATGCTCTCTATCACACTTCTGTAGAAGTTAACCAGGAGCTCAGCGGGCAGGCCAGCTTGCTTTAGCTTCCTCAGGAAGAAGAGCCTCTGCTGGGCTTTCTTCACCAGGTGTGAAGTGTTCAGGGACCAAGTAAGATTATGTTGTCCTCTGGACCCTGGCAGCTGTGAATCCTCTGTAAAATAAATGACTACTAGTTAAAATGAGTTCACTGAAAGAAAGTAATGATTACACACCGACACCTTACAGAGATCCAACACTGACTATGCTCAAGACACTGCATGAGCTACGTGATAACGTTGCTAAGCTAACGGAAATCCAGCTATGCTCATTGCATGAGCTAAAAATGCTATCGTAACGTAAACACTACTTTAGTAACGATTAACGGAGATCCAACACTACTAGTCGTACTAAGTTCACTGAAAGAACGTTAACGGGGATCGTGACAATATTTGATTACCCACCGTGCAGTCTTATAGAGACGCTGTAGCCATCTATCGCCCCGTTAGCTCTCGTTAGCTCGCTACCGCTAGCTCCATGTTAGAAGCAGCTCTATCTGGCTACAGGTCCCGTTACTAATGTAAATATGCTATTGCAAAGTTCAGTAAATACACAACCCATCTTCAAATGCATCCCTTTGCTTGGCGTTGTCCTCTTTATCGCAGGAATCGACCCCTTCAGGCTCTATTTATGGTTGAAGCTGCGCCTTCTCCAGTATAGCTTCGCTCAGCGTCCCTGCTCTCTTTTCGCTCTCTCCCAGTGAAGCTGTGTACGCATCCTATGACACGTCGGTGTGTAGAATGCTCATATCTCGCTGTGTGAATCTCATACGATCTCACGGGCTCGAAGCCAGCGGAAGCGGAAATTAAACTGAATGTGTTGGGTATGCCTTCGACCGTTCTTTGGTTTCTACTGTACCATCCTGTATCAGTCGCGGCTGAGCTACACTCCCTCTCGCTGACTCCTCACATCTGACCTTGAACATCCTGACTGTGCTACTGTTACACACACACACACACACACACACACACATTAGAACACTTTATTATTCAAGCACGCTGATTATTAATAATGATTATCACCACCGGGGATTTCCCCGCATCAACAAGAACCACAAAATCCATGATACAATGACTAACCCTAACCCTAACCCAATGATAAAAAAACAGCACCATAGACACATCAACACAACGCCGCTGCAGATGAAAAAACACCAAAAAGCAGCTTACCAGATGATGTTCATTAAAGACAAAGTCCATCCGCCTCTCATTGTCCAGTGATGCGGTTGTACAGTTTACGGTGCGCTGCAGTTCCAGCAACAGGTGGCCATGTACGCCGGTGAGGAGAGAATATCCGCTCGACAGCAGCAGTCATCACCGCAAACATGCGTTGTCATTAAATCCGCCACTGAGCGCCAAAACAAGCAAAACACTAAACATGTCACTAAACTTCTCTCCTTCAGCCCTCCAGCTCCCACTCAGCTGTGCCCTGTTGACACACTGACCAATCACAGCGCATGTTAATGGTCACGCGGGCCCTGTGACGAATCACACGTCCAGACCCTAGTCTGGGCGTGTGATGAGGATGTATACAACAGTATATACATCAGTTTTCTTTTCTTTTTATGAACAGGTACCAGAAGAAACATTTGTCTTTTATCAGGGAACAGTCTGTTCAGTAGTAAGGGTCCCTGTTAGAGGGACAAGCGACTCCTTCTTTTGTCCATGTTCAGTTTGTTGCTTACCTTAAATATGTTTTAGATCTGTAATGATGACCGTCCGTCTGGTCCTTTTTTGTAACCTATTTTACATCTTCTCAAACAGTTTTGTTTGCCGAAAGCAAATGTTATAGGCTGTTATATGTTTATATGTGTCCATGTCCAGGCGTTTTAGAGATTTGTTCATCTCCCTGAACAGTTCCTGTCCAGCTGAAGACAGAACCCAATATTGCACTACTCACACATCCAGGCAGCTTTACAGGCAGCTAGTACACTGTCTCCTCCCCAGAATAGCCTTCTGTCTGTCCTTTTCCCACTGTCCTTCTTTGTGTTTGTGGGGGCAGGAAAGTGGCCTTTAGTGGGGGGTTTAGGTCGGCCAGCAAGTGGCAGAACTCTCAGAAACTATACTAATACTATTATTTACAACCACAACATTATTTCCAAAGAAAACACCACTCTAAAGCAGTGAAACCCCAGTCAAACTCTCTGCCCTGCTCTCTGCAGCGGCGCTCTGCTCTCTCCCACCCCTCCCCCACAAACAAGCTCGCCGCCGCAATGTGCCGCATGGCATTGGAAAGCTACGCTTCTTAGCGTTTTTATATACACACACACACACACACACACACACTGTAAATAACATACATTACCAGAGTTTATTAAAGCCTAGCCTTTTATTAAAGCATACAGAATGAGCTGGAGGAGAGACTTGACCAAAGTAAAGAGTTAT
The DNA here is from genome assembly GCA_038501785.1 of Myoxocephalus aenaeus. Classification (NCBI taxonomy): domain Eukaryota; kingdom Metazoa; phylum Chordata; class Actinopteri; order Perciformes; family Cottidae; genus Myoxocephalus; species Myoxocephalus aenaeus. The sequence continues at coordinate 12,774,066 of JBAMJR010000040.1, forward strand.
AGCGGTCCAAGCAAGAGGAATTAAAGGTATGGTATGCACACTAAGGTGTTATGCCTAACACTCCTCCGTAGGGTTACTACATTCCTTTTAAGTGTTTTCCATTGTTAATAATGATCCACTCCACATTTCTCCAATCCTACAACAAGAGAAAAGCCCCCGGCACATCCGTTGTGTTGTTGGATGCTGTATTTCTTCTGTGTGTTATTGTGTTAGTTGGTCAGGCCTCACCCCTTTGCCTCTGAACCAGGAACCCTGATTGTGCTGAAGTGTCCCTACCCATGGCGTGTGGAGGAGCCATCCATCTACGAGTCCGTTCGAGTTCACACAGCCATACAGACGGGCCGCACAGAGAATGATCTGGTACCAAATGCACCATCGGTATGCCACCTTCTGCACGCTCACATCTGTGAGCAGCTGATCCCAAAGTGTCAGATTTCCCCCTGTGATGTCATGTGATCAAAGTAACCTTACAGGAGGGGTTCCATTCAGCTCTCTCTAGGTCCGCCTTGCAAGGTAATTCTGGATTATTCCAACATGGATATTATATTTATAGCTTTGATCAACAGTTATGAAAAATCTTCTTAGAGACTGTTCGATCACAGTTTACCATGGACAGAGTTATGTTGTATGTACCTTAGCCATTTAGCTAGTGAGGCAGTCCAAGCTGGAGCTTTCAACCACATCTCAGTCTCCAACAGTGATTCAGTTATCACATGACCTTTTGTCATCAAACTACAGTAGCTGTGTCTTGTCGTGTTTAGGCACCCGTGTTCATTTGAAGGCTGTTCAGTGTAATGGAACCCCACTCAATGTGAACTCTAACTGCCACTCACACGTACAGATAATTCAATTCAGTTTATTTTATATAGCCCAACATCACAAATACCAGTTTGCCTCGGAGGGCTTTACAATCTGTACACATAACATCCTGTCCCGGGACCTCACATCGGATCAGGAAAAACTCCCCAAATAAAGACAGTAAAAACCCTTTCACAAGGAAAAAAGGGGAAGAAACCTGAGGGAGAGCAACAGAGGAAGATCCCTCTCAGGATGGACAGAAGCAATAGATGTAATGTGACCAGAATGAACAATGTAACAGAGTTACAGCACATTACATGAATATGACAGAAATTATTCATATAATGAGTAGTAGGCATGGACCATGATCCAGATAACCATGATCCATGAAGCAGAAGGAGGTAGAGAGGAGGGGCATCAGCAGGGCCATGGCAGGAGGTAGGACCGGTTCCAGGCAGCCATGAATCCATGAAAAAAGAAAGTAGAGTAAGTAATGTGCATTGAAGAGACAATTTATCAAGAAGGAGAGAAAGAAGAGGAGAAGAGGAGTGAAAGAGGAAGAGAAGTGATGACCTTCCTTCACAGTGCATTACATTTCATTTAGCGGACGCTTTTATCCAGAGACTTACATGTTTGCTCTATACACCGTAGACACAGCAACGGGGAGCAATTCGGGGTTAAGTGTCTCAAGGACGCAACGACTAGGACTAGCGGAACCAGGGCTTAAACCACCGATCCTCTGATTGAAAGACGGGCATGCTAACCACTGAACCACAGTGCACAACATCTGTCAGTGAGGAGGAGGAGGAGGAGGATAGTGTTACGGACTGGGGACCACAGGGCGCGGCACTCAAATGCAGACTCGGTAATAGGATGCAAAAACAAGGTCTTTACTGCGAGGTTCTAAAATCGGCAGGCAGAACTCACTGGTACACAAAGACTGGTCGAGACACGGAGAAAACACACTGGGGAAATCACTGGATCAGACTGAGACAACTGGCACAGAACAAAGAATTGACACTAAATACTAGGGATGGGTATCGTTTGGGTTTTTTCCCGATACCGCTGCTAAAACGATACTTTTAAAACGATACTGGTGCCTAAACGGTGCCTGAACTGATTTTTATTGCCATGGCAATTTTTTTTCTTCAAATTGAACAATATATTAACTGTTTAAAGTATACTATAAATAAATAGATAAATAAATACAAAACACTTTTTAACTTCAAACTATAAACAATATATTAAATAAAACAGAAAAAAGCATCAGGTGGCCTGATGGGAACGTGTGCAACAGAACTCAGAAACTGTTGGATTCTACAAACTGCTGCTTTATGGACTACATCATTAATATCAACTAGAGAGCTTTTCTTAACCAGACGGAGCTGCTCTTGAATTCACAAATACCAACTGAACCGAGGAACAAACACGTCTCTAATAATCTCACTTTGTGTCGCGGCTTGGAGCGTTTCTCAGCCGGTGTTCTTGCCGGTCAGCTGCGGTTTCTCCGCTCTGACGTTGACTTCCATCAGCGAAACAGATGTTTCTAGCAGGAAGTTTATAGTTCAGGAGTCTTTTCTGCAGCTTTCTCGTCCAGATTCCAGCATTTAAAACAGACGTTTCCTCAACGAGGTTTGGTGGAGGAAACGGAGCGTTTCTCTCTCGGAGTTCGGCTCTTCTTCTTGTTTTGTTGCATTTGCTGCATGTCGCGTTGTTTTTTGCAAAATACAACCACACTTTTTTCTCTGTTAAAAGGTTGATGGCTGGCTAGCTACTGTAGCTATACAACCTGCTGCCAGGACGGACTCATCAGAGTAGTGTAAAAAAAGAAAAGAAGTGAGTTTCGGCTCAGGCACCGAAAGGCTGCGCCGACATCTGCGTTGCGTTTCGGTCCGGTAGGTACCGGTTGTATTGGTGGCACCGGTTTTCGGTACCCAACCCTAATAAATACACAGGGGAAGGCAGGCGACAGGCACAGGTGGAAACAATCAGGGCGGGGCTTGCAATCACACAGGAGGAGGAGACACGAGGAGGGAGGAGTCTGAAACGAGAGACAAAGGGTACATCCCAAGTCTCTTAATTGTCGTTTCCTCGCTCCCCGATCCTCGATTGAACCGGAAGTTGTTCGGCGTCACCATCTTGACGGCCGTCCCAAAGCTCTTATTCTAAGTCTTTTATCGCCGGACACGCCCCCTCACTGTTCATCAGTTATTATTATCAGTTATCAGTTATTATCATCAGTTATAATTCCACTGTTGAAGAGAATCCATAATCATATTGTGGGATTTTTTATAATGATGTCACAATCAGAATTTCCAAACATACAGACGCAAATAATTAATAAATAAGACAAACTCATTCCGCTGGTAGAGGGACTAAGACGCAAGGAAATGACGCAAGTGAGGAACCTTCAGAACATCTGCAGTGGGCCTCTCTTACATGGCTGAACATCACAAACCATTCACCACCTTAAGATCTCAAGATCTAAAGACCCCACCAGGGACCATCTTTGAACCGAGACAGACGTTACCACCTCCAATCATATACAACCACCGGTCATTATGTGATGGGAGACCCACAGTTGTGTTAACTGAACTGACTGACTTAATGAGCCAAACAACTTGTTCACCGATGAAGAGCCGTGAGATGTGGTTTAAAGCTCAAAAACAAAGTTAGTACGTCGAGCTGAGCTGATTTTGACCCAGATCCAAGTTGCAATAAAACAGAATCATCATTGAAAGTCAATACTTTGGTCACAGTAACATTGTTTCCCTACTAACACAAAGCCTGTCTTTTCAGCTGGGCACAAAGGAAGGCTATCTGGTGAAACAAGGAGCGATTGTGAAGGTAAGACGTGTCAGCGTGTCTGAACTCTGGAGATGTGGTGGAGCAGGACTCTCAGAGCCTGAGCACAGACCACTTAGCGAGGCGATACTTCTAATACATCCACTTTGGCACCTTTTTGCAGAGCTGGAAACAGAGGTGGTTCATACTGAACAGATATGAACTCAAATACTTCAAAGATAAAATGGTAAGGCTCTCTTCAGCTCAAGGACGAGGTGTGTTAAATGTTTCACAGCTTCACTTTGGATATTTGATTTTAGTATGTGGATGGAGCTTATCTGTGGATTAAGCTGCTTCTAGTCACAGCAGACACACCCCAGGTGGGCCTTGTAGTGTGGAGGTGTAAGCTGCAGAGGCTCTCTGTTTCAGTGTGAAGAGCCCATTCGAACTCTGGATCTGAGAGCCTGTTCTGCAGTCCAGTTTGACTACTCTCAGGACAGAGTCAACTGTTTCTGGTAAGTGATGTCAGTCAGTGATTAGCACTGAGAGGATGCACCATAAATAAATGTGGACATTAAAATCCAACCAGACATGTAGGAGTCATACTTTTAATTGAATGAAGTCCTATTTCATTATTAGCCTGTTGTAAAAGGCTGTTCTAAATCAATTAAGAGTACCTAGCAGCAGTCTGCTTCGATGTGTGGAAACGTGTATTCTTGACCTCTTTACCACCATTCTGCTACGAGGTGCCGGGTTGAGCCTCTGGCTCAGCTTCTTTTTCTATATCGCGGTCCCTCTTCTCTACTCGTCTCCAGCCTTCCTCCCTTGTGTTCGTAACTGTAATGTTAAGCTGCCAATTGCCACCTCTTTACAAACACATTGTGAATCTCTAACCCTTACAAGTAAAATGAAAAAAGAAAAACAAACCCTCCCAGAGTAGACAGAGAATGTCCCCGACATTTTTGGCTCTCTTTTTGGCGTTTAAGAGAGGGATACAACCTCTTTGACCCACGTCATTATATTAACTTTGTTCAAAGCTTTTTTGTCCGAGTTGAGAAGGACATAACTCTGGTCCAACAAATAATTGTGAGCTAATAAGAACATGCATGTGGTTGGGGCACTGGTTCAACTGGTCTGGCTGCTGACACACCATCACCCTGAAGCCGAGACCTACATCAAAGTAAATGTTCAATTTCTCAAATTGATTTAATAAAAAGATGGTGCATTTGAACCTGAGAAGTACAGAATATCACAGTATGCCAACACAAAAACACTAGTTAGAAATATTCCCTTTTACACTCAATTAAAAACCCCAAAGTGCATAATACAACATAAATAACAATTCAATAACTTCAGCCTTTTTTAAACCGACTCAACAGCTTTCAAGCCAAACATGAAATAAAAAAGTCCAACTACTGAGAAATAGTTTCAAAAAGACTCAAATGATGTAACTTTAGCTGAGAAGACTCACTCCCTGAATCTATGACAACCAACGCTGCACTATGGAAAACATGCAGTGTCTTGAGGAGCAGCTTTTATCCACAAACTCTAAATAGATTAAACGTGCAATTAAAAAAAGATTCAAGTTTACAAAATGATCTTTTCTTCTGATGACCTTATCAGAAGATAAATACTGAAAAACATGAAGCAGCATCACTTCAACCTGAGGTGTAACACTGACAGACCTGAGACTGGAGGAATTCATACTGGGATACCAAAATAAAAAAATATATGCAATATGTATTAGATGACACCAACAACATAAAGAAAAAGCAAATCAAATATAAGTCGTCAGTCACAGCTGCAGTCTGAGGCCACAGCAAGTCGTACTTGTGTTGGTAAAAGGGAAGTGTGAGTAGTAAAATAGCAGAAGGAAGCAAGGGGAGGGAAGGAGAAGTGCACATGGACTGAAGCGCAGCATTGTCTTTACAGAGGTTATACCCACTGACCCCTTTACCTTTAACACAATGTCCAATGCTGCACTTACACAGTAGATATTAATCACAGGATCTTATTCCTCATCATAAATCAGTAGATACTTACTGATCCTGTTACTTTTAGAAGGAATTACTTTTAGAAAATGACTCAAATCAGGAAAAAAAGGGAAGAAATGTGGCGTGAGTCAAGAAAAAAAAACAGACTCACTAAGTCTAGTAAGAGTCCTGAGCCTGATAATGTTTGTGGCCGGATTCACAAAACCTGTGCTGGGCAACTAAATAGCATCTTCCAAATGATTTGTATGCTATCTCTTCAGCAATACTGGGTCTTTAAGTAATGCAAACATTCCGGGATGGTCCCAGTTGCTCTTGCTCAGACTAAAACCGACATTAAATGACTTCAGGCCAGTAGCGTTGACATCTGTAAGAAGCAGGTTTTATCCAGGAGAGAAGTTCCTTCATACATCTCTGCTCACCTTATCTCCCTGTGTCCACAGTCTGGTGTTTCCTGAGAGGACATTCTATCTCTGTGCAAAGACAGGTGTGGAGGCAGACGAGTGGATCAGGATCCTGAGGTGGAAACTGGTGAGTTTGTTCAGACTGCATGTTTTACTCAGAGCTGGCAAAAAGTGGTATATTTGACCAGTAACTCAAAATGCTGGAGCAGCACACTTCAATCCATATATTGACAGATGTGTTGTCTGTCATTTCCTGAGTGTTCTACTCAAAAAAACAATAATACAAAATTTTGTATTAGATATTTATTTACATGTATCTAAGACTTTATTCATATATTCCACTGCTTTTGTGAACCTAAGACCGTTGGTAAACCAATTTCCATCACCAAAACAGTTCGTCCACATGAGTAAAGCTATGTTTTTTTATTTTTCAGCTTTTGGGCCATATTATCTCTTTATCCTAGTGCCTTAGGACAATGGTGCCTCATTATATAGAGAGCTGAGATTGTTCTGCAATTTCTGATGTAACACATGGGTATATATCTCATATGCAAGTACCTTTTTAAAAGGTGAATTTAAGAAATTATGTCAAATCACGAAAAAGGCCTATGACCCTGAAGGCTAAAGCATAAGTTAATTCATTAAGTGACAACGTGTGTTTTTGCAGCCGGCAGTGAGCTTCTCTTTCTTTCCAGTCACAGACACTCAAAGGCCGATGACTGCTGATGGAAATAATCCTCAGGTTCATAGAAGACGCCACATCAGCTGGATGAGGAATACAGAACAGCAGCATTCAAAGTGAAGTGGAGCGTGGATACCACTGGGACACATTCCCCTCAGTGTACTAACTACTTGGTGTGATTCCACTTGCTGCTTTGTGAAAAGATGCTTCATTTCTCATGAGGGTCTTATTTTCTGCTTTGCTTACAGGATCTATGGTCCTGTATATTTAACATGAATATATACTAAAAGGATATTGCTTGCATGATTGTGTAAGACCAAAACCAACGATGTGTGAGCGTCTCCCAGTCCTTTCTGACTTCCCTAACCTTTCTGTGGCTCTCAGCTCCAAGACCATTGGTTAGCGGCGAGCTAACAGCTACACAAACGTTACTCAAACAGGAGGAAATAATGCATTCGTTGTCATATTTACACACTGATGTTAATTTGTATTTTCGTCAGCAGGACGGTCTGTGTGTAACTGAGTAAGAATAAACTACAGTGTGTGTGTGTGTTCATGAAACAGTGTGTCTCCTTGACGTGTGTAATGAAGCTAATATGCTTTGATACACTCCCAACAGCTGTTAGTCGATCCATCCAGTATTGGTTTGTGTCTGCACACAAGTGTAGTCAGTAAGAGAAGCATAGGGTGTGTCCAGTCTTATCCTTTAATAACTGCAAAGTATGGGGTTCTCTCCTGTCAACGTTTAGTTTTCAAACTGTAAATCCAGTTTGCAGTTTGATCCTCCATGTATTTAAAAGTCAGCCCAAGATGTTGCATTGGAAATAGGTTGTTAGAACATAGCTGTAGCAGCAGTCCCTAGTGGAGTTACCTGTGTCATACTCTGTCCGTTCAGCCGTGGGAGGTGAGCACTATTCTAATCACTCATTCATTTAGAAGGGACCAAATCAACAAGCAACCACGAGCTAAACTGAATGTCAAAGTTAAATTAGAAGCTCCTTTACACTCATCAGTGACACCTTTAAAGGGATAGTTTGGGTCTTTTGAAGTGGGGTTGTATGAAGTACTTTCATGTCCAGCAGAGAAGCACACACTATTACCGCATAGTCCATGGTACGTACCGGTACCTCTGTGGACAAAGTTGAGCTGTTTTGGATTCCTGTACATCCCTTGGTTGATTATGTTCTGATAGACCTTGATGACAGTTTATTGGTGGTTACCCTCTCTTAAAAATAATGGACTGCTGTCCTTCCCTTCTCTGGACATCTTCTTTCTTTCAATACATCTCTTTCTTTTCATTGAAACTCCAGAACACCCAAAGATACTTGGAATAAGCTCCCAAGTAGTGTTTGAAATAATTATTAATCTATGCACAGGGGTATTAAAACTGCCTTTGACAGATCATCAGGTCTTAATAGTTGCAGTTTATTTCTGCCATATGATCAGTTGTAAGTACATTCTTAAGACATGTATTGGTTGTTGCATGCCACCCAAACTTTGCTCTGGTTCAGTATGTCTTTCACATGTTTCAGTTCACTATTTCCAAACAGGTAGCAGTACAGATGAGGTTTGTATTTCCTGTTCAGGGCCACTGGAGCCGATCCCAGCTGACATTGGGTGACAGGTGTCCAGTTTATCACAGGGCACACACAGAGACAGACAACATAGATTCACGCTCACTTCACACCTACGGGCAATTTAGGGCCTCCAAATATCACCTGAGCTGCATGTCTTTGGCCTGTGGGAGGAAACCAGAGAACCCGGAGTACAAACTCCACACGGAAGGACTGCCCAGACCGGGGACCAAAACAATCAGTAACACGTATGAAGGGCACTTTGAACACGTTTATAAGTCATTACAAAGTAAAAGTTTTAAATAACTTTATAAAGTTTATAATCATGCAATACATCGTATAACAAGGTTGACAAAGTATTACAAGTGGAGGACATAATATATCATAAGTGCAGCATCATCAGCCACATTTACAAATACATGAACCAAATAGAGCAGCTTGCCAGTAGTCGATGTGACTACTGGTTGTTTTTCATATTTCATATCAGCATCATCTAAACACACATAGGTACGATACATATTTGATTCCACCGATTTATAGCGGCTCAGAGAAAGAGCGCATTTCCTCTGCACCCTCTGTGCTTTTCATTTGCCATCGGAATTCTACAATTCATACTCATTCAATACAAATAAAAATAGGCCATAAAGCCCAATGCAGTGTATGCATGGTCTACCTTTACTTGTAAATTAAGGCCATTCCTCTCTCCTTCTGGACAAACATCTACGTGACTTTGTTGTAAAAGTCCTCCTGATCTTTTTTTAGATTTAAAAGTAAAACAATAAAAAGAGCAATGGCAGAACAAACATAAACCCGTGGGCTCTCTTCCTTGAGGCAGAGCTACTGTTTGCTTTTGCACTGTGGTTTTATGTCAAATAGGTTCTACACATAAGTGAAATACACAACCTCTCGTATGGAAAGGACGGACGTATGAGGCACAGCTCGTCGCTTCCTCCCCTCGTGTCACCTCTCTGAACAGGACGTGCAAATTCAGTGATTTTGATTATGAAAAGGCTTCAAATGATTGGAATCATACATCAATTACATTTATAGCACAGATCAGTAGAGAAATATTAATATTTATTGTATTTGATTGTTTGTTTTTGACTTTTCATGATGACAGGTGAGCCCCCTGACCGCACATTAAGACTACTAGAACCAGAACGTAACATGACAGTTTATAATCTCAAAGTTCTGAAATGAAATAATGTCTTATAAACAGCAATAACATCCTATATATTACTTTGTGAGCTTGAAGTAAAGTGACAACCCTGGAGAAGATTAGCGATTGTATGATACTGTAACACACTTCTGAGGACTCATGAACAGTCTTTATTTTTAAAAACACTTTTCCTTCTTGGGATATTGGTGGTTGCGTGATTCTTGTGTCCTTTACCCCACATGGCAAAGACAACTATGTGAGATGTGTGGCGGTTCCCTAGAATGTATGGAACCTCCGTACGGATGAATGAAACCCAAATCTTTTGCTCGGATGAGACAGCAGGTCTGTTAACTTGTAGGCTCACTTCATTGTCAAAAATACACATGAGGAGAAACCAATAAACCATAAATAGTTCAAAGATCAAAATAAGCAGAAGATACTTGAATTGGTCAAACTTCCTAAAGCTGATGGCAGGTTTTACATTCAACATGTGCAATGTTATTAGGAAAATAAATATTGGTGGTTGCTTGTGTGTGTGTATGTATGTATATATATATATATATATATATATATATATATATATATATAAATAATCAGGCATGAAAACAGGTCAGGGGTGAAAAAGGTGAGAAGGATATTACCCCTCTAGGAGGGTCCGGGGGCATGCTCCCCCGTAAGAAAAATTTAAATATTCCATATTTTAAAGCATCAATCTGATGCATTTTGAGATACTTTTTTTGCCAACCTGGGGAGAGCTGGAGAAACTTAACTTCAGCCATGAGTCAAAAATGATTATGGCCTCCTTACTAAGTATTATGCAAGCCATTTCATGCCAGCCTGTCACTGGTCTAACATTTACAGTATATGAGGCACAATGTGGTAAGGGAGAGCATGGCTGCCTTTGTTAGCATCATTTATATCTTTGATGCAGAGAATGCATCTGGCGAATCCCTGCCTGTTGATTTTGGAGAATACATCTCCTAGATGAAAGGACACCTCTTGCCCTTTTATTGAGACCTTGCATTCCAGTTTTAGCCGCGACCAGTTCCAGCTGCATTTCAATCCAGCTGTTTAACAATGGCTGCATCCTTCTCCCCTAACACACTCATTCTGCAAAATGATGTTTGTATTAGTGTTAACTTCTAATTTAGCCTTATTCAGACCTGCCAACCTTGATAATTTTTGCGTACCGACGAGGGGGGATGGGAATTGACGACGACTAATAGGGGACAAGTCATTAAATACTCGTCATGCATTATATTGCATTGCATATATAATGTGTGCGAGTCAATTAGTCTAAAATTAACTTTAGACTAATTTTTACCAGCGTACTTTGACGTCAAAATGCGTATCCGCTACGCAAGTTGCGTACAGGTTGGCAGGTCTGCTTATTGATAGAACGGTGGACCACTTTACCTTCTGCCTTGTCAGTCCCCTCACCTCAAAATCTACCTCCTCAAAAACGGTAGCGTTAGCTAATAATTTTCCACCGGCGCTTTAGCTAGCTGGCTAACGTTGCGTTCTCTCCTGCTGTGTTCAATGTGTTCACTCGCGCTCCCTTCTGGCACGCGCACCTGTTCGCAGTTCACTGAATATAAATACCCCCCCAACAAATGTTCTCATCGAATCTACACGATTCACGTAGGTCACCTATTTTGGTTTCAAAACGGCGAATTTCGCTGAAAAGGTGAGGGATTTTCATGATATATATGCTACATAGAGTGAAGAATTTGGACACGATCAAATCAAATCTCGCAGATGAATTCCTAAAACTATAGGATTGAATTTGAAGCACAGGAATAGTTCCGCTACATGAGAGGCCTTCAGGCAAACCCTCTGACACAGAATGGCCGGCTTGTTGACCTTTATGAAGACTCGGTTGAACAATGGGCCACAAGGAAACCACATAGGTGATAAAAGTGACATTTATTCAGATTCCTCGACATTAGATTTGTCATATAAACTTTGATGAGAAGCACCTAATATCTACAGAAAATGGAAGAAAGCAAAGTCAACAGAACAAAAAGTGAAGAGGATCGTTCAACCATGTTGTAAACAGATAAAGATTTCGTTACTTGGAACTGTAAAAACCACCAGATGGGTTTTCACACTGGCCCAGAATGCACCATTATGTGATCCAGGGTCCTGTCCATCAGAGCTTATGTGACCTCCACCACCTGCCTCAGCTCCTCTATTAGTGGAGCCAACTCCTTCTCCAGACTCATGATCAGCCCTGAGGACACACAGTGGACCGGCATGTTCAACACATTCAACATCTGAGGCATGAGCATATTATGAACTCCTGACTCCCTGACCTGTCCTCTAGCGCAGTGATTGTCAACCACTGTGCCGCGGCACACCAGTGTGCCGTGAGAGATCGTCAGCTGTGCCGTGGGAAAATGTCCAATTTCACTTAATTGGTCCAAAAAAATATTATTTAGTTGCCGCAAATGATTTTCCATTGTTGAGCGTCTGAGCTGCAATATAGTGGCTGGCAGAGTGATATAGAACAGGTCTGCACCTTGTTCTGCTATTAAACAAACTAAACGGCCGTATGTTATCGTATCTACACAGCATGTCATTTCCGCCCGGTGCGCTGCACACAGGTGAGACAGCGGAGAGAGAGACAATGTCGCGTGCTTTTCACAATGGGATTTGCTGCTGAAGCTATCAGTATTTTAAGATATGAGCTCTCACTTTTAAAGCCCAACAGTTCATGTATTTGCAGGTCAAGACAAACAGCCTGGAGCTCATCAATGACATTTCTGACTCAGAGAGGCTCTGGAAATATTCTTCCAAAAGCCTGAAAAACACCCTGCAGTGATAAAGCCTGCACACTTTGTGGTCGTCATTAAAATAAATGAACACCATGTTTCCTTTAAGTCAGTATTTATCAAACTGGGGCGGTATTTATTACAGGTGTGGCGCAAGAGGAAATGCTGGTTTTAAATGTTCACCGTCCGCCGTTAACAGGTTACGCTGCGCATGCGCCGATTCTTGGCTTTTCGCCAAAAGCCGATCTTTATGAGATCTCTGTGAGGTCGGCTTTCTGCTGTTGTGTCTCTCATCATGGCGCATGAACTGAGAGCCGTATCAAATCTACAACCCCGTTTTAAAATAGATTTGTAGAGGAAAGCAGCTCTGCAGCTCTAATACTGATACAACGTGATGCTCACACATCTGCACTCATTCCGTTTTGTTTTGCAATAGCTTATTCTTTTCCACAATAAGATATTTAGTAGTAACTAAATATTAGTTATTTTTTGCATAACTTTATTTTCATTTTTCGAACAAAGTGATCACATTTTTCTTTTGTCTGATGGAGCAATCTGGTTTACTTGAAACACTGAATACTCTTCCATGCCAGTAGGTAGCGCAATAATGACCTACCATATATGCTGTATTATGCTACAATGTGACATTTTGTAACTTTTTAGGTTGTTGGTGTGCCGCGGGATTTTTTTATTGTAGAAAATGTGCCGCGGCTCAAAAAAGGTTGAAAAACACTGCTCTAGCGCCACCATGCTGTATTCAGTCCTGCTGGCAGTCATTAACTTAGCTTCAGGCCTTTTGACCTCTTCTTTCTCGAGATGCCACGAGATTACATTTCACAAGAACAGATATTTGTCAATGATGCTCAATATCTCTAGAGCGGCTTATTTTGTCTGTGGGGAAGTAAACTGATGTGTGATCGTTCTCTTTCCCAGCAGTGACGTCCAGTGGGCGGTCCCTGATGAGGGAGTGTTTCAAATGATGTAACAGACATCTGCAGAGCCACAGACTGGAGAACTACTCACTAGAACTAAACATTGCAAACTGACAGAAAAGGTGTTCTTATATATGAGGAATTGAAGAAAAAAATAGATAAAGTTCAAATAAATAAAAATACATCTCAAGAAAACTGGATTTAAGATTTTATTTAAATCTCCACGACAGTTTACACTTTATAGTTGTGGAGAGATTATTTGTCAATGAAGATAAACTCACAAAATATTATTTATACTGATGACAGAAATATCTGCTTCAGGAGTGCTACTTTAGTTATGCTATTTTAAATATTATATTCATGTTAGTAAAGAGATACAATAATGTAAAATATTCCAACCGCATACTGTTAAACTCTAGTCTCCAACAGAATATTATAGGAATATTTACCCCACACTGCTGCTGACTTCATGGAATACATTTCAAACACTTTTATTGTTTTCAAGCACCAGAGTTGAACTTGATTAGTAGTCCTCAGTGGACACACACTGTACCTGTGTTGGCGTTGCTGCTGGCAATGAAACTGATGACCAGTGGTAACCGATTGAACTGCACAATCTGTTCAACACAGAGGGATATTCAATATTAGAGGTTCATCAAAAAAGTCAAACATGAGAGGCAATAGTCACATGACTGGTGGACAGAAGTCCTAAGAATCATCCAGCACAGTTGTAGCCTGGCTGATGCTGAAATACTCAGGGAAGTGGGAACAACACTGAAGTTAACCACTCCCACCTTCCTTTCTACAACTTTATTTGAGGACGTTCTTACAATGTTTAAATCACTCGATGCAATCTAAGCGAGACCAACCGCCAATCTTCCATTTTAAGTTAAACAATTATATTAACTGAAACAATAAATAGAAAATGTTTCAATCTGGCTTTTGGGCCAATCATAGCACTGACCAAGTAAAAGTATAAACCTTCAGAGGTGGTACTACTCCATTCGAGAACTGCTTTTGATCCAGCTGATCACTGAATTCTGTTAAACATTATACAAAATGGCTGGGAACTGCCTTTAACTGCTCATCCTCTTATTTTACTGGCAGAGTTCATTGTTACATGATAACTTCTCCAAAGTATCCCAAATAACCTGTGGGGTTCACTAAGGAGTGACTTTAGAGCCACTTCTTTTTAATGGATACAAGTTACCTCAGTGATGATAGATACAGCCGCTCTATCCATTGGTATGCAGATGACACACAGCTTTCTGGGGCTGTCTCCGGATGACCCAGCACCCAACCATTCCCTTGCTAAATGCATTTTATATATTTAAATCATTTGACTTATTTTCAAACCGCTTCAGCGGTCCTCAACAGGTGCCGGGCCGCACAGAAAGAATCAAGGGAAAAAGTGACCGGATACATCCGTCTGTGCGTCTGAGCCTCTTGACACACGGTCACGAAGATCAACTGATGAGATCGCAAATCTGCAGACAACAACTCTGCCGGTGTTCTGGATTAAAACCAAGGCAGAGTATCCTGAGATCACCAAAAAAGCATGAAAACCTGCTTCCATTTCAACATCCTGTCTCTGTGAAGCGGGTTTAAGTTACAGAGTAGACTGGACTAAAAGGTCTGAGTTACAGAGTAGACTGGACTAAAAGGTCTGAGTTACAGAGTAGACTGGACTAAAAGGTCTGAGTTACAGAGTAGACTGGACTAAAGGTTTAAATTACAGAGTAGACTGGACTAAAAGGTCTGAGTTACAGAGTAGACTGGACTAAAAGGTCTGAGTTACAGAGTAGACTGGACTAAAAGGTCTGAGTTACAGAGTAGACTGGACTAAAGGTTTAAATTACAGAGTAGACTGGACTAAAAGGTCTGAGTTACAGAGTAGACTGGACTAAAAGGTCTGAGTTACAGAGTAGACTGGACTAAAGGTCTAAGTTACAGAGTAGACTGGACTAAAGGTTTAAATTACAGAGTAGACTGGACTAAAAGGTCTGAGTTACAGAGTAGACTGGACTAAAGGTTTAAATTACAGAGTAGACTGGACTAAAAGGTCTGAGTTACAGAGTAGACTGGACTAAAGGTATAAGTCACAGAGTAGACTGGACTAAAGGTTTAAGTCACAGAGTAGACTGGACTAAAGGTTTAAGTCACAGAGTAGACTGGACTAAAGGTTTAAGTCACAGAGTAGACTGGACTAAAGGTTTAAGTTACAGAGTAGACTGGACTAAAGGTATAAGTCACAGAGTAGACTGGACTAAAGGTTTAAGTCACAGAGTAGACTGGACTAAAGGTTTAAGTCACAGAGTAGACTGGACTAAAGGTTTAAGTCACAGAGTAGACTGGACTAAAGGTTTAAGTTACAGAGTAGACTTAAACCCTGAGATGGGACCGGCTCGTAGTAGAAACAGGCTCAGGGCTCCCACTATATCGACGTAATGGTGAGTTGTATTTTTATGCACGCTATATCTGTTTTTCTGCCAGTCGTATCATTTTATTACGTCATATGTATCGCACACACACAGTGAAGGCCGGTCCGTGAAAAAATTGTCTTACGGGTTTGGGACCGCTGCTCTAGAGATAGCTGCAGTTGAAGATCAAGTTTTTAGGTAATTTGCTAATTTTACGTTCTGTAAAATGGAAATCAAGGGCACATTTATACATTTAGTTTTTAACTATTTATGAGTGATGAATTTCATCATTCACCATTCTGTGCATTTACTTTTCATTAGATCTTGAACTGTGAAGCACTTTGTTGAGTCTGTTTCAATATGAATTCTATAGAAGAGTCATGATCATCTTTGGAGATATTACCTGGTAGGTGTTGTAGTAGCAGATGATGCTCTTGTTCTTGGAGAGGCCCAGCTTGCTGCCCTGATCTGTGGCCAGAGCAAAAGTGGACAAAAAGCCGGGTCTCAGAGCTTGGACCGGGGCGTGGTCATTGGCAACTGCAGAGACAGAGGCAACGCAATGTGACAACAGACAGACTCTTCCAGACAAGCATTCATTTCAAATAGTGTCTGAGGAATTAGCAGAATATATGTATAATGGAACTGTTCTGCGCACAACACTACACCTACAGTTGATATACCAGTTGATATACCAGTGCAGACATGGGTGGGCATGATATATGACAGGAAAGGGATGTAGGATTTGGCCTCATCTAGCAGTGAGGTCACAGATTGCAACCAATTGAAAAGTCTTCCAAGGGCCAAGCAAGTGGGAGAACTGCAGGGACCAACGTGAAAATGAGAAAGGCCCTCCTCCCTATCCAGAGCCAGATGTCGCTCGAGAAGCGTATGGTCATTCGGAGAATAGCAGAGCCAGGTATACGAGTGGTGAAGCAAGAGAGAGCGGCGGCGAATTTGGTAGCGAGTTTGTGCAGAAATAAATTCTGCAGCTCCTCAAGACCAACAGAGGTTTCCTGGGTTTCTTTTTTTTCGACCAACGATTACCCACCTCTGTTTTTCGACCTCAGTCAGTAAGCCAACGCAAGTTAGTTTGTGTATTCTAGGCAGGCGACAACCTCCGGTTCCGAAGAGTGAAGCCGATGCAAAAGTGTCTTAAAACGTTTCACTATTGACCACCAGGGGGCGACTCCTTTGGTTGTATAGAAGTCTATGAGAATAGGACTCTACTTCTCTCTTGATGGTATTCCCTCATTAAGCATTGTGAACATGAGTGTATGGCCTCAAGTCTTCTTCAATACAGCATTCATTTAGTTCATTTAGTAAATTATGGTCTATTTAGAGTTCTGGTTATTGCACCTGATGATGCTGTCCCTACGATCAAGCAGGACATTGGTTCACTCCTCTGTTGTCCACCCCAGCTGCGTAATCTCCGGGTAAACAGCTGAATTAGAGATGATCATACATGCTTTTATCGTTCACTATCTTCATCACGGCTGTAGCTCTTTGGGATGAGTGGTCGTCCCGCAACCACAAGGTAGCCGGTTCGATCCCCAGTCCCCCCATAGCTCACATGCCGAAGTGTCCCTGAGCAAGACACTGAACCCTTAACTGCTCCCCGGGCGCCTCACAGGGCTGCCCACTGCTCCCTATCCAGGGATGGGTCAAATGCAGAGAAGAATTTCCCCAAGGGGATTAATAAAAGTGCATGTTAAAAAGTTGTTTAGTTAAGTTACTCATGTCTCCTATAGACTTGTCTCACATCCCCATACTCATGTCTCTTATAGACTTGTCTCACATCCCCCCATACTCATGTCTCCTATAGACTTGTCTCACATCCCCATACTCATGTCTCCTATAGACTTGTCTCACATCCCCCCATACTCATGTCTCTTATAGACTTGTCTCACATCCCCATACTCATGTCTCTTATAGACTTGTCTCACATCCCCATACTCATGTCTCTTATAGACTTGTCTCACATCCCCATACTCATGTCTCTTATAGACTTGTCTCACATCCCCCCATACTCATGTCTCTTATAGACTTGTCTCACATCCCCATACTCATGTCTCTTATAGATGGTCTCACATCCCCATACTCATGTCTCTTATAGATGGTCTCACATCCCCATACTCATGTCTCTTATAGATGGTCTCACATCCCCATACTCATGTCTCTTATAGATGGTCTCACATCCCCATACTCATGTCTCTTATAGATGGTCTCACATCCCCATACTCATGTCTCTTATAGATGGTCTCACATCCCCATACTCATGTCTCTTATAGATGGTCTCACATCCCCATACTCATGTCTCTTATAGATGGTCTCACATCCCCATACTCATGTCTCCTATAGACTTGTCTCACATCCCCATACTCATGTCTCCTATAGACTTGTCTCACATCCCCATACTCATGTCTCCTATAGACTTGTCTCACATCCCCATACTCATGTCTCTTATAGACTGGTCTCACATCACCCCATACTCATGTCTCTTATAGATGGTCTCACATCACCATACTCATGTCTCTTATAGATGGTCTCACATCACCATACTCATGTCTCTTATAGATGGTCTCACATCACCATACTCATGTCTCTTATAGATGGTCTCACATCACCCCATACTCATGTCTCTTATAGACGTCTCACATCACCATACTCATGTCTCTTATAGACGTCTCACGTCACCATACTCATGTCTCTTATGGATGATGAGCTGAGAACCAGGATTACAACCCAGCGTGAGACGAGAGAATGCTGTGCTCTTATTTTCACGGAAACCTGGCTTTCAGACAGCATTCCCGACTCTACCATCCAGCTTGAAACACACTCCGTCTACCGAGGGGACCGCACAGCGGACTCGGAAAAGACGAGAGGCGGCGGTGTCTGTGTCTATGAACAACAGGTGGTGCTCGGACGTACAGGTAGTTGAAAGACACTGCTCGGCTAGTGTTGAACTGTTGGTGGTGAAATGTAGACCCTTCTACTTGCCAAGGGAGTTCAGTGCAGTGTTTATACTGGCTGTTTACATCCCGCCACGAGCGGACTCCGCGACGGCATTGGGGCTGCTGCATGACGTCATCAGTAAACAAGAGACTGGATACCCGGACGCTGTGTTTGCTGTAGCCGGCGATTTCAATCATCGCAACCTCAAGAGTGTCCTCCCGAAATACCATCACAGGCTACCAGCAGGGGAGCAGGGGGGTCACGACCAGCCAGACCTCACCACCAGATGAGCTGAATGAGTTCTATGCCCGCTTTGAGGCCCTCAACATCAACCCACAGGGAGGGCTCTTGACGATGAAGTGCACACAGGACTCACCACTCACTGTGACAACAACAGAGGTTTGCACGGTTCTGAGGAGAATAAACCCACATCTCTAGACAACATCTCTAGGCGTGCCCTCAGGGTCTGCTCATCAGAGCTGGCTGATGTGCTTGCTGACATTTACAACCTGTCACTAGCACAAGCTTGAGGAGCAGCTTTTATCCACAAACTCAAAATAAATTAAACGTGCAATAAAAAAATATAAAAAAAATCAAGTTTACAAAATTATCTTTTCTTCTGATGACCTTATCAGAAGATAAATACTGAAAAACTTGAAGCAGCATCACTTCAACCTGAGGTGTAACACTGACAGACCTGAGACTGGAGGAATTCATACTGGGAGAACTGGTGATGTTTTTTGCTCCTGAAAGAGTCTCAAAGTCTGGACTCTGCTGCGTTCACACCAAAAGCGCTGCGAGTAGATTACATGTAAAGTCAGTGCGCAGACGCGTATGGATGAGAGTAACACGCATTTCCTACGGGCGGCGTGAATGACACAATTGCCGCAACGTGAAAAAGTTTGCCTCATTCACACAAAATATTATGAGCCCACACCAAAATATTATGATCCCACACAATTTTCAAGACATGAATTACTTCTTCCCCTGAGTCTTTATGCTTTCTCTCCTCACAGGTTTACATGGATCGTGGTTTTAGCTTGACACCTGACACCTACTCGTAGGTGTCTTGCCTGACATCTACTATTACTATCATTATAATTAGTTACATTTGAATTACTAATACCAATAATGCTTGTATTATCATTATTCTACTACATCCACTGCTGCTGTTATTATTAGTATTTATGTGTTTTCCATAATTAATCTGCCTACTACTCATATGAATCATTTATGCCACGCATTGGATGTGTTGTCACTGTTATGTTGTTCATTCTGTTAACATTTTTTTTGGGGGGGGGGGGGGGGGGGGGTGGGGGGGGGGGGGGAGAGGAGGAGTTCTCTGGGACAGAGGATGTTGTGACCCTAATCCTCTGATGCAAATTTGGGATTTTGGGTTATACAAAATAAATTGAGTTGGGGGAAAATGCTTAAAGGAGAGAAAAGGATACAGTATTTTGTCCAACATACAAGATGAAGACCGAAGGCTTCAGAAAAGCTTTCTTACCTTTGATAACTGGGACACCGTCCCTGTCTGTCACTACGATAGCATGAAGACCTTCAACACTAAAGGAGAACACACAGTGCGTTTTACAAAACAACTCACACAACACATTCTGTCAACTGTGACACTATTATAACATTAGCATACATGAAGCACACCTTTGCAGCTGTTTGTACAGATATCTCTTCAAATCCTGCAAAGATGAAAAAAAGAAGAAGTTAGAAAGGGTTCTACATGAGCGGCAGTCACCACCTTACTGAGAGCTAACGACAGTGTTCTGTGTGTGGCCCGAACTGGTCAGAGCAGCTCATTATGTCCGGATACCGAGTGGAGGACGTGAACGCAGCACACGTAAAGCCAAAAACTAACGCCATGTTGCTCAAACATGGTTACAAAGTTACGCAACAATACATTCATACGTGTCGCTTTTGACCTCGAGCTGCATGTTGCCGAAATGCTTTTTACACCACATACATGCTCCTTTTTAATTAGCTGGAACGTTAAATAACGTGTGTTTTATTTGCGGGGACTCTTGACAGACGGGCTATACTCACATCAGCCATGTTAGCCGATGTTTATCGTGGTATCCAGGCCGCTCTGCGGGGAGGAAACTGCGTTAGCATAGTATTACATTATACGACATGCAAGACCTGGATAAAAGCATTATAGCTAACCCGCAAGGTAACTGGGGATATGTTGCCGTCGGTCTCTTTTTGCTGAACTACTAACTGCTTAAGTTAACCTCTGTAAAACAAGAATGAAATCAATCAAAACATAAAATGGGTTCACATACCTTCTTTGAATACTGTTGAATAGACTTTATAGCTAGCTAAAAGCTAGCTTTGTTACACACTAGACAAGAGGCAAAGACTGGCACGAGCAGAAAATCACATGACAGACTTGTTTTGTTTCCGGCTCCTGGAGAAGTGTTGAGGAAAGTCAATACTGCGCAACACTGCTGCAGCACACTGCACACTGGCGCAGGCCTAAACGCATAGAAGGTACAAATAATAATAATAAGGTAAACAAAGAGGCACGTGGGTGTTCAGCCCGATGAATTACATTTACACAACAACAATAAGGATTAAAGATGGGACACACAAACACATGAAATCAGAGGAATGCAAGCATAGATTATATATATATATATACAGTGGTGTATAGTAACGAAGTAGAAATACTTCGTTACTGTACTTAAGTACTTATTGTACTTACTGTACTTATATTTCTGTTGACTTTTACTTCACTACATTTTGCAAAGAAAACCGGTACTTTTACTCCGATACATTTCCCCTGAAACCTTCGTTACTCGCTACAAAATCTAATCTATCTTTAGAAGAAAAAGAAAAAAATCATGACCAACATCGGGGACTGTGGTGGACAGCAGGAGGCAGGTCTACAGCAGACCTATAGCAGGAGGCAGGTCTACAGCAGACCTACAGCAGGAGGCAGGTCTACAGCAGGAGGCAGGTCTACAGCAGACCTACAGCAGGAGGCAGGTCTACAGCAGACCTATAGCAGGAGGCAGGTCTACAGCAGACCTACAGCAGGAGGCAGGTCTACAGCAGACCTACAGCAGGAGGCAGGTCTACAGCAGACCTATAGCAGGAGGCAGGTCTACAGCAGACCTACAGCAGGAGGCAGGTCTACAGCAGACCTACAGCAGGAGGCAGGTCTACAGCAGACCTACAGCAGGAGGCAGGTCTACAGCAGACCTACAGCAGGAGGCAGGTCTACAGCAGACCTACAGCAGGAGGCAGGTCTACAGCAGACCTACAGCAGGAGGCAGGTCTACAGCAGGAGGCAGGTCTACAGCAGACCTATAGCAGGAGGCAGGTCTACAGCAGGAGGCAGGTCTACAGCAGACCTACAGCAGGAGGCAGGTCTACAGCAGACCTACAGCAGGAGGCAGGTCTACAGCAGACCTACAGCAGGAGGCAGGTCTACAGCAGACCTATAGCAGGAGGCAGGTCTACAGCAGACCTACAGCAGGAGGCAGGTCTACAGCAGACCTATAGCAGGAGGCAGGTCTACAGCAGACCTACAGCAGGAGGCAGACCTACAGCAGGAGGCAGGTCTACAGCAGACCTACAGCAGGAGGCAGGTCTACAGCAGACCTACAGCAGGAGGCAGGTCTACAGCAGACCTATAGCAGGAGGCAGGTCTACAGCAGACCTACAGCAGGAGGCAGGTCTACAGCAGACCTACAGCAGGAGGCAGGTCTACAGCAGACCTATAGCAGGAGGCAGGTCTACAGCAGACCTATAGCAGGAGGCAGGTCTACAGCAGACCTATAGCATTAGGCAGGTCTACAGCAGGAGGCAGGTCTACAGCAGACCTATAGCAGGAGGCAGGTCTACAGTATACCTATAGCAGGAGGCATGTATACAGCAGACCTATAGCATTAGGCAGGTCTACAGCAGGAGGCAGGTCTACAGCAGACCTATAGCAGGAGGCAGGTCTACAGCAGGAGGCAGGACTACAGCAGACCTATAGCAGGAGGCAGGTCTACAGCAGACCTATAGCATTAGGCAGGTCTACAGCAGGAGGCAGGACTACAGCAGACCTATATCAGGAGGCAGGTCTACAGCAGACCTATAGCATTAGGCAGGTCTACAGCAGGAGGCAGGACTACAGCAGACCTATAGCAGGAGGCAGGTCTACAGCAGGAGGCAGGACTACAGCATACCTATAGCAGGAGGCAGGTCTACAGCAGACCTATAGCAGGAGGCAGGTCTACAGCAGACCTATAGCAGGAGGCAGGTCTACAGCAGGAGGCAGGACTACAGCAGACCTATAGCAGGAGGCAGGTCTACAGTATACCTATAGCAGGAGGCAGGTATACAGCAGACCTATAGCAGGAGGCAGGTCTACAGCAGACCTATAGCAGGAGGCATGTCTACAGCAGACCTATAGCAGGAGGCAGGTCTACAGCAGACCTACAGCAGGAGGCAGGTCTACAGCAGGAGGCAGGACTACAGCATACCTATAGCAGGAGGCAGGTCTACAGCAGACCTATAGCAGGAGGCAGGTCTACAGCAGACCTATAGCATTAGGCAGGTCTACAGCAGGAGGCAGGACTACAGCAGACCTATAGCAGGAGGCAGGTCTACAGCAGACCTATAGCATTAGGCAGGTCTACAGCAGGAGGCAGGTCTACAGCAGACCTATAGCAGGAGGCAGGTCTACAGTATACCTATAGCAGGAGGCATGTATACAGCAGACCTATAGCAGGAGGCAGGTCTACAGCAGACCTATAGCAGGAGGCATGTCTACAGCAGACCTATAGCAGGAGGCAGGTCTACAGTATACCTATAGCAGGAGGCATGTCTACAGCAGACCTATAGCAGGAGGCAGGTCTACAGTATACCTATAGCAGGAGGCAGGTCTACAGCAGACCTATAGTAGGAGGCATGTATACAGCAGACCTATAGCAGGAGGCATATCTACAGCAGGAGGCAGGACTACAGTTGGGCTGGGGATGACTTTAGTATTGTGATTTATTGGTGTAACTGCATCAGCCAAACTCAAAAACAACTCTTATCAGTAATTGGAACTAATTAAAACACCAGCAAATGTATTATAATCATTGTGTTTTTTATTGGTGCACAGAGCAGTAAACAACACATTTATTTATTGTAGATGAAAAAATAAAAGATTCTGCCATGTATCTGTCCTTTTCTGTCGATGGTTGTTTTAAAACACCAAGGAAAGACAGTAACCTTCGATGGTTTAGTTTTAGCTTTTATTTGGTAATAACAGAACAGAGAAACGCTGAGCAGTTGTCATATCCCCGAGACCAAATCCAAATATAGGCAACTATTAATAGAACATCTGAACAGACTGAGCTTTGCTCGTTCTCTGCCCTGACAACACCACACTACTCTGTGTGGCTTTGGAGGAAGCGCTGGACTGTACACTCAAACAGGTGAGTTTATTGACAAAAGACAAGCTGTTCATTATGAACTCTCAAATATGTACAGTGCTACTAGTGGGGTAATATGGTACTATAAACTCTCTAGTGGGGTACTATGGTACTATAAGCTCTCTAGTGGGGTACTATGGTACTATAAGCTCTCTAGTGGGGTAATATGGTACTATAAACTCTCTAGTGGGGTACTATGGTACTATGACCTCTCTAGTGGGGTAATATGGTACTATAAACTCTCTAGTGGGGTACTATGGTACTATAAGCTCTCTAGTGGGGTACTATGGTACTATGACCTCTCTAGTGGGGTAATATGGTACTATAAACTCTCTAGTGGGGTACTATGGTAATATAAGCTCTTAAGATACAACGGTGCATCACCAGTTAAGGCTTTGTAGGTGAGAAGAAGGATTTTAAATGTGATTCTTGATTTTACAGGGAGCCAGTGCAGAGCAGCTAATATAGGAGTAATGTGATCTCTTTTCTTTGTTTTTGTTAGTTTTTTGTTACGAGCTGCATCATTATGGATCAACTGGAGATATTTAAGGGACTTATTAGAGCAGCCTGATAATAAGGAATTGCACTAGTCTAGTCTAGAAGTAACACATACGTGAACTAATTTGTCTGCATCGCTTTGAGACAAGATGTGTCTGATTTTGAAATGTTATGTAGGTAACGTAACATGATTCACTTGAAGATGATCGACCAGGCACTAATGAAGCATCTCTGTTCTTAATGGAGTTGATCTTTTTAGTTTCTAATGAACAGTTGCATTGTGTGTTATTTTGTCTTGACTTAGCTTTATCTGATTAGCATGGGGGACCTTCAGCACTTGGAGCAGGACTTCTACCAGACAGGATATTATATAGATGACCAGGGTCACACCACGGCACACTACGATACCTACGATTCCACAAACCCTGCTTATTACGACACGTAAGTATTCAGACTTTTCAGGATAGCCCTCTTTCACACTTTCCCACTGTGTGGAACATATCAAGATCGTCTCCTTGATCGTCGTTCCTTGAGATGTATTTTAGGAATTTAGTGTTACAAGCCAGAGTGAAGAGACGAGGAAAAGAGGAGGCCCAACATTGGGAAATGAGAAAGGCCCTAGGCCTTTTCATTGGGGCTGTTAAAAGGCATTTTGGAATAGGTAAGGCACTAACTTAAGTGAAAGTAGGTGTGGCAGGTTTTGGAAAGGCTTTTACTGCAAAACATTTACACCAAATAAATCCTTTATTGACTTGAACATTACTGATCGATGACACATAGAATTTAGGGAGTTTTTTTCTGATAGATTTTGCCACCTTGAAAAAAGAAAAAAATCTACATTTAGACTCTTTTAGTGAGGGAATATTTATCAATATTTTTTCTTGCAATATTTTTCAGTGGAGCACAGGCTTTTGTGTCGGGGGCTCTGGATCCCCTCATGGAGCAGCAGTACACCGGACAATTCTACCAACCTGCAATGCTTTCTGGGACTGTTGTAAACCCAGGAACAGATTATTCTGAAGAGGAACCTACCCTTCTTGAGGGTAAAACATAATCTGCATTTGAACCAATCTATGTTTTCTTTGGATCACGACAACTACCTATGTTGTATTAGTTGAGATCTAGCAAACAATGGTCCGTTCATAGAGAGATCATATGCAGTGACTCCAGGAAACAGCTGGGAGCTGTTACTAACTAACTAAACTACTACAACTAATTACTGAAAATAACATTTCTGTTCCTGTCTAGAGCTCGGCATCAATTTTGATCACATCTGGCAGAAGACACTGACCGTGTTGAACCCTTTTAAGCCTGCAGATGGCAGCATTATGAATGAGACTGATCTGACCGGTCCCATCCTCTTCTGCGTTGGACTGGGGGTCACTTTAATGATGGTGAGCTACTAGCATAGCCTATCTTAACCCAGTATAATGCCATTACTAGGAATACTACTCAGCATTCACTGCTGTATGATATGTACAGTAGTGTGATTTAACAAGTGCCTGCTTATTTCTTTATTCTCATATATTCAGGCAGGTAAAGCCCACTTTGGTTATGTGTATGGGATCAGTGCTACAGCCTGCATTGGGATGTACATTCTGCTGAGTCTGATGAGTTCTCTGGCAGTGTCTTATGGCTGTGTGGCCAGTGTCCTGGGCTACTGCCTCCTGCCCATGGTGGCCCTCTCTACATTCGCTGTCTTCTACTCTTTGCAGTAAGTCCATTCAGTGGTTGTGTATTATTAATCCGTTATATTGGTGACTTGTTGGATGTTAAAACTCAAAAGTGTTTAAAAGGGTGGTCGTCAAAGTTGTTGGTGGTAACAGGAAATCTAGCTGTAAGGGCACTGTGTTGAGCAAAGTACTTACAGTATCTCGAAGGTGTGTAAAATGTCAACCCTGTCTCCTAAAAATGACGTTCCCCCAGAACTAATATGCATTCTCAATTACGTTTGACCAGAAACGTATCTCCTCCCTGATTATGTTTGTATTTGACGTATTACAAATACGTTGATTATACATGTATACGTTGATTAAACACGTATGTTGATTATACACGTATTTTTGTTTTATTGTTTTGAAATTTTAGAATCTTTCGAATTTTTAGAAATTAAAATATGCTGAAATAAAGCAAGAAAACAATAACACAAACACACGAAAACAACAACAGAAACACATGATTATATAAATGTATTTGTAATACGTCAAACACAAACAGAAAAACAATTAAAGCTGCTAGCAGCTGTGAGCGGGTCCGAGCTCCGGCACGTTCGGGGTTGCCGGCGGGTCGTCGACTCGCCCGGCCGAGAACATTCGCCCGCCGGTCTGACGTTCTTTTACCCTGGTGGACGTATGACGTGGGAAATTGCGCTTTGCAAGCACTTCACCGGTTCCCGCATCCGCCCTGTGGCGATAGACGACACGCTGGACAACATGCGTCACGTCTCTCTACGTGAAGCTTAGACCACGTCGTACAAATGTCTTGTCACCTAACGCTGATTTACGTTCGCCAGTAGGGTACTTTTTTTTACGGCTTTATCAGATGGCTATTTTCACAAGGCCTGACAAGCGTTCCAAATTTGATGAGTTTTTTAGTATGACAAGTCCCTCAAAAAGCCGTCCAATGTACAAAAATAAGAATCCGGAAAAAAAAGAAAAAAGAAACCGAGCAATATCAATCGGGTCCGAGCGACGGACGTAGTCAATAATCCTTGCAATTACAATAGGGAATCCTTTTTTTTTTCCTCCGCAGAGTTTAGAAATTAAAATATGCTTAAAGAAAGAAAGCAAGAAAACAATAACACAAACACACGAAAACAATAACACAAACACACGATTATAAACGTATTTGTAATACGTCAAACACAAACATAAAAACAATAAAACAAAAATACGTGTATAATCAACATACGTGTTTAATCAACGTATACGTGTATAATCAACATATTTGTAATACGTCAAACACAAACATAATCAGGGAGGAGATACGTTCTCAAGCGTAATTGAGAATGCGTATTAGTAGGAACGTCATTTTTAGGAGACAGGGTTGAAAATGTACAGCTCAGAGATCAAATCTCTAACTTCTATTAACATATGCACAATAGGTTGGATATTGGCTTTTGAAAGACAATCCTGTACCCGTGTTCTTGTAAAATGTCATTTGTCACACAGTTCGCCGGTGCAGTTAAGAACTAAACAAAGAGCAGAAGTCGCTAAATTCATCCAAAATTGACAACAAATTGTAAACTTATTTGATTTATACTGGAGTATGTTTATTGTTAGCTTTACAAAATTGAAAGCTCAGTGATTGAATGTGGCGTGTCGAACTCATCGTCACCCCAAAGGGCCACGTCAGCATCATGGTCCCTCAAAGGGCCGGTTGTAACTTAACACTATGAATGTAACTACTACCGAACATATTGTTAAATAACTGTCTTTGTATTTGATTATTGTTTATTCAAGTGTAAAAATATTGTACATGCATTTATATAAATGTAAAAATATATGAAAGCACATTTCTCTGTTACTATGATATAAATCCATTTAATTTAGGTTTAAGAAACGCACATTACTCTATAAAAGATCAAGCTTAAAACAGAAGAAAATAACAAAGACAAAGCATGTTATTATATTAACTTTGTTCAAAGCTTTTTTGTCACAGTTGAGAAGGACAAACTGGTCCAACAAATAATTGTGAGCAAATAAGAACATGCATGTGGTCTGGGGCAGTGGTTCAACTGGGCCCTATTTTTCGTACCTGGCTTACTGAGTTAGCGGGCTAATTGTCAGGATAAGATGACGTAGGTCAGGCTTATTCAGTTTCTCGAAGCAAGCTTAGATAAATCACCATAGCAACACAGCCAAAAATGTAAACCTGCTCCCGGGCAGGCTTACTGAAATTCACTGGATAAGCTGGCCACTCCCACCGGACAAAAAAGGCAGCTCACTTCCTCATTGATGAAGGAGCGGTATTAGTTATATTAGTTTTATTGGGAGAGAGTTCTTTGAGATCGCCAAGATCCGTTCTCACATCATCATGACTTCCTGTACGCAGCGCTATAGATTCTGCCTTCAAGGAATCATTTATTTACGAGAGCTTCTCGAGCCGCGGACACTGATCACCACACGGCGCAGCCGATCGCCGTCTCACAGACAGAGACTCTCACCCGCTGCATGCCGCGCTGTTCTTAAGTTTATTTAGCGCTTAAGAAACTTATGGATGTGTTGAAAGCACTCATAATTATATGACAGTGTTATTAGTACACCATACATATCATTATTGTAGAACATGATTAAGGTGGACTCATGATAAGAATACAGAGAATCACACACAATTTCTTTTCACTGCTTCAATTGATTGAATTTCTGATTATGAATAATACATATATACTGATCCGCCCATACACATATTCAAACTCCTAGTTATATAGAAATATACACATACATGTATATACATATAGTACATGATTCATACGCGCATACAGTACATATATCCTCATAAGTATATATTTATTCGTAAATATAATCTGATTGATCTGGGTGATGAAGCACTTAAAATTTGCGGATACATTTTCCCAACACTGACATTTAACGTCTGATATATTTGCGGCGCTTATGTCTCGCAGCGGGGCGGAGTTAAGCTGCGTTCACGGCAACAATGTTACAAAAACGTTGGAATATTCACAACGCGTTTGCTGTGAATGATTAAGGTAATGACTTCCTCATATGTCTTCATGATCATCTCCTGCTTCTCATCGGAGAAATAAAAAAAGGTTCCTCTGAGTTTATTTGGCATTGTACTGTTAGAAGATCGTGGTGTCAGTGCTCGATTATTATCCCTTCTGAAGAGGAACGGGCACGCGCATTTATCCAGAGGATTGACGTCTGGCTAGAATTAACGAGACCGTTTCAGCGCGGATCAGCCGTGAAGAAACCGAGATAGCCTGATGTCAATCATCTCGCTAATTTAAGCTGGAGATTAGGACATTTGCCTGACTTTGTTTAGCCAGGTACGAAAAATAGGGCCCAGGTCTGGCTGCTGACACACCATCACCCTGAATGACAAGCCGCGGCCCAAAGCGAGGAACGTTTCCAACTTCTCAAATTGATTTAATGACAATATGGTGCAGTTTGAACCTGAGAAAGTACAGAATATCACAATATGCCAACACAAATAAAAGCTAGTTAGAAATATTCCCTTTACATTCAATAAAAAACAAAAAGTGCATCTTAAGGACACAAGGTAATACAACACACATACTCATTGTATACTTCAGCCTTTTTTAAACAGACTCAGCAGTATTCGGCCGGATTCGGCCCACGGGCCTTGAGTTTGACACCAGTGGACTGTAGAGTGTGTTTCTCCTGATGGGAGATTTTCTTTTGGGTTAGTGTTAGCTAGTTGGTTTGTGTACATCCATGTGCACAACTAACAAAGCTGGCTGTGAACAGGAAAGAGGCCGTGTGTCGCAAACTGCCGTAAAAAAACATTTGAGGCACATATTTCAAATGTGCTGTCTACATGCCCAAATAATGCTCCTTAGGCCCGAATAACATCGGCATATTACCTTCTGAAAATGCTCCATATGGAATATTTTTTTAATTGGAATATCAAAACGGAATTTGTTGTTTACATGAACGTTTTCATATTAAATAGTGTGCATGTTAGTGACTTTTACCTCTGTAATCACAACCGCCTGTAATAACTGCTCCCACTTTAATGCTTTCAGCTGCTGACACCATTTCACTTTGTCACCAGCTGCAGCATCGTCACCACTGAGAGAATGAGCATGTTAATGTCTGTTTTAATTCGGACCGACAAAGAGACGGTCAGATGTCACTAACATGCAGGACTCATGCAGAGTTGAGCTCAGGTTGACTTTCATGCTTCAAATCCCTCTTTGTTGTTTTCACAGAGGCATCCTGGGTACAGCTCTGGCCTTGTTAGGAATTTGTTGGTGTAGTCTCTCTGCCTCCAAGATCTTCATCTCCACTCTGGCTATGGAGGGCCAACAGCTGCTGGTGGCTTACCCATGTGCCCTGCTCTATGGGCTCTTTGCATTAGTCACTGTGTTCTAATAATCACCAGATTAAACCCGGAGGAAAATCTTCATGATTCAAGCAACCTTTTTTATTTCTAGCAATACATTTAAAATGAGGACATTTTGTTTATCCCGGTCTATTTGTGTGCTTAGGGAAAACACTCAATGGGATTGAAAGGGAATTTAGGAACTTGGTGCTAAGATCTTTTCCCATATGTCTCATTGCATTATGAGTGTGGCAGGCTGGTGGAATCGCCATGAGACCTCTTGAGTACTGTTACAAAGAAAACACTACGAACTCTGGACAATAAATAAGCCATTGCATTTTCATCTCTTTAGCCCTTCAGGGTCTTAGCCTTTTTCTAGATTTTACATAATTTCTTAAAGTCTCCTTTTAAGGCACTTGCATATAAGATACATACCCATGTGTTACATCTAAAATTGCAGAACAATCTCAGCTATCTATATAATGAGGCACAATTGCCATAAGGCAAAAGTATAAAGTGATAATATGAATCTAAAGCTGAAAAATTAAAGTTAGATTTTTAAAAATGCTTCATATATCTTGTGAAAACATACCTTTACGCATGTTGACAAAACGTTTTGGTGCTAGAAGTTGGTTTACCAAAGGTATTAGGTTCACAAAAGCAGTGAAATATGTGAATTCATGCTAGAAACATGAAAATAAATGTCTGAAACCCCAAAAAATATTATCGTTTTTTGAGCAGAAATGTGGCCTGTCACACCTTTCACCAAAATGATAGAAATGGGACTGAGAAATGACTTCATACTGCAGATAAAGCTTCATGGGGTGTATGCAAATGAAAAATTACCATCACAACATGTTTGGTTTTCAAATAAAATATGTATTATTCATGAATAAAACAATATTTACACATATACATGTTCAGAAATAGAAAACAGACCGGGGCTGGTGGGGATGGCTGTGCTAGAGGGGCTGGTGGTGGTGCATCCTCTCTGTAAAATAAATGACTACTAGTTAGTAGTTTGAACAGTTCAACAGGTGTACATGTGTAGCTTAGCTGTGTACATTACCTCGTAAACAGGGCTCAGGCCTTCAGTCTTCCACGTCGATAGCATAGGTGCAGGTGGCTGTAGCGAAGCTGCATGTTGTCCACTGGACCCTGACAGCTGTGAGTCCTCTCTGTAAAATAAATGACTACCAGTCAGTACTAAGTTCAATGAAAGAAAGTTACGATTACACAACAAAACAGTGACAGAGCTCCGGGCACGAGCTAAACGGTACGTTAGCATGTTAGTGCGTTAGCACGTTGCTAATGTATAAACACATACCGATAGTTAGCATTACGTCTTACAAACACGTAACGAAGATCAGCACTAGTTGGTACTAAGTGATATTGACGATGCAGTCGGGTAATAAGCTGATACTACCTCCAGTGGTGTCCCCGCTGTAGCAAGCTATCTGCCGTTAGCTCGCGGAGCTAGCGCTAGCTCCCTGCTAGCTCCCAAACAGCCAACCCCGTCTCAGAATCAGACTCGGGCACCGGGGGAAACCACCGAAGGGATCGGGACCAGCTAAATGTGCTCACTGTGCTAGCGTAAATATGCCAAAACAAAGTTGAGTTAGTAAATACACGTACCCATCCTCCAGTGGATCCCTTCTCTCGGCATAATCCTCTCCAGGAGTCGAAGCCTTCAGGGCCTGTCTGACGCTCCTCCGTCCTCATCGCTGCTGGACAAAATTGCTGCAACGTCCTCCTCTGTTGTGAACTGTGTTCTCTCCATTATCTCTAGCTTCTGTCTGACTGTAAACTACAGCATGTATATATAAACCTCAGGTGTGTAGGTTATCCTAGGTCCTTTGCAGCGTAGCTGGGTGGGGAGGGCCTTAGGGATTTCCTGAGTGTTCCTGAGTCACAACTTTTTTTGACGGACACCTGAATTGACTAATCACGGTGAAAGGAGTGTCAGCTTACGTTACAGCCACACAGAAGGACACAGAGGAGGGGGCCGGAAACTGCAGAGTTTGGCGGTTCTAACAGTAGCGGATTATTTTTTCTGCGCCGTATTTTCGCGGAGATATGATTTTCTTTTTTAATTAATCTATGTATAACACGCTAGCGTGACGGTAGACCCCAGAGGGTTAGACTACTGGAGCATTATCATTTACTGAGCTTTGAGGATTTTTTATCATTTTCAAATTGGTGTCAGGCATATCAAATTTGAGATGGAGCTTCAGCTCCAGGCGGAATGGTTTCATTGTGTTGTTTTATTTAGTGCAGGTTTATCTAATACTTACATAGCAGATAGTTGTCTTGTGATCTAAAACAAGACCGTAATGCCTTTCATGGTATTCATTATGTCTTCAAAGATTTTGATAAATAAATAAATATACATGTAATAAGTGTACCTGTCATTTCAAGGTGTCAGCTTTCCTTAATCCTTCCCTCACAGTTTGGATCCAGCCTGCATTTTGAATCTTAGCACCTCAGTCGGTCAGAACGACGTTATCAGCTGTGACCGCCGCCTTAGAGCCGTGCACAGCGGTGAGCTGACTAGTGGGTTACGCTCACATGCACTAACATGCACTAACATGCTCTAGAAGCATCCCGATATGTGAACAAAGCCAGGAGAAGAAGCTCTGGTAACATCACACACCTCATTCTCTGCTCAGCTGGACATTACTCTGCTCGATTTTTACAGAGACAAAAGTTGGTTGCTTCTATAATAATGGTCTGAATGTTGTACATTGCTCCTCTAACTAATCTTCCAGAAAATCCAATTGCAAATGAATGAGTGTTTCTGTCCCCTACTGTTTGATGAATATCCGGGGTTAGTGCATGAAATAAACAGCTGGCGGGGCCACTTCTCCAGGTGGCTGTCATTAAACTGTTACAGAAAAAAAGCAGACGACATGACGTAACCAAAAAAGAAAAAACATGTTGACAACATGATAGAGATACAGTATATTCCTGTATTAATACAAGCTCCTCATCGCTCCGCACAGACCTGATGTTAGAATGTAAACTGAGTGACAGCTAAGTCACGTACTTTGAGTATGAAGTCCGAGTCCACTGCAGCTTCTTCCAGTTTGGTTACTTATCCACCTCAGACAAGCTTAAAAGCAGGTTGTAGCAGACACTTTCTCTTTATTTACGAAGTGTCCATTCCGTTTCTTTTGTCAAAATTGAAAATGGCCTTACTTCGAAATAATAACAGAGTGCCAGTCCACCATAATCCAGAGAGATATTATGTCTGTCCAACTCATAAGTCTAAACCAAGGTTAAAGTGCTTGGCTCACTAACAAGTTAATTCATCTTCAAACCACGTCCAGAGGGCAGCCTGACACAGAGAGGGAAACAGTTCATCCTGTATCCATTGGAAGTGTTTAAATCCTGCTCCATATCTGTTCCATGTCAGCAGGTCGGTGGATTTCACCATGAGACTGAAAAACTAGCTGGATTATGATGTTTCTCATTTAGAATGATTAATTGATTGAAGTATCACAGTGTGGAAACACCTACATGGAGTTATGCACATAGTCATTTATTTTACATTCTGTTTTGAGACAACACAGTTTGGTCTGTAAATTCACCCAGAGTTACAGTAGAGCAGTGGTTCTCAAACTTCAAACTTTGCAAACTTTGCAAACTTTGGGGAGAACAGGGATGAACCGCCACCTTGTGGCTTCAGGACGCCCACTCCCCATGAGCTACATGAGAACTTTACATAGTACAAAAGTACAAAGTACACAGACATAAAACGTTGTTACACGTTAACATGTTACGCTTGCCCATGCGCCACTTGCCGATTCTTGGCATTTTGAGAGCGGCCGATTCAAATGTACAACCCTGTTTTTAAAAGATTTGTAGAGGAAAGCAGCTCACTGCAGCCACTAATACTGATACAACATGATGACTCACACATATCTGCACTCATGTTGTTTTGTTTTGCACAGGTTGCACCTTATTGTTATTATCTTAAAAAGATATTCAGTACAAAACAGGTTACTTTCAGCCACAATAGGCAATTTTTTTGTGCTGGGGCATGAACATTTTTCTTCCTCCAAAGTGGGACGTGACAAAAAAGTTTGAGAACCACTGCAGTAGAGGGAGCTACAACGTCGCTTTTGCAATGTTAAAGCATTCTCACTGACTGAATGAGGACACATTCCTCTTTAGTCCCACATGTTTAGTGGATTTATGAACTGAGAAAACTGTTGGTTTTTGAAGCCTTTTCCAACACACACAGAAATACTGCTGTAGTCACATTGTCCTGGAGAACAAGCCGTGTGTGTGTGTGTGTGTGTGTGTGTGTGTGTGTGTGTGTGTGTGTGTGTGTGTGTGTTGAGAATGAGAACAGGAGGATGTCAACAGTCACAGTTCACAGAACTGTGGAGCTTTCAGAGGAAGAAAAGGAACTAATTTCTCACACAGCCTATGATGTATGAGGGTCCGAGCAGACTTTGACAACTGCAGTCACTGATGTTCTGCAGACAACTTTCTTAAAGAGCTGGGCGAGCGAGAAGGGGGGTGCAAATGTCGACACAATTCACTGTGATATTAACAACGGGTAACTTATAAGGGTCCCAGTCCAATCAAGCAGGTGGATCCAGTCCCTCAGGTGGTGTTTGAGCTGGCAGGGTCGAATCCCAAGGCCATGATCTCTCTCAGCTCTGTGGTTCTGCTCTGAGAGACTTTGGAGGCCCCAAGACTGAGCTGCATCACAGAAACATCATAACACTGCTCATTCACTCATGCTGAAGGATGGCAACATTGTTGTAGGAAAAATGTTCACGAAGAAATAAAACAATATTTCTTAAAATACCTGTAATGAATTAAAGCCCCTTAATGTAAATACAGTTGTTTGGTATGGCAGAAAGAGATCTCTTAATCAGACAGGTTGGTAACAAACTGTGTTTAGTCAAAGCTATTTGAATAAGAAAACAAAGCTGACCAGTGGAATGATTACTGCAGCAATGCAGGACAGTGGTTTGTATGGTGGACCTGGATTTACACTTTGTCATGTCTCTAATATCATCATTAGAGGGTTGATGTAATCACAAATCTCATTTTACAGCTTTAGAAGTGAAATCCAAACAGTTCCGGTAACAGCTGTGAACTTCAGTACATACTGAAGTACTTCACAGAATACTGTTTTGCCTTTCAAAGGACCTCCGTTCAGGCTGTAACCCTTTGATGGTTCTAACCTAGACCTTAACCCTGTAACCTAAACCACAATATAACCCTTCAATTGGTCAATTCCACTTGAGGCCTTGTAACAGAGGAAACATGCAACATGCTTGATCCTACATTTATAGTCTGACTCAGAGAAAAGAAGACACTTTGCTGAAATGATAGCATAAACAACTATGGAGGACCGGAAATGACTTCATTATAAATAAATAAATGCAGGAATAAATACAGGAATAAATAAATAAATGCTTAAATAAATGTATAAATAAATAAATACAGGAATAAATAAATAAATGTTTAAATAAATGTATAAATAAATAAATAAATACAGGAATAAATAAATACATGCTTAAATAAATGTATAAATAAATAAATACAGGAATATATAAATATAAGTTATACCTAAACAGGACATCATTAAATAAATCTATTTCTACATTTCTGTATTTCTTCATGTATTTATGCCTGTATTTATGTGTCCACACGTATTTCTTCATTTATTTATTTCTGTATTTCTGTGTCCTTGTATGCAAATGAGCTGGGGCGGTCCGAACCTCATTGTTAAACAGGATTGGTCAAGGGGAGCAAGACAGAAGCAACCGATCCCTTCACATGGCCCCAGTAGATGAAGTCAAAAAGCTGTCTAGGCTAGGGTGACCATATCCATAACACCAAAAAGGAGGACACTATGCGGTATTTTGTGAGGCTGTGAATAATTGCATAGGAGGGGTGCAGTTTGATTTTATTAAGTGTGAAGAGAGATGTGAGCCCTTTTTACTGTAATTGATCTCCTTGGAGCATACCCTGCTTTATCAACTAATTAATATGTATTTTTATTTTTTATATGTATATGTAATATATATCTTATATATATGTAATATATTATTACTATGTAATTATTAATTGTAATTAACAATGAATTAATATGTATTTTTTAATGTATATATATATATATATATACTTATATATTTTTATATAATTGCAATCAATTCGGTAAAAAGTAATAAAACACCGCTGTAGTTCAACGTAAAAGTTCAATTCAAATCTTAAGTTATGAATCTTAACCTTTCCCTCCGTCAAACTGATGTAACGTTACTGTGAATAAATAATAAATAATAAAGATTGCTCGTTAGAGCCTCAAAACAGAATTGTATCTCATGTTTAACCGCTATGGAGAAATCGGAGCCAGCAGATCATTTCTAAAGGTCCTGCTGAGATCAGGCTGCTCTCAGCAGGCAGCAGAGCGCTGACGGCCCGGTGCTGCGGAGCTCACGGTCCCTCAGCAGGAACTCAACTCGTCGGCGTATCTTTTTAAGTCGGCTGATTCTTGAATAACCGATCACAGATTTGATGCTTAAACAACTAACTTCTCGCCTGAAAACATCCTAAAAGTACATGTTGTGACTCAACAACAGTAGTATTCAGAGAACGTCAACTTTCAGTTGTGAGTTTCCTCATCAAGTACAGAGAAGAACGCGTATTGAGAAACGGCCGCTGGAGACCTCTTAACGCTGATTGGCCAAGACTCATCAAAGATCTTCTATTATGAAGATCACGACCACTCCAATCTCAGAAACGCTGGCCGGCCAGTTCACATATTTTGATTTCAAAACGGCGAATTTCGACGTAAGGTGACAAGTTTGCAGGTCTGCAAAAAGGAGGACAAATACGCGTCCGGCTTGATGCTGCGCCGGACGCCGGACAGGGCATTGAAAATCCGGACTTCTGCTAACGGTTAGCTAAGCTTGCCAACTTCAACAACATGTGCAAGGCAGAAGTAGTAGAGCACAACATAGCAGGTGCGATCACACTCCTGTGACCAATCAGGCTTTAGACAGAGGTTCAGACCGCCCCAGCTCATTTGCATACAAGGACACATAAATACAGAAATAAATAAATGAAGAAATACGTGTGGACACATAAATACAGGGAAAAATAAATATTGAAATACAGAAATGTAGAAATATATTTATTTAATGATGTCCTGTTTAGGTATAACTTATTTTTATATATTCCTGTATTTATTTATACATTTATTTAAGCATTTATTTATTTATTCCTGCATTTATTTATTTATTCCTGTATTTATTCCTGCATTTATTTATTTATAATTAAGTCATTTCCGGTCCTCCATAAAACATCAGCCAAAGAGCGTGTTTGTATTGGTGAGAATACACCCCCGTTCAGAGACAATATATGTGAGGGGTGGGATAACGATCACCAATGGGAAATAAACTCTGATGAGTGCAACAGGACCTGGAGCTGTCCCCCATCCCGCTGCCCACAATAACATCTTGTGAGTGTCTTGCATTTAAATGTAAGCCCCCCTTTCCCATGACTGTTCTTCTCATCTACCGGCCCCCTAAACCCAACTCCACTTTTATCCCGGAATTGTCTGATCTCCTCACAATGCTTTGCACTACATCTGCAAATACCATAATCCTGGGAGATTTAAACATTCATGTCGATACCCCTTCATGCCACTCTGCTGCCGATCTCCTTCAGCTACTGGACTCCCTAAACCTGCAACAACATGTTGATGTCCCCACACACTCAAGGGGACACACACTCAACCTGGTCATCACAAACTCCGCCCCCATCACCAACCTACAGGTTTATGATCTTGGTGTGTCTGACCACAAAATAATATCAATGAAGCTGCTTTTCCCTTCTCCCCACATCAAACCCACGCGGCAGATCCACTTCAGAAATCTGAAAAACATTAACATGGATGCCCTGGCTCTGGACCTCAAACTTCTCTCCACTGACTCTACCAACTTCCTCTCTGGCACTGACTTATGATAATATAAATCCTTATATTCTGTAGATATTCTTCATTGTATTACTCTTCATGTCTATTAAAGTTCAGGTTAGCGAGGTCAGTATAACACAGCTATGCAGCTGTTGTGTCTATGAAATGTCCAGTTCTCAAGGGAAGTTAGTCACACGCCTGCGCACTTCAACACCCACAACTGTTTATCAGTATATTGACATTCTGGAAGCAGACTGGTCGTTGTGTTCCAGTCTTGTGAGGAAAGATGAGAACACGGGATTCTCCTCCTGTTGACAGGATAGAGCGAATCAGATGTTAGGACGAGGCGAGACGAACCTGTGACGATAAACTGTGTATGAAAGGCCCCACTTCCGTGGTGGGGCAGTTGTTCTTTGCCCAACCTGCGTGTTGCTGTACCACTCACTGCTTTTGCAATTGCAGCG
This sequence comes from Myoxocephalus aenaeus, assembly GCA_038501785.1. Taxonomy (NCBI): domain Eukaryota; kingdom Metazoa; phylum Chordata; class Actinopteri; order Perciformes; family Cottidae; genus Myoxocephalus; species Myoxocephalus aenaeus. The sequence continues at coordinate 12,812,896 of JBAMJR010000040.1, forward strand.
CTTGCTACTTTACTTGTGATCATTTAGTAAATAAATATAGAGAACGAGAGAAGTTGTTGAACTGAGTTCTTCCAGGCATCCAATAATCAGAGCACGCTATCACTTAGTGGATTCCTACAACCAGTCCCTGAGCAGTCTTCTGGACCTTCATGCCCCCATAAAATCCAGGTAGTCTACTTCTCGCGCTCAGCACCCTTGTACACCTGCGAACTGCATAAGATGAAGACTGCTGGGCGTGTCATCGAGCGGCGGCTCAAGGCTTCTGACTGACTGTTCACAAAGAGGCATATAGAGAACACAGGAAGGCCTATGCGGAAGCTCTGAGAGATGCACAGTCCAAGTTTTATTCCACCATTATTAACAACAGCCTCGGTAACTCTAAACAACTTTTCTCTACTGTAAATCATCTTCTCAAACCACTTTCACTTGTTCATCCTGAGGCCACTGAGGATAGGTGCAATATGCACATCACTTTTTTCCGACAAAAAGTTGAAAACATCCGCTCACACCTCTCCGCCACTGCTGCCCTGCCTCTCACAACTACCGACCCACTATCTGAGTTTGTCCAGCCTCTTTGCTCCTTCTCAAATGTCACACAGGAGGAAGTGGAGGATATGATCAAAAACATAAGGCCAACCACCTGTGCTCTGGACCCTTTCCCATCAGCTCTGCTAAAGACAAACACCTCTGCCATCTCTCCACTAATCACCAAGATCATAAACCACTCCCTCCTTGCCGGCCATATTCCATCTGCGTTAAAAACTGCTGTCATCAGACCACTACTAAAAAAAAACACCCTGGATCCAGAAGTTTTTTCCAACTACAGGCCCATTTCAAATCTTCCATTTCTGTCCAAAGTTCTGGAAAAGGCAGTTGCAGCACAACTTCACGATCACCTCAAAGACAATAACCTTTTTGAGAAGTTTCAGTCTGGTTTCCGCCCTGGCCATAGCACTGAAACAGCCTTGGTCAGGGTCACAAATGACCTCATGATGGCAGCAGATACCGGTTCCCCATCTTTACTCATCCTCCTGGACCTAACAGCTGCTTTTGATACAATTGACCATAACATCCTCCTTCACCATCTGAAATACACTATTGGACTCTCTGATAAAATACATAACTGGTTCACCTCATATCTATCCGACAGAACGGAATACGTTACCCTGGGCAAAGCAAAATCATACACCCACAAAGTCACCTGCGGTGTCCCACAGGGCTCAGTGCTGGGCCCCACTTTCTTCACCCTCTATCTGCTTCCCCTGGGTAATATAATCAGCAGGCATGGGGTATCCTACCACTGCTATGCTGATGACACACAGCTCTATATGAGGACAACCCCCACTTCTTCTGATTCCCACTCTATGTCCACACTCACCACCTGCCTGGAGGACATAGAGACGTGGATGAAACTCAATTTTCTTCAGCTAAACAGTTCAAAAACAGAAGCCATCCTAGTTGGCACACCACATCAGCTCCGCTCTTCCACCATCACCTGTATCACCTTCTCGGGTCAAAACGTCCCTCTCTCCACATCTGTCACCAACCTTGGTGTTAAAATGGACCCCAATCTCACTTTTGACACCCACATCAAACACCTCTGCAAGACAGCTTTTTATCACCTCAGGAACATCGCCAAACTCCATCCAACACTCACCCTGACAGATGCAGAGAAACTTGTCCATGCCTTTGTATCGTCCAGGCTGGACTACTGTAATACTCTCCTCACCGGAATCTCTAACAGGAACATCCAGAGACTACAACGTATTCAAAACAGCGCTGCCAGGATCCTGCTAAGAGTCCGCAAATACGACCACATCACCCCCGTTCTGAAATCACTACACTGGCTCCCCATCCCACACAGAATTGAATATAAGCTCTCACTCATCAGTGCATTCACGGACATGCCCCCCAATACCTAAAAGAACTACTCACCCCCCAGACCTCCTCGTTCAACCTCCGTTCTGCAACCAAAAATACCCTCCAAGTCCCCAGAACCAAGCTCCGCACTATGGGCGATCGGGCCTTTTCCTCTGCAGCTCCGAGGCTGTGGAATACCCTCCCCGACCATCTGAGGGCCCCACAGACTGCAGAGGCTTTTAAACGTGACCTGAAAACTCACCTTTTTAAGAAAGCTTACTGCTAAAATATCTTTTATGGGCTTTGCTTTTAAATATATCTTAAAAATGCTCTTGTTTTATTCTGCTCTGTAGCACTTTGAGATTGCTCAAATATAAAGTGCAATACAAATACAATGTATTATTATTATTATTATTATTATTATTATTAACAATGGCCTCTACCAGAGTCTATGGCACGGTCCAAGAGTTGTGAAAGTGGTCCGTTTAAATGTTGGTGCGGGGCTATGAGTCTATTGTTGTGTAAATGTTCTCAGGCCTACAACAATAACATCCTTTATATTTTGAAGATAATACCAAATACCGCTCCATGTCTATTTGTAGTTAACAGATGCCACTGTCCCTGCTTTTATTTTTAAAATAGAGGTAGTAGAGGTTCTAACAGGAGGACTCTTCACTTCCAGGTCAAATTGAACTGGGGACACTTTCCTCAGAGTTTGAGCTCAGGGAACAAGCGTGAGAATCCCTGCTGGCTCAAGTGTAGTTACACAATTACTTTCTCAAATAATCTGTCATTGGGATCTAATGCTGCTCTTACTAATATGCATCTGTGTGCTCTCAAATTTAACTTTCAGACTGGGCAGCACCCAAATTAGTTTTCTGGTAGCTGAAATATTTTTCTGTTGATGTAAGGGAGTTTATTGTCATTGTAAAACATACAACGAAATTAAGTTGCCGACTCATCAGTCAGTACAGCAGGTACAGGTAAAAACATGTATAAAAAAACATTAAGACAGGACATTCTAATTTAGAACATTTAAAAATAAATAAAACATAAGACACAGGCATCAATGGCTTAAAAGTGATTTGAGTTATTGTCTATTTTTGTCCCCCCGCAGCGCTGTCAGGTGTGAGCTGGGTGAGGTGGTGGGTGTGGGGGTGATGGAGGAAACCGCTCTGGGGAAAAAGCTAAATATGTAATTTGTCACTCACCAATTAGTACGCTTCAAATCTGAGCAATTAATAACATAAAAAACAAGGTAGAACAGCTTTCATCATGTGTCTAACTCCACTTTTGCTGGTTAAATGGAGCAGAGAGGTTGTATTTAATCTCTTTATTAATCACAGGTGCATTTTGGGCCTTACATGAATACAAATCAATCAATCAATCAGTCTCAAATCAATCATCTCCCAGTCCATTGAAAAGCAAGGTGCGCCTGCGTTGCTATTTTCAATTTTGAAAGGCTCAATGCGAACAAATATGGATTGAAGCAGAATATTTAGTGAAATAAAATGTTGTGGATTTTGGATATGATTACATCTCTCTCTTTGTCCAATACATTTACTTTGACGTAGACTTTTGGACTTTAACAATGCTTTGTAGTTAATAGAAATGTTTGAATCGAGACTTCTGGTTTTCTCATGGAGTAGTTAGACGCCGAGTGAGACCGCGCTCCCAGATACATCGCTTTATACTTTGACCACGACTATGCGACTGAGACAGTCAAGAAGCGCAGGGAATATAACGGAATGAAGAAAGCCTTAAAGGAAAAGGGGATTCGCTTCCAAACACCATACACGAATATCCGGATCCACTGGGAAACGGGAACCCGAACATACATCAGTGCACAAGAAGCGGATTCCCCGTGGAAGAGCTGGAGACCGAAGGAGAGAGCAACCTGGAAACACGGCTTATATTTCTAGAACTTGCCGAGGGCCAATTAAACTGCGGCCCGCAGTTATACCCATGCTGATACATAATGATCAGACAGGGTTTATACAACAATGCCAACACAAGATAATATACGAAGGACAATACACATTATGGATCATGTACAAAAAAATAAGATAGAAGCAGTAGTGGTAAGTGTGGATGCTGAAAAGGCTTTTGACTCTGTTAACTGTACTTTCCTTTATAGAGTCCTTCACAGATTTGGTCTACATGACACAATTATTAAAACGATTCAGGCATTATATGACAATCCCACCGCCAGGATTAAAATCAACCGATATTTATCGAACAGTTTCAATCTAGAAAGAGGTACAAGACAGGGCTGCGCATGGTCACCACTACATTACATTACATTACATTTTATTTAGCTGACGCTTTTATCCAAAGCGACTTATTACAAAGTGCTATCAGTAAGTGCTATCTAAATGCTACTAAAGTGCTATTACGGTGCTACCTTCCTTATTCAAGGTGTAGTCGAAAAAGATGTGTTTTTAGTTTGCGACGGAAAATGTAGAGACTTTCTGCTGTCCTGATGTCAATGGGGAGCTCGTTCCACCATTGAGGAGCCAGGACAGCAAACAATCTGACTTTGTTGAGTGTTTAGCTCGCAGTGACGGAGCTACAAGACGATTGGCAGAAGCCGAGCGGAGCGAACGAGCTGGGGTGTACGGTGTTACCATGTCCTGGATGTAGATCGGACCCGATCTGTTCGTAGCACGGTACGCAAGTACCAATGTTTTGAAGCGGATGCTGGTGAGGGTCCAGAAGGTTGTTCTGGTGTAGAAAGGAGGAGACTTGGTTAAAGATAGCTCGCTCCAGAGTTTTGGAAAGAAATGGAAGGAGAGAGACAGGTCTGTAGTTGTTGACTTCCGACGGGTTGAGAGTGGGTTTCTTCAGGAGAGGGTTGACTCTTGCCTCCTTCAGAGAGTCAGGGAAACAACCAGTTGAGAGTCTACTCTTCGCATTATATTTGAAGCAACTAGCTCAATATATCAGACAAAATGAAGATATTAGAGGAATTACTATTAAAGGTATAGAGCACAAATTGGCCTGTTACGCAGATGACATCTTGATCTACCTGGAGCAACCAACATACTCTCTACCTAAACGGATGCAGTCATGTGAACAGTACGGGAAACTATAAGATTAACGTGGGTAAAACCCAGTTACTCTCATATAACTATAGCCGACCAAGAGAAATTGAAAATAAATATCCCCTTGCATGGCAAATAACATCCTTCAAATATCTGGGCATCGATATTACAAAAGATATTACAAAACTTGCAGAATATAACTATGATCCACTAATAAGAAAAATGAAGGAAGACATAGCAAGATGGAACTTAACTCCTTTCCTAAATTTCAGTGCGAGGATTGAATCTATTAAAATGAATGTACTGCCCAGACTACTCTATCTATTTCAAACTCTGCCAACAGAGATTAAGCAAAAACAATTCCACGATGTTATCTAGGTATATTTGGACAGGTGAAAGACCCAGGGTCCGTCTCAAAACCTTACAACGACCTAAAGAAAAGGGAAGATGGGGCCTACCGTCTCTTAGGGATTATTATTTGGCGGCACAGATGAGCTGTAATATGCTGGTGCAACCCATCGTATAAGGCTCAATGGAAAAACATTGAAGAGAAAATAACCTCCACCCCCATACAGGCAATCCTAGCTGATCGCAACCTAGAAAGCCACATAAATACTACTGATAACCCATGGGTGAGGTGGACTCGAAGTATGGAAAACCATTATAAGAGAACACAAATTAGAGGGAGATATTGTAACACTTAAATGGTGTGCGTATGATTCCGACTTCACACCGAATAAATTAGATACTAGATTTAGGGATTGGACAGCTACAGGAATAACAGCCACACTGCTAAGTTTTGAAACTCTTAAAGAGAAACACTCACTAGAAAAACAGGACTTCTATCGATACTTGCAGATGCGACACTTCGTGAAAACGAAGATGAAAAATATGACAAAGAGTACATATCTGATAGAACTGTTTAGAAAAGTATATAACTCAGATATAGGCAGTAAAATTATCTCATGTATATATAAATGTCTGTTGAATTTTAAAACACATTCAACCTCTTGGGAGAAGGAGGGAGGATAAAGAATGACAGTAATATGTAGAGTTACTGTCCATTGTAACTTGAAACGTTAGGTTAGGGGTCACAGACATGAGTTTGGGTGGAAACATGTGATACGGTATTTTATTACATCCTCTCAGAAACGCCACTATGATAGTAACCCTCCTGTTTGCTGGAGAGGATGTGGGAATCAAAATGCAAACCATTATCATATTTTCTGGGATGGCCCTGCTATCACAGACTATTGGAGAGGGATACACACCGCCCTACAGAACATGTTTGAAGGTGAGATACCTCTGGAGAGTAAGACCATGTATCTGGGATATTTACCTGACACATTGTCAAAAAGAGACAAGTATTTAATAAATGTACTGCTTGTGGCCGGCAAAAAGACTCACCAGGAAATGGTTATCACAAGAGAGTCCCACTCTGAATACATGGATGGACATTACAACATGGAGAAGATAACCGCATCTGTCAACCACAAACTGGAACAATTTTGGGGATATTGGAAAAAATGGGTTACATACGTGGCACCCCATAGACCTGATTTTGTTTTCATGGATCAATAAATGAGAATGAGAACAGATCGCTCCTTAGTTATACATTGTTTTTCTTTTTGTTCCATTCTGTTTCTTTAGTTGATTGTTCTGTTTTTCACCCCTTGATGCTCATACTAGCCATGTACCGTAAATTTCGGGTTACAAGCCGCTACTACCTTCGGTCAGTGTCCCCGACAGCTCCCCGCTGTAGCCAGCTGGGGCTCCTGCTAGCGCTCCGTCACTTCCCCGCTAACTTCCGCTAGCTCCCTGAAAACCACCGAAGGTAGCGGGACCAGGCTCGACACCCGACTTGGGCAGAGGGGACGCGGGCAGCAGCAGCAGCAGCGGGCAGTAGCAGCAGCAGTGGCCGGTAGCAGCAGAAGCGCTAGCTAGCTAGCATTGCTACTAGCTTGCTACAGCGGGGACACTGATCAGCCGTAGGAGCGGCTTGTAACCCGAAATGTACGGTACATATGTACATGGCTAGTATGAGCATCATAGTATGAGCTAGTATGAGCATCAAGGGGAGGTCAATTGTCTGAAGAGCATCTGTAGATGTCTGATTGATGCCAAATACCAATAAAAAAAAGAATGAAAAAAAGAAGAAGAAATGTTTGAATCACACAAATGGGAAACAATCCTACAAAAAGTATAATACTAATAATATTATTGTAGCCTAATCTTTACTTGCAATTGAGCAGTAAACATTTTCTGTTTACTGATTGGGAGGGGATTTTGTTGACTATTTGTTGCTTTCTATTGACAAAGGGAGCGGAATTAACTTCTTTAAAAAAAAAGAGGCGCTGGGGGCTTGGTGCGCAAACAGCAGACACTCCGTGGAGCAAGCCTCCAACCTCGCCATCGCTGCGTAATTAAAAACTAAAACACTGCAGACACACACAAGACATTTCCAGCAGCTGCAGGCACCTGATGCGGAGAGAGGCGGGACCAGCCCCAGCCCCGGCTCGACCAGCAGCAACAACAGCGCTGTGGCTTGTTTATGATTACATACGACTGCAAAAAAGTAACACAACCACCATTTCACTCACCACATGCCCGTAACCCTGCGTAACCCTCTGTGCGAAAGGCGTTATCGGTAATTCCACCAGCAAGTCCGTTTCTCAGGCTTCAGCCTGAGCTTCAAGGTAGCGTCTAGGTTCTAGGTAAAAGCTAGAAGTTTCTATAGCTTCGTTGACAGAAGTCACGCTGCCCCACTGACCAATCACAGCACATGTTAATGGTTACGCTGGGCCACTGACTCACATACGTCCACGCCATTTCGCAGGCGCTGCACGTCAAAGAAAAACAATTAAATTATAAAATAGCTATAACTTTGTGATTATGTTTAGGCCAACAGACAAGGCTTAGCAGGCCCTGATGGCCCACCACTGTTCAGAAGTTCTGTGGCAGACCCCCTCAAAGTTTTTACCTTCTAGAATACACACCTTGAGTGGTCTCAGTTTGATGAGGCGGCAATCAGGGAGTTCAAGCGTTCTCTTCCCCACAAGTCTTTCATTGGTTGTCCTGCCAGCCACCTTTTTGTCCCAGCTAACCTCTGCTCTTACGTATTCCAGCGTGGGCACTTTTTTTTGCCTGGCCTGTCAGCCTGGGATGGCACACACACTGGCTGACCTGCAGCAACGTTTCTGATGGTCATCGATGGAGCAGGGCACCCAGGAGTTTTTCTTGCCTGACCTGACGCCATAACAACTCCCACCAGGGCCCCACCCAACTGTTTCAACCGCTACCTGTTGCTGTGTTTAAAGCAGTGGGGCACGCCCCTCTAGTGGGGCGCAGTGGTATTACAGATGGGGCGCAGGGGGAAATGCTGAATATTTTATTATTAAAGAACTTTATTGAGAACTTAACATATTACAAAAGTACACAAACATACAACTAAATCATTAATAAATACATGGTGAAATGCCTGTACTTTCGTGTAAATGATTACCTTACGCCGTTAACGCAAGCGTAACCTTGATTCTTGGCGACTCGCCACATCCTACCTCCGTGAGATCGGCTTTTCTGATGTTGCATCTCTCAAAACAGAATACAGATCTAAGCTCAACATTGAGCATGAATTGAGAGTGGCCGTATCAAGCCTGCAACCCAGTTTTAAAAAGATTTGTAGGGGAAAGCAGCTCATTGCGGCCACTAATACTGATACAACATGATGGCTCACATATCTGCAGACATTTTGTTTTGTTTTGCACAGGTTGCACCTTATTGTTGTTTTGAAAAGATATCCAGTGTAAAACTCAGTAAAACTCTTTGTTGACAAATATTTGAACTTGTTATTTTAGTTTTTCACAGGTTGCACTTTATTGTTATTTTCTTGAAAAGATATTCAGTGCAAAACAGGTTAATTGGAGTCGGAATAAGTAATTTTGTTTGCCAAATATTAGTTTTGTTTTTTTCACAGATATAACTATATTTGCATTGCTCTAACACAGTGATTGCACATTGTATTTGTTTTTGTCTGACGGAGCAATTTATTTTACTTGAAAGTGATTGCAATTTTGTTTATTCTATCATTTGAAAAAGCACAGATGGAGGAGTCGCAAAATGTTGCTATTGCAATAAAAATTCAGCATGGAGATCGTGACAGAAAAAGTTCGAGAACCGCTGTCCACCTGAACAATGAAACAGGTGTTTGTCATTTGTCTTCTAAAAGGACCCATATTCATTCTTGCCTCATCTGACACCGCTGTTGGCAGGAAGACATTGTTTGTCACTAACATTGTTTGTCATCATCTATGAAAAATTATTAATTTAACTGTTTGACCTGCTGGTAAAGGGGGATGTTATAGACACAAGACATACAAGGAGGACTACAGTCTGGGAAAACAGTTTTAGAACCTCCTCTGTGTCTCTGACAGAGCGGTGTCAGGTTTGAGATGATGTCATGGTGATGTCATCAGGGTGATCTTAACTTAGGTCTGGAGACGACAAAGTTATACCAGAAATCCAGGCTGCAGTCGATTAGACAAATAATGACCTCCTAACGTCTAACCCTAACCACTTCTCCTTGACCTCTGTGGAAAACATCACAGGGTTAAGGAAAGATGGGAAGGAGTTTAGAGGATCCGACTCCACTAAGCGACGTAGTTATGACGCGACGGCAGGCGCATGTTAGTGACTGTCTGGAGCGGTGAAACTACAATGTTCTGACTACAATAAAGATCATCTTAAATACTTCGTCCGTCTTCTTACAGTGTTGCTTCATGCAGACGATTTAAAGAACCCGGTTCATGGTTTTACTTTATTAGCGAGGTTGGAATAGAAATGACAGTGAAACCAAGGTATTTTTCACAGAGTACAAAGCTACTAAAGATAAAATAAAATAAAATAATCCTTTATTAGTCCCGCAGTGGGGAAATTCCAGGATTACAGCAGCATTGCTCACAAGTAAATAAAAGTATATAAAAGTAATATAAATAAACAGTAAAACAGTAATAAAAACAAAATAAAAACAGTAAGCAGAATATTAAATATACAGACTGAATACAAAATAAAATAAAAAGTATATAACAAATTACTTAAACGTATTGCACGTATTAGATATTGCACCAGGTGAATTAATTAAAGTGTTCAGAAGTGTCCAAGTTCAGAAGTGTCAAAGTGTTCGTGGTCTACTGAGAGCTCAGCGTATTGTGCAGCCTGACAGCAGCGGGTAGAAAGGACTTGCGGTACCTCTCCCTCAGACACTGAGGGTGAATCAGCCGGTGACTGAAGGAGCTGTGCAGCGCTGCCAGTGTCCTGCATGGGGTGGGAGGCGTGGCTTATCATGGATGAGAGCTTAGTCATCATCCTCCTTTCCCCCACCACCTCTGTATCCAGAGGACGCCCCAGCACGCTGCTGGCCTTCCTCACCAGTTTGTCCAGTCTCCTCCTGTCAGCTGCCGTGATGCTGCTGCTCCAGAAGACCACTCCATAGTAGATGGCTGATGCCACCACAGAGTCAAAGATGGTCTTCAGGAGTGCTCCCTGCACCCCAAAAGACCTCAGTCTCCTCAGCAGAAAGAGTCTGCTCTGTCCCTTTTTGTAGAGAGTGTGTGCGTGTGCGTGGTCGGACCAGTCCAGTGTGGTGTTCAAGTGAACACCCAGGTACTTGTAAGACTTCACAATCTCAATGTCCAGTCCCTGGATGCTCACCGGTATCGGAGGAGAGCGTTTACCCCGGCGGAAGTCCACCACCAGCTCCTTGGTCTTGCTGGAGTTTATCTGGAGGCGGTTCCGCTGGCACCATCCTAAAAAGTCCTGGTTCAGTTCTCTGTATTCCCTGTCATCATCGGCGGAGATGAGGCCGACGATTGCAGAGTTGTCAGAGAACTTTTGCAGGTGGCAGTTATCAGAGTTGTGTTTGAAGTCTGATGTGTAAATGGAGAAGAGGAATGGAGCCAGAATGGTTCCTTGTGGAGCCCCTGTGCTGCAGGACACCAGATCTGACTCAAACTCCCGTACTCGCACATACTGTCTCTTTGTTCAGTTTCAAACATAAATATATATATATATTAGGGCTGGGCACGTTTTTAATGCGTTAACGCAGCAAACTATTAACGGCGTTAATTATTTGATCATGCGTTAAGGGTCTTATCACGGCCGCACACAGGTGCTGCACTTTAAATCTCTCCCAGACGGCGCAGTTCAGACCTGGGCATCTTACGGCTCTCCCAGTCCGGCGTGAGGTCAATCAAAAAAGTAAAAGAAAGAAATAAGATGCACGCCATAAATACAATACAACGGCACTGCTTTTACTTTGAAGGCAATTTACGTATGCACGCGCGCTTCCGCAGCCTCAGCGACCGGCTTGTTGCCAACAGACTGACGGGAAAGCACGTCTTGTTCTGTAGTTTCTGTCCTCAGCGAGCAGCGGGTGCTGCCGCGAGCCGCTCCGCCTCACAGAGCGCTCAGTCTCACAGGAGCCTCACTCTCCGCGTCCAGAGTGAACATTAATCGCGCATGCACAAAGCCACCGCTGAGATACCTGTTAGCTGACATCTCCACCTCATTCAACCAGACTTCAGTGCACTTGTTCAAGCCAACACAGACTGGCCTTTTCTCACTGAGTAAGAAAAACTGAACTGAACAAGATCAAAAGCACTGATTGCTTTTGTATAAGGTTAATCAATTGCTGGTCTTTAACATACATCTTTAAGGTAAGCAACAAACTGAACATGACAAAAGGAGTGGCTTGTCCCTCACAGGGACCCTTACTACTGAACATGGACAAAAGAAGGAGTGGCTTGTCCCTCACAGGGACCCTTACTACTGAACAGACTGTTTATGTTGTTCCCTGATAAAAGACAAATGTTTCTTCTTCAGCATGATATTAAGCTGTTTCACATTAGAATACAACAGTCTATAACATCTGAAAATAAATACAATATTTAATTGAATGACCAGTCATATAGAAGCATTACAAAAATAAAATACATCTTTGTTTTCTTCCCTGGCATATATTTTGGATTTATATACTGTTGTTAACTTGCTGTTGCTCCAGAGTGCCTGTTATATTGTTCTGATAACATTACTTTAAAATAAAAGCACGCAATACACTAGTTTTTACTTTATTATTCAATTTGGCGCATAATGCGATTAATCGCGATTAATCTCAGAAAAATAATGTGATTAATCAGTAAATTTTTGGCCAGCCCTAATATATGTGTATATATATATATATATATATATATATATATATATATATATATATATATATATACACACACACACACACACACACACACACACACACACATATATATGTTATATATGTAAATATGTATATAAATATATATACAGATACAAATATGTATTAAAAGTGATCAAAAACTTGAGGTTTGGCGACTATTTCATATGGTTCTTGATCATACACCAAGCTGTTGTAACTCAACTGTACTTTGTCAAAACTGTTCCAAAGTTAACATACTTTATGAGTGTCATGGCTTGAAGACTTCTGCATGCCAATATTAACTCATAGTCAGAGCGCCACCTACTGGGAAACTATGGCAATTTCAACTAGAAATAGAAAGAAATTAACAAAGAAAACCAAAATGGCCGACTTCCGGTACGGTTTAGAGCATGGTCCCAAGAGAGTTATTTGTAAGTTTATATGTGGTACATACGCCTATCAAATATTGTATATCTATGTTGAACGTACTGCGAATTTATATCTATGTTGAACGTACTATGTTGAATTTTCTCCTTAGAAGTTCATTGGTCCTTTTATTCTGAACACAATGAGATACAAACAAGCTTTTGATATATTTTGATGAAATTGAACCATTAATGATCCACAGAGAATTTGTAAAAATCGAACCCAGCGTTTAGGAAGAAAATAAAATAGTTTTTCACAAAATAAAAAATTTAGGCGGAGCTTAATGCGACAATTTACGTTTTTGTAGAGCAGACACAACCGGACATGTGTGCCAAATTTCAGGTCAATCGGTCATAGGGGGCAAAAACTGTGGGCTTTCACAACTCACGGGTTGTCTGACTTCCTGTACAGTTTAGAGCATGGTCCTAAGAGACTTTATTTTCAGTTTACATGTGTTACATATTCCTACAAACTGTCATACATGTAGGTCAACCGTAGCACTGGGGCTACTTAAATTAATATTTGTAGGGGGCGCTATCGAGCCAAAGTGCCATTTTGAAGCATTCAAATCATATCAGGTAACTACATCTTTGCCTTTAAATGTGTGTGCCAAGTGTAGTTACGTTTCGAGCATGCTTAGTCCCTCAAAAGTACCTTCGTTGTTGACCACGAAGGATGGGTCGCCACGGCAACAGCATTACACGAAACATCAAAAGCTTTCGGCGCTGGCATCATGAAAGTCGTATGTTTGTGTAGAAGTAATTGGATGTCGATCTGATTGACCTACTAAGAGAAGCAAGGCAAAGTATAGAAACCTTTACTGACTAAAAAATAAACTGCACGTCTTCAGGCCTGGAGTCTCATCAAACATGTGAAACCTGGAAAGGATCTTTTTATGTGGATACGTCACTTTAAATGTTTCCGCCGCAAGGAATTGTGGGTCGGCATTATCTCCTTTCCTTTCGTAAAGGCAGGCCCAGTGATTCCTATGCTAAAGGAGCTAAGTTAGGAAGCATGAAGCTCCTTTCCTTTGCCTTTAGAGAATTTGACCGTCACTCATCATGGCGGCCACTTAGGTACTTCAGGTCATTTCACTCAGTTAGGAAGGTTCCTAACCAAAATGGACTATTCGACTGCAGCCCCAGTGTGACAAACGGGTACTGTGGAGTTTGAAAGATGTGAGGATTTACCAGCAAGAAGGAGCTTTTAATAAGATGCTATTGAGTTGCATTATGGGAAATGTAGGATCCAGTGATCTTTGCTGCAGATTAAAAGCAAATATGTCTGTTTTGATTTAGACCATTCTTGGAAGTCCTGTGACTTTATGTAAGTACAATACTAATGTATCTTATCACATTAAATGAATAAGCCACCAAGCTGGAGACCAGTCAGTCCAACTGAAGCTGAGGAATAGACAGATTTAATGAATGTTTGATTGAACCGTTATGCGTTGGACCTTGAAGCATAAGCAGCCTGAGAGAGGCCTTCACATTTGTATTAGCATGGCAGTACCTATCAATACTTATTTGCCATTTAAAGACATTAAACTCTGTAATTGCACTCATTAGAGTTATTTGTAAAATAAATAGAATGGCGCTTTAAAATGCCCCAGGAGCAGTTTGCATGGAATGAATCTGATAAAGTGGCTGCCTCTGTGTTTATGCATTGCTTTGCAGCCCATTTATAAATGATCCAGAAAATATCCTAATGAAGAATACAGGTGAGAAAGTCATTATGTATCACACTTCATGTAGGGAGATGGGCTTGATCTGCGGCTGGCCTGGAGAGAAAACATTCCCAGTAATGACGGCATGGTTGGCTGAAGCCTGGTAGCCCCTACCCCTCCCTGGAGCCTCTGTAAATGAGGCAAGTCGCTGAGCATTATTCTATTAAAGTATTGTGGAGGCTCAAAGCACAGTAAGATAACAGACCTACCTCTGAGCGCTGATGAATGAGACATTTACAGAAAGCTTGCTTATTTATTGTTGTGTGTCTGGATGGATTTTCTACCATCAACCTCGACCAACTGTCTCCAATGGTTTCTACCCGTCTCCTGGACCCCGTTCCGACGAAGCGGTTTAAGGAAGTTTTACCTTTAATTAGCGCCTCTCTAGTAGATATTATAAATGGGTCTTTACTAATGGGTCATGTACCACTGTTTTTTAAAGTAGCTGTAATTAAACCTCTTCTTAAGAAGCCCACTCTGGATCCAGAGGTGTTGGCTAACTACAGACCTATCTCTTACCTTCCCTTCCTCTCTAAGATACTGGAGAAGGTAGTCGCAAATCAGTTGTGTGACTTTTTACATAACAATAGTTTATTTGAGGAGTTTCAGTCAGGATTTAGAAAGCATCATAGCACAGAGACAGCACTAGTGACAATTACTAATGACCTTCTAGTTGCATCAGATAGGGGACTTGTCTCTGTACTTGTCTTGTTAGACCTTAGTGCAGCATTTGACACCATTGACCATGACATCTTATTACAGAGACTAGACCAGTCGATTGGTATTAAAGGTACAGCACTAAGCTGGTTTAAGTCGTATTTATCAGATCGATCTCAGTTTGTATTTGTAAACGATGAGGCCTCGATGACCACCGGTGTTCGTCATGGAGTTCCACAAGGTTCTGTGGTTGGACCAATTTTATTCACCTTATACAGTATATGCTTCCTTTAGGCAATATTATCAGAAAACATTCCATAAACGTTCACTGTTATGCCGATGATACTCAACTATATCTGTCGATCAGGCCAGATGAAATCCACCAGGTCGCTAAACTTCAAGCATGTCTTAAAGACATCAAAACCTGGATGACCTGCAACTTCCTGCTGCTGAACTCAGACAAGACTGAAGTTATTCTACTCGGCCCAGAACACCTCAGAAATCAATTATCTGATGATATGGTTTCTCTGGATGGCATCGCTCTGGCATCCAGCACCACCGTAAGGAATCTCTGAGTTATTTTTGACCAGGACCTGTCCTTTGGCTCCCACGTGAAACAGATCTCAAGGACTGCCTTTTTTCACCTACGGAACATCTCAAAGATCCGGCACATCCTGTCTCAAAGCGATGCAGAAACATTGATTCACGCATTTGTTAATTCAAGACTGGATTACTGTAACTCCTTATTATCAGGCTGCTCCGGTAAGTACCTTGGGTCTCTCCAGTTGATCCAGAATGCTGCAATCTGTGTACTAACGAGGACGCGGAAGAGAGATCACATTACTCCTGTACTAGCTGCTCTCCACTGGCTTCCTGTAAGATCGAGAATCATGTTTAAAATCCTTCTCTTTAAAAGCCTTAACTGGTGATGCACCATCATATCTTAAGGAGTTTATAGTGCCATATTACCCCACTAGAGCGTTACGCTCACTGAATGCAGGGTTACTTGTGGTTCCCAGAGTCTTAAAAAGTAGGTTGGGGGCCAGAGCTTTCAGTTATCGGGCTCCTCTTCTGTCTTAAGACTTTCCTCTTTGATAGTGCTTATAGTTAAGGCTGTTTCAGGCTTATAGTTAGGGCTGGCTCAGGTTTTCCCTGGTCCAGCCCCTAGATATGCTGCTATAGGCCTAGATTGCTGGGGGACATCTTAGGATACACTGAGCTCCTCTTCTCTTCCTCTTTCGCTCCTCTTCCCTTCTTCTCTTCCTCTCTTCCTCTTTCGCTCCTCCTCTCTTCTCCTCTTTCTTTCTCTCCTTTTGGATAAATGATTGTCTTTTCAATGCACATTACTAACTCTACTTTCTTTTTCCATGGATTCATGGCTGCCTGGAACCGGTCCTGCCTGCTGCCATGGCCCTGCTGATGGAACCGGCCTGGAACCGGTCCTGCCTGCTGCCATGGCCCTGCTGATGGAACCGGTCCTGCCTGCTGCCATGGCCCTGCTGATGGAACCGGCCTGGAACCGGTCCTGCCTGCTGCCAAACATAGCAACAGCAGAGTCGAGGCATTCCCACGTTTAAACCTGGAATTTCTCACATAAGTAGAAAACAATAACAAGACAATTAAATAACTATCTATCATCCAGCTCATAAAAAACAGCTTAACTGACATAAGGTATGATCTAGATGACAACTGCAGTCCCAGTGTGTCACTAGCCTGAGTCAAGACTTGGTTTTGATAAATGGGGGCCGAGCTCATTGTGGAGGTGAAGAAATGCCAACATCACGTTCCTGTAGGTTCATGCTGTACAACATCAGGAGAATACGTCCCCTTCTCACCCAGAAGGCGGCACAGGTTCTCGTACAGGCTCTGATCATCTCGCGCCTTGACTACTGTAACTCCCTCCCGGCAGGTCTACCTGCTAGTGCTATCCGACCTCTGCAGCTCATCCAGAATGCAGCAGCTTGACTGGTCTTTAACCTCCCGAAATTCACCCACACGACTCCGCGACCTTCCCTGGTTACCGGTGGTCGCCCGCATACACTTCAAAACATTGGTACTTGCGTACCGTGCTACGAACAGATCGGGCCCAGTCTACATCCAGGACATGGTAACACCGTACACCCCAGCTCGTTCACTCCGCTCGGCTTCTGCCAATCGGCTTGTAGCTCCGTCACTGCGAGCTAAACACTCAACAAAGTCACAACTGTTTGCTGTCCTGGCTCCTCAATGGTGGAACGAGCTCCCCATTGACATCAGGACAGCAGAAAGTCTCTACATCTTCTGTCGCAAACTAAAAACACTTCTTTTTCGACTACACCTTGAATACGGAAGGTAGCGCCGTAGTAGCACTTTAGTAGCACTTAAATGGCACTTACTGATAGCACTTTGTAATTTAACTTTATTAAAATTGTACTTTCTTGATTCTTGTTATTCTGAGTTTGTACTCATGGTGGAATTGCACTTATTGTAAGTCGCTTTGGATAAAAGCGTCAGCTAAATGAAATGTAATGTAATGTAATGTAATGTTGAAGAGCATGTGAACTTTGATTACCTTGCATGTCATCTACAAAGGACCCCAAAAGACACAATTTAATTTATGTAGGCTCATGGTCAGTTATGTCGGTAACATCTAAAACCATACATAATGCTAATGGTACTTTAATAGTTGAGGATATTTGAAGGTACAGTTTGATCCATGTCCATGGGGACAAAACTATAAACCAGCACAGAAATGACAATTACCGACAGAAACCACCATGTTCTGACAGATACATTACAAACTAACAAACAACCATTTATGTTTGCATTTTTTAACACAACTTATTAACCAACACTCACTCAGTTCAGCACGATGGGAAATGTGGTCAGTCTCTACACTCATGCTATCTAGAGCGGTGCTGTGTGCATCCAGTGAGCTCAGCTGGTTGGTGCTAGAAGTGCATGGAAATAGGTTACATCTTGGAACTGTGGACTAACTTAACTCTACACAGTACAGCCAAACACTAGGCTAATATTATCTGTGTGCATTGTGAGTGTGTGTTTGCTAGGGTGTTTTAGCAGTTTTAACAGTCACATTGTGTGGACTCGCCTTACATGTCCCCATGACATGGATTAATTCAATTCAGTTTATTTTATATAGCCCAACATCACAAATACAAGTTTGCCTCGGAGGGCTTTACAATCTGTACACATAACATCCCTGTCCTCACATCGGATCAGGAAAAACTCCCCCAATAAAGATAGTAAAAACCCTTTCACAGGGAAAAAAGGGAAGAAACCTGAGGGAGAGCAACAGAGGAGGATCCCTCTCCCCGGATGGACAGAAGCAATAGATGTCATGTGGCCAGAATGAATAACTTAACGGAGTTACAGCACATTCAATGAATATGACAGAAAATATTCACATAATGCCATGGAAGGAGGCAGGACCGGTTCCAGGCCGGTTCCATCAGCAGGGCCATGACAGCAGGCAGGACCGGTTCCGGGCCGGTTCCATCAGCAGGACCATGGAAGCAGGCAGGACCGGTTCAAGGCAGCCACGATCCATGGCAGGGGGCAGGACTGGGGGCATGACCGGTTCCAGGCAGCCATGAATCCATGGAAAAAGAAAGTAGAGTTAGTAATGTGCATTGAAGAGACAATAGTTTATCCAGATTACAGATTACATTACATTTAATTTAGCTGACGCTTTTATCCAAAGCGATTTACAATAAGTGCAAAGCTAACAAAAGTCTCAGTTATCTCCTCAACAGAAAAGGGAAATTGGTGATGCCCCCATCTAGCTAATGTTTGCTAGCATATACCTATTATTGATTTTGAGTATTTAGCTAGCTAGCTGTGACTTGTTTGCTAGCTAGCAAGCTAGCAAACAAGTCTAGAGGTCCTGAGACGGCATGCGCCACCTCAGTTGCAAGTAGACCAATCCAGGTGATAGCTAGATAATCAGAATCAATAAGTGTATGTGCCAAAAAACTATAATACATACTCAACACTCGTGCCACCGACGGGCATCGCATAACATCATCTGGCCGGCGTTATTTCTGAAACCGCTGTACAAACTTCCTGAATGACATTTCACAGATCACCTTTTAATAATAATAAAAATAATATAAGTGAAGTGACTGATCAAATGTCAATGTAAATTATTCCTCACCATAATTATGATTTCCACAGCAATGATGGTCGAAATGCTACATGTACTGTATTTGTTAATCTGTTTCAACATTTGAAAGTCATAGGTATCACATCAGATATTTTTGTAAATATCTTTGACAGTTTTGTATCAATAAGCACATTTGTAGCATTTTGTTCAAAATCCCACCTGCTATATTTGTGTAAAAATTATCGAGGAAATCCTCGACTGTCACAAATCTTCAAATCATGTCTTGTTTGTACTAAACCTTTAACCCTTCGTCCACTGAGCCCGCGGTTTCGCGTGGTGACACTCGAAATGTTTCTCTAAGTTTCTAAAATATTCACAGCACCCCGATAATACATCGTAGAAATATAATTTTACGTCTGGCGGAAAGAGACGGCTTCCTGCTTCCGGGTGCCTGCCCAGGCAGAGCCCAGCATAATTTTAACATCATCAAGCAAGCGAAAGGGCAGCAGTGTGTCATCTGACGCTGAAAAAAAAAATTGTTGAGTCATATGTCCGTCGCCATTTCGTGAACTAAACAACCAATGTACACTCAGGAAAATCTCAATGGACAACCCACTTGTACAGCATGTACACACGCTACAGTTTACAATCAGAGAAATGACGACAAAGAGATTCAACACGGAGGAAGCAAAACGGATGATTCTGGAGAGCAGCGAGGAGGAGGACGACGACGCGTCGTCGTCAGAGCTCGAAGGCTTTAGTTCTTCTGAGGAAGATGGGTAAGTGTAGTTACTAAACTTTGTTACGTGTCTGTAAGGCTGCATGGTGCAAACTAGTAATGTGTACAAACTAGTAATGTGTACAAACTAGTAATGTGTACACTGTGCAGGAGAGCACAAGAGCCAGCCACGCGGTGCACACTGCTTCACGTTACACAGTCATGATCTGAGTAATGTTTATACACAGTCTGCTTTGTACAATACTCTGCTTCACGTTACAACCACTAATATTTATACATCCAATGCGGAGCACTATGCTGAAATTACTACCACAGTCATGATCTGAATAATATTTACACATCCAATGTGGAGCATTCTGCTCAATCGTTACGTCATCTTTCTTTCAACTGACTAGTATTGATTTATTTTACAGAGAGGAGCACCAGCCGCCCCGACCAGCCTGGCCAGCAAAGAGGCAGCGTGTTGGACGGCAACTACCACGACCAGCAAAGAGGCAGCGCGTTGACCGACGACTAAAAACACCATCTCCAGCAAACAGGGCGCGTGCTGCCCGGCGACTACTTTCACCTCAGGCCAGATCAAGAAAGACAGCAGCACGTGCACCACCTGCACCTACGCTGTCCTGGAGGACGGATGAAGACCCGGACACTGCTCCCCCCGTCATCAAGTTCCAGCCCGGACACCTGGTCCACATGTCAGTGCCACAGCAACACCCATTGAACTCTTCAAACTGTTCTTCCAACTAAGTCCACGGTGGGTCGCAGGGTTTGCGAGCTTTGCAGCATGAAGAAAGTGAGAAAAGACACGGCGTGGAAGTGTGAGGCGTGTAACGTTCCCCTCTGCCTGCAGCTGAACAGAAACTGTTTCCATGACTGGCATGCCATGGCATGAGCATATGCCATTGAAGCATATATACTTGTATATTGTAAATGGTCTAGTCTTTGTTCTGTTTTATATTTCTGAATATATATTCTGTACATATTTTCTTTTCTTTTTTTATAATACATATTTTTATTTAAAAAAAAAAAAATTGTTGTGATGGTCATTTTTCATTTGCACACACTCCATGAAGCTTTATCTGCACTATGAAGTCATTTCTCAGTCCCATTTTTATCATTTTGGTGAAAGCTGTGAAAGACCATATTTCTACTCAAAAAACGATAATAAAAACTTTAGTTTTAGACATTTATTTACATGTATCCAACATTTTATTCATATATTTCACTGCTTTTGTGAACCTAAAACCTTTGGTAAACCAATTGCCATCACCTAAACAGAGTCACCACCTGAGTAAAGTTAGGTTTTTTCAAGCGATATGAAGAATTTCCAAAAATCGAGATTCCATTTTTCAGCTTTAGTGTCATATTATAAAGTTTTTTTCTTTACACTTTTGCCTTATGACAATGGTGCCTCATTATATAGATAGCCGAGATTGTTCTGCAATTTATGATGTAAAACATGGGTATATATCTTATATGGAAGTGCCTTAAAAGGTGAATCTAAGAAAATTATGTCAAATCGAGAAAATCGACTGAAAATGACCTCCAGTGTTCAGTGAGTTAACGAGGAGAAACATGGAAGAAACCTTAAGGAGAGTAACAGAGGGGCATCGATCCCTCTTTCAGGATGGAGAGAAGCAATAGATGTCATGTGTACAGAATGAACAACGTAACAGAATTACAACACATTCAATGGATATGACAGAAATATAATAATAATACTAATAATATGAGTAGTAGGATGATGAAAAAGGTACGACTACCAAAAATAACAGCATCAGTGGATATCTACTATATCCACTGATGCTGTTATTTTTGGTAGTCCAGTAAACAATGGATGTAGTAGAATCACATCAGACAGAGAGTACAATTAGACTTGTGAAGTAAGGCACTTTAACTAAACTATGAGAAAGCACAAATTCCAGCTTTGTGCATTTAACTGATTAGATTCCTGCGCTACAGTCCTTCTCAAATTGGTCTCAGCCTTAGCCCCCTGTAGAATACAAAAATAGTTTGGATTTTTGGCCTTCAGAGCTTCTCCTGGGAGCCACACTGACAGGCCTAACCTCCACTGACCCTGCCTGTGATTACCATTTAGTAGGACGAGGCCTTGGAAACCCGAGAGCCCACTGGATGTTGTGGATTTACACAGAAAACACATGCGTTGGATTTTATGTAGATATGAGATGATATTTCTGACTTCTGTTTCCTGAAATTTTTTGTTTTGAAGAATTAATGATACATCCCTGATATGAATAGTGAACTATGAAGCTCTGCCTCAATTCAATTTCTGTTCCAGCCTTAATTGGTCTGGTATGACCAGTATCTTATGTTGCTTATATTGCTGCATAACTGACAATACAATACAATACAAACGACTGTGCAACTATTCTCTATGTGTGCTAGTTACTTCATCTCTATTAGTGTACATAACATACTACAGATTTCAACAGATGCACTCACGTTTTGTTGAACTGATGACCAGGTATACAAATATAAAACCCAAGAGTCAGACTAGCTGTAATTACATAAATGTAATTTTTGCCATATCTAGAACAGATTTACAGACACGGGCCTATTCTGGCTGAGACATGGCAGCCGGGTTTATCGACAGCCAGCACTAAAGCAGGTTCTGGCACGTTGATGGCTGCCGAATCTGGATCAAATCTGGTATTAATGAATTAATTGGCCCGATTCTGGGGCGTCGTTCATCCCGAGTCTCAGCCGAGTCGGTAACCGGACCCGAGTCGGTAACCTGACCCGGGCCGACGCGTTACTTCTGCCGTGCCGGGTTCGGGCCGATGCTGGCCCCAGTTATTGACACCAGAATCAGTGTATTCGGCCCGATTCTGGGACGTCATTCATCCTGAGTCTCAGTAACCGGACTCGGCCCGACTCGGCAACCAGACTCGGCCCGGCCCGATTGACAAACAGTTTCTAAAGCCAGAACACACATTGGGTTACTTACATATCATATAATAACCGCCAGCATGCCGTCCAACAGCTTGTTTTGTGCCGTCTTTGCCGTGCCGTCTAAAACACTGGCTGTCTGTGTGTCCTCCTGGTGTTCTCATGTTTTCTTAATTTTTCCGACAAGTGCTTCATGTCCCTTACTCCTGTATTTGTCCATGCTGGATCGGTCCACGTTTATTTAAAAAGCAAGCATGGAAAGTAAAATACAGCGTTAGCACGACTGCATCCAGCAGCTAGCTAAACCGTGCTGGTGTAGCTTAGCCAGCTGCTTCCTTTTCACGCCAGTCATTTGTTTTATTGTGAGGTCCGGCTGATCTGGGACCAGGTGTTTTACCTGTAGTTTCTCCACCAAAGTTCTTCTCTCAAACGGGTGATGGAGGAGAGATTATACCGAGTTAGCGTTTGCTCTCCTTTGAAGAGCAGTGCTCGACTCGTGCTTGCACTCGCCGCTGTCATGTTGTTAAAATGGGTGGCGTGCGCCTCGTCTGCACTGACGAGAACAAGAGATGGGAACGTGCACTCTGGGGCCAAATGAGAGTGGCCCTTCCGTGAGTCTTTTTTAGGGCGCTGATTGGATAAATTATATGTCCATCATTTATATCTTTAAATAAAATTGCCACTGCCTGCTCTACCTGTGCCACGGCCGCCCAAAGGTTGACTTTCATGCACTGCACGAGGCCACGGTCCATTGCTCCAGTAAGCCCTGCGATCTCCCACCCTCTCTTTCGTTCAGCTCGATGCGAGGGAAATGCCACCCAAAAGTTTGGTATCCATTTTCCACAATAACACTGACCCACCCGCTGTTGATTCTTATGTTAATTAGGTTTTCAAGCCAAGGAGGAAAATAAGAAAGGAGCTTTGGGTGAGTCCAGGAGAGCGTAGATTAGTAGTTCATATAATGTAGGTCTACTCAGTTACTAAGCAAGAAGATTTCGTAATGATTTTACATGAAATACTGAGATATTTTAGTTGACTCCTCTACCCTTCGAAACTGAATAGTTTTGACACAGCCAGTGACTTAGAATTCATTATAATTTCCTAAATTTTTCTCTGGAGTTCATACTGTAAAATCCTGTACTATAATTTGTGCACTGTTGCCGACAATAATCCGCCCACCTGGGCCCTATTCTTCGTACGTGGTTCAACAAAGTCGAGCAAATGTCCTATTATCCACCTTAAATTAGCGAGATGATTGACATCAGGCTAACTCGGTTTCTCAACGGCAGATCCGTGCTGAAACGGTCTCGTTTATTCTAACCAGACGTCAGTCATCTGGATAAATGTGCGTGCCCGCTCCTCTTCAGACGTGATAATAATCGAGCACTGACACCACGATGTTCTAACAGTACAATGGAAAATAAACTCAGTGGAACCTTTTTTTTTCTCCGCTGAGAAGCAGGAGATGATCATGAACGCATATGAGGAAGTCAATACCTTAATCATTCACAGCAAAAAAAACAAAGAAACGTTGTTGCTGTGAACGCAGCTTAACACCGCCCCCGCTGCGAGACATACAGTAAGCGTCGCAAATATATCAGTTCCATGTGTCAGTGTTGGGAAAATGTATCGGCAAATTTTAAGTGCTTCATCACCCAAATCAATCAGATTATATTTATTTAAATACATTTATTAAATAAATATATATATAACTACAGACGTATCTCTAACCTTCCCTTCCTCTCTAAGATACTTGAGAAAGTAGTCGCAAACCAGTTGTGTGACTTTCTACATAACTGAAAGTCCTCAAATTAACATTTGAGGACTTTCAGTCAGGCTTTAGAAAGCATCATAGTACAGAGACAGCACTGGTGACAATTACTAATGACCTTCTAGTTGCATCAGATAGGGGACTTGTCTCTGTACTGGTCTTGTTAGACCTTAGTGCTGATAAAGGACTTGTCTCTGCACTGGTCTTGTTAGACCTTAGTGCTGATAAAGGACTTGTCTCTGTACTGGTCTTGTTAGACCTTAGTGCAGCATTCAACACCATTGACCATGACATCTTATTACAGAGACTAGACCAGTCGATTGGTATTAAAGGTACAGCACTAAGCTGGTTTAAGTCGTATTTATCAGATCGATCTCAGTTTGTATATGTAAACGATGAAGCCTCGATGACCACCACCGTTTGTCATGGAGGCTGTGCTAAAATGCTGTAAAGGCTGTTCAGTGAGTGCAGCTCTCTAGTGGGGTAATATGGCACTATAAACTCTCTAGTGGGGTAACTATAAGCTCCTTAAGATATGATGGTGCATCACCAGTTCAGGCTTTGTAGGTGAGGAGAAGGATTTTAAATGGGATTCTTGATCCTACAGGAAGCCAGTTAATACAAGAGTAATGTGATCTCTCTTCCTAGTCCTCGTTAGTACACAATCTGCAGCATTCTGGATCAACTGGAGAGACCCAATGGACTTACGAGAGCAGCCTGACAATAAGGAGTTACAGTAATCTAGTCTTGAAGTAACAAATGCGTGAATACATTTTTCTCCATCGCGTTGAGACAAGATGTGCCTGATTTTTTAAATATTACGTAGGTGAAAAAAGGCAGTCCTTGAGAAATGCTTCACGTGGGAATTAAAGGACAAGTCCTGATCAAAGATCAGAGCTCACTAGAGCAGAGTAGTAACCATGGTGACTGTCACCTCACCATCTTCACCACCTGCTGCACATCAGGATTGTGTAAATTAGCAAAGTGGAGAAAATAAAACAGTGACCTATCGTACCATCACTCCTCATCACCATCATCAGTCCTTATCATAATTCCATAAGAAAACACAAGTATATACATTTTTTTATTTTGATCACCTATCAAACTTCTTTTATTAAATGATTGTCGCTATCATTTTAAAGCAATCAGTCTGACTGCTGTAAATACATAAATACTACGGTGATGTGTAATGCTGCACGATAGATACTCTGGCACTGATGGGACTGCCCAAGGGAAGAATTGTAAGTAAACGAGTGTTCGTTCGCTCTGTATTTGCTGTAATTCACTGTAAAGATCCACTGATCAGCTGCTTATTTCAATGCATCAACATTCATAATGTGCTTTGCATTGACCATTTATGACCATGAATGTGGGCATGTAGAGGCATGTGAGGAGGAACCAGCTGCACACATAGGTTGATTTGGGATTTATAAAAGGAAATAGCTCACTGGCAGAAGAATATGTTTTGGCGTATGTGCATTTCCTTCTTTGAACGTACGCAAACATCAACATAAAAAAAAAAAAAACTTTTCTTTTTCAAACTACCGTATACATTACCAAGCATGATGAATCGAGCTTTCAGGAAATAGATTATTATAAAGAAAAAAAAGAATTTGATCACTGATTGTCTTCACAACAGATTCAGTCTTGTACCATGCTGTTCTCTGGTGTTTACTTCCATGTAAAGCAAACCAGCTTGCTCCACTGGCATATCATCTATCAAATTAAGTGAAGCTGCAAAAACATGAGCCGATGAGCTTGGAATGAAAGGCAACAGTAAAATTACAGGTGTAGCATGATGTCATGCGGACATATTTAAAGCTGTAGATTACAATATGTGGATGTGTTATTTTAACAGTCATCAACAGTAATAAGCTCATATAATGTGCCTACTCTGCTAAGTGAATTTAAATTGTCACATCAATATAGTTGGCTATGGCTGTATTTATTTCCCACAGCTAATTCTTGGGATTGTTATGATTTCTACTAATTCTTTTAGTGATATGTTTAGTAATGTTTTTATTGGCCATCAGCACTAAATGTGTGTCATATATCTGCAGAGGTTGATAGGGTTGTTAATCAATAGCAATGAGTCATTGATATCTTGGCTAGGCGCTCAAACTTCCCACCCATTGGAAATTCAACGTCCAATTCCCTTCGGCATCCCGGTATTTTCAGCTGCTCAGCCATGGAGGACAGTGTAATGAGTGAGGGAGCAGAGTTGGAAAATGTTTCAGGCTAAAAAGCCTTGTTCTCCAGCCAAGAGAGCAACACGGAGCAGTGAGATATATCCACTGATGTCAGGCAGTACTTATAGTTCCCGGGTGGCTGATGACCACAGATTGCTAAGGTATTTTATTCAAAGCACATCTTAGTGTAATGTGCTGATTGGAGTCTCATTGGAGATCTATATATCCACTCCAACATATTCTCTGCAAAAAAAGATCCTGCAGGATTACTCAAAACATTACTGTTAAAGCATAGCATTCAACCCCTCTGGAGGCCAGCATCAAGACTTGATATGATAATTGGCTGGCACCAGAAGATTTGGCTCCAGCAGTTGGCAGGCTGCTGAACTGTTGCTGGATTGTAAAGCCGACTGAGGCAAATTTGGGATTTTGGGCTATACAAAATAAATTGAACCAGGTTGCAGGAGTTCAGGACCGGATTAGGCAATTGAAAGTCCAGATCAGATTTAGGCAAATGGAAGTCAGGATCAAACTCGAGCAAAGACCCGGACCAGACTTATGCCGTGTTCACACCGGACGCGGCGCGATAATTCGCGCCGCGTTCACCGCGGAAGTTTAGTCGCGCGAGTGAAACGAGGGTGTTCACACCAAACTCGAAACATCGCGCCGCGAAAGGGGCGTGGCTTATCTCAGTCACTTGTCTCTGTGAAAGGAGCTTTCATTTCCGCTATCGACCATGGAATAAATAACCACTAGTTTTGCTTTATACTTGTTGTGGAAGTTCCAAACATGTCGGAACATGAAACGCCCTCGTGTTTGGGTTCATAACACCATCCGTAGCCGCACACAGCTCGGTGAATTTCTCCGACTCCTCCAGGAACTGCGTCTGGCTTCTCCGTAAAACGGATACCGATTCTGCCACCCACCATGGAATTAACCACTAGTTCTGCTTTATACTTGTTGTGTAAACTCCACATGTGTCGGAACATCAAACTCCATGGTGTCTGGGTTCATAATATTATCCGTAGTCCCACAACAGTGTCTGAATGACGGCCGCTGCCAGCGCTGGTTCAGGCGAAGCAGCAGCAGTTTCATTCGGGACCGGTGTTACACCCCAACTGGTTTTCAAACCTACTGGTTTCCCTACGCGTGCGTGTGTTGTCTTCGCTTCACAGCTGCAGCTGTTTTCTGTCTGGTCACCAGATTCGTCACATATTCACAAACATATTGCTGGAGATCTTCAAGCCATATTTCATATCCATTGCAGCGATCGTGATTGTATACGTGAGCACTGCATCACAACCACGTATGAAAAAACACATTTAAGGAAATATATTTATAAAAAGATCGCAACGACCTGGATTCGATCCCTGTCGAGCAAAATGAAAACGTACTGAAAGACGGTGGCTCAACCTATAGAGCCACCGATTAATCAAACAACTTTAGTCATTTAAGGTATTACTCAATTATGTCCCATCTCCTCTGTGTCCAGGGAACCTCTTGGTCTAGGTGAGCTGAAACAACTGGTTACCTCGGGCGGATATTAAAACACGTCTCAACATATTTAGCGATGTTTTTTCGCGAGGCTACGGCCAGACGCCACTGACGCATTTTGACAAAAACAATTCTACATTTGTGACGATCGTATTGTGAAAAGACACTAAAAACATTGCGAACACTGAGCCACAGGAAGAGTGGGATATAGTAATGTTCTACCCACAGAACAATGAAGGACATATTGCTGGAGATCTTCACGCCACATGGCATATCCTTTGCGGCGATTACGATTGTTTAAGTGAGCACTACATCACAACTACGTATGAAGAAACACAAATATATATATAAATAAATGTAAAGATCGCAACGACCTGGATTCGATCTCCGTAGAGCAAAATATTATAACCTGTTGTTATGCGGTGGCGATACGCGGTGCGCCACCAATCATTAACTAAACTTAAGTCATTTGGGAATTTATTGATCAAGTCACATCTGCCTCCAGGGAACCTTTTGGTCTGGTGATCTGAAACAACTTGTTTCGGGTGGATATTAAAGCACTGTCGTGGAACTCCACAAATATATTGTTGCCTCTTCTGCAGTCAGCTATTCTTTTGCAAGATGATGCTGCTGCTCATCTTGCTTCCTTCAGCACTCGTAATAAAGTTCCCCATCAAGGGATTACATTGACAGCTTTTTAAATGACATTTAAAAACTTGGTTAGGAAAAGATAGCACAGTGTTGTGCTGCTAACTTCTCTGCCATCGTAAGCCTGCTGGTAGTCAAGAATAGCTGACTGCAGAAGAGGCAACAATATATTTGTGGAGTTCCACGACAGTGCTTTAATATCCACCCGAAACAAGTGTTTTAATATCCGCCCGAGGTAACCAGTTGTTTCAGCTCACCTAGACCAAGAGGTTCCCTGGACACAGAGGAGATGGGACATAATTGAGTAATACCTTAAATGACTAAAGTTATTTGATTAATCGGTGGCTCTATAGGTTGAGCCACCGTCTTTCAGTACGTTTTCATTTTGCTCGACAGGGATCGAATCCAGGTCGTTGCGATCTTTTTATAAATATATTTCCTTAAATGTGTTTCTTCATACTTGGTTGTGATGCAGTGCTCACGTATACAATCACGATCGCTGCAATGGATATGAAATGTGGCTTGAAGATCTCCAGCAATATGTTTGTGAATATGTGACGAATCTGGTGACCAGACAGAAAACAGCTGCAGCTGTGAAGCGAAGACAACACACGCACGCGTAAGGAAACCAGTAGGTTTGAAAACCAGTTGGGGTGTAACACCGGCAAGACGGCGGTGATGATGGGCGGAGCTTCTCAACACTGATTCTCAACGCTGATTGGCTGCCGCAACTTTGCGTCACGCGAATTCTCCGCTGGAGTTGGGAGAATTGAACTCGCCGCAAATTTGCGCCGCGTCCGGTGTGAACACGGCATTAGCGAGGTCGACTGACTGGCTTGAATTGAATCAAAATCGGTATCCAGGATACATAAAATATTGTACCATGATGTTCGTTTCCAACATGTCTACCTAAAAACTACAACCTTTCTGAGAAACTAAAACCAAAGTAAAAGGAAAGAAAAACTAATTGAAAGTTCAGAACTATTATACAGAGGACATCAGGCCTTCACTTTGGACAAAATGGGTCTCTCTCACTCGTCCCACTTGTTCTTAACCCTTCGTCCACGGAGCCCGCGGTTTCGCGTGGTGACACTTGAAACTTTTCTCTAAGTTTCTAAAATATTCACAGCACCCCGATAATACATCGCAAAAATATAATTTTACGTCTGGCGGAAAGAGACGGCTTCCTGCTTCCGGGTGCCTGCCAGGCAGAGCCCAGCATAATTTTAACATCATCAAGCAAGCGAAAGGGCAGCAGTGTGTCATCTGACGCTGGAAAAAAAAAAAAAAAAAATCCTTCTCTGTGATTAGTTGAGTCATATGTCCGTCGCCATTTCGTGAACTAAACAACCAATGTACACTCAGGAAAATCTCAAAAGGACAACCCACTTGTACAGCATGTACACATGCTACATTTTACAATCAACATGACGACAAAGAAATTCAACACGGAGGAAGCAAAGCGCATGATTCTGGAGAGCAGCGAGGAGGAGGACGACGCGTCGTCGTCAGAGCTCGAAGGCTTTAGTTCTTCTGAGGAAGATGGGTAAGTG
This sequence comes from Myoxocephalus aenaeus, assembly GCA_038501785.1. Taxonomy (NCBI): domain Eukaryota; kingdom Metazoa; phylum Chordata; class Actinopteri; order Perciformes; family Cottidae; genus Myoxocephalus; species Myoxocephalus aenaeus. The sequence continues at coordinate 12,843,237 of JBAMJR010000040.1, forward strand.
TAGTTACTAAACTTTGTTACGTGTCTGTAAGGCTGCATGGTGCAAACTAGTAATGTGTACAAACTAGTAATGTGTACAAACTAGTAATGTGTACACTGTGTAGGAGAGCACGAGAGCCAGCCACGCGGTGCACACTGCTTCTCACGTTACTACGTCATGATCTGAGTAATGTTTACACACAATCTGCTTTGTACAATACTCTGCTTCACGTTACTACCACTAATATTTATACATCCAATGTGGAGCACTATGCTAAAATTACTACCACAGTCTGCTCAATCGTTACGTCATCTTTCTTTCAACTGACTAGTATTGATTTATTTTACAGAGAGGAGCACCATCCGCCCCGACCAGCCTGGCCAGCAAAGAGGCAGCGTGTTGGACGGCAACTACCACGACCAGCAAAGAGGCAGCGCGTTGACCGACGACTAAAGACACCATCTCCAGCAAACAGGGCGCGTGCTGCCCGGCGACTGCTTTCACCTCAGGCCAGATCAAGAAAGACAGCAGCACGTGCACCACCTGCACCTACGCTGTCCTGGAGGACGGATGAAGACCCGGACACTGCTCCCCCTGTCATCAGGTTCCAGCCCGGACACCAGGTCCACATGTCAGTGCCACAGCAACACCCATTGAACTCTTCAAACTGTTCTTCCAACTTAGTCCACGGTGGGTCGCAGGGTTTGCGAGCTTTGCAGCATGAAGAAAGTGAGAAAAGACACGGCGTGGAAGTGCGAGGCGTGTAACGTTCCCCTCTGCCTGCAGCTGAACAGAAACTGTTTCCATGACTGGCATGCCATGGCATGAGGATATGCCATTGAAGCATATATACTTGTATATTGTAAATGGTCTAGTCTTTGTTCTGTTTTATATTTCTGAATATATATTCTGTACATATTTTCTTTTTTTTTTATAATACATATTTTTATTTAAAAAAAAAAAAAATTGTTGTGATGGTCATTTTTCATTTGCACACACTCCCTGAAGCTTTATCTGCACTATGAAGTCATTTCTCAGTCCCATTTTTATCATTTTGGTGAAAGCTGTGAAAGACCATATTTCTACTCAAAAAACGATAATAAAAACTTTAGTTTTAGACATTTATTTACATGTATCTAACATTTTATTCATATATTTCACTGCTTTTGTGAACCTAAAACCTTTGGTAAACCAATTGCCATCACCTAAACAGAGTCACCACCTGAGTAAAGTTAGGTTTTTTCAAGCGATATGAAGAATTTCCAAAAATCGAGATTCCATTTTTCAGCTTTAGTGTCATATTATAAAGTTTTTTTCTTTACACTTTTGCCTTACGACAATGGTGCCTCATTATATAGATAGCTGAGATTGTTCTGCAATTTATGATGTAAAACATGGGTATATATCTTATATGCAAGTGCCTTAAAAGGTGAATCTAAGAAAATTATGTCAAATCGAGAAAATCGACTGAAAATGACCTCCAGTGTGCAGTGAGTTAATCAGCAGATTGCATGTGTTCACAATTTCAGTGAAAATCAATTCAGCAAATCACGTAGTTGTTGGCTAAGCCCAACTACGTGATTTGCTTCATTCTACTTTGAGTAAAAAAAAAAACCTGCAGCCAGATCCTCCGTGTGCCGGTTTAACGTTAACGAGTGACTGGTGAACTGAACCAGACCAGGGGGTTACAGCATGTTTCATCAGGTTACGGTTTTTACAAGCAAGACTGAACTGTAACGGAACTTTAACGACAATACACAACCCAAACACGTTATAACGTGATAGTAAGCTGACTAGTCATATTCATTGAATGTGCTGTAACTCCGCTACGCTATTCATTCTGGCCACATGACATCTATTGCTTCTGTCCATCCGGGGAGAGGGATCCTCCTCTGTTGCTCTCCCTCAGGTTTCTTCCCCTTTTTTCCCTGTGAAAGGGTTTTTACTATCTTTATTTGGGGGAGTTTTTCCTGATCCGATGTGAGGTCCTGGGACAGGGATGTTATGTGTACAGATTGTAAAGCCCTCCGAGGAAAACTTGTATTTGTGATGTTGGGCTATATAAAATAAACTGAATTGAATTGAACTAGCTTCCATTAAAAACAAGTTTGAGGCTAATGAAGACGCTGTAGACATCTTAACGCTGATTGGCCAAGACTCGACACATCAAAGATGTTTTATTTTTGCGAAGATCACGACCTCAGCTTTTCTCCGTGTCTCACTCCAATCTCAGAAACGCTGGCGGCCAGTTGCTCTGCTCCGCTCTTTTTTTCTTTCTCCGCGACTTATTGACTGGTGTAATAATCGCGTGACACAACGGATCGATAATAAAATTTGTTGCCAACACTTTTGATAATCAATTTTTATCGATTTGTTGTTGCAGCCCTACAGCAGATGCTTTTCGTATTCCAGAAAAAGGCCAGATTGTTATGGAGTTTGGATGGGTGTCTGATTATACATTTTGGTGACCTCTAAACCTTCATCTAGTTCAGGGGTGTCCAAACTACGGCAAGCAAACAGCAGCTAGCCTGCGTCAAGCAAACAGCAGCTAGCCTGCTAGCTCAACAATCATATGTTTGCCGTCCGAACAAAACACAAGAAAATGCCTCATAACAGCTACGAGGTCACTCAGCTCACAGTGACACTGAAACCTCTCAGACTTCATAACACAGAGCAGAAGACTTGTCAGCTAACTTAAAGCGAAGCTGAACACGGACCTCCTCTCTATCTCTGGTGCGCTGCTCAGGCGCAGCTACGCGCTGCAGCGTTTTATTCCCCGAGTCAGAAATTGACCAGTTTTTGAAAGAGAAGGACCAACCTCTTCATTCAATTCAGTTTATTTTGTATAGCCCAAAATCACAAATACAAATTTGCCTCGAAGGGCTTTACAATCTGAGTTATGAGCTGAGTGACCCTCAATGGTTGGCAGATCTGGTCTCTAGTTGATCTTATCAACATCTCACACTGAACAAGAGCCTGCAAGGCAAAGAGCAGGTACCATACTTCACGTACAAATGAAAGCGTTCTGTGTGAAGCTCCGTTTCTCTGAGACACAACCAAAGTCAACGCTGCACTCTTCCCCACGCTGTCTGACATCAAAGTAGCTTTTCCAGAGGTCAACCTTTCTGCTAAAATGAGGAAATATGTGTCTGTCATCACATCTCATGACAGAACTCAGTAAGCGCTTCCAAGATCTTTCTGCCATTGAGAAAGAAATGAAGCTGTTCTCGACTCCCTTCCTGATGATGCAGAAGAAGTGAAGAGAGTCTGAACTAGAACTGATGAACTGAATCAGCATCAGCTTCTCTCCCTACCTGACTTCTACCGGACCTTGGAAAAAGCCAAGTTTCCGCTGATGCGATTTTTGTAATATTAAATATAATACATAAAATATTTAAAACAAAGAATATATATATATATATTATATACATATTTTTTTTATAAATATTATATATATATAAATAAGCATAATTGACCTCATGTGATTCATTTTGCGATATACCTCACCTGAGCGGCCCAGACTTTCGTATATTTTTCTGTTTGTGGCCCTCGGTGAAAAAGGTTTGGACACCCCTGATCTAGTTACAACTAGGTACTAGGTACAACTAATTTCCATAACATTAAATGTGGTTATTATTGGTCTCCACAGGATGAATGTAGTGTCAGAATAATCTCTATTCTTTCAAAGTTTGTGAGTTAATTTCCACAAAGTATCGCCACGAGTGATCCAGTGCTACCCTCTCAAAAACAGTTTGTTTACATTTATGAATCCAAATTCCTTCTTGTATGTTTCACCGATACAATATGGGCAGAGAGAAATTTCCGTTTCCTGGTTTCTTCTTACACATATACATTTGTGGTTTTGCTCAAGGTTATACTGTTAAACCCAATCCGTGGAGAATGCAGCATGCACCAGTGACATCATTAGCTCTTGCAGGTCCCCATGCATATTAGTCTCTGCTGTTGCCTATCAGACACACACATGGACCACATTTATATAGCTACACTGATGGTAAAGAATGCAAATTCAAGAGATTCCAGTTCAGTGAATTCAGATGATTCTTCATCCCATTAGTCTTGCTTGAGTAAAATGTATTCAAATGTATCAGCTGCAGGCTGAAAAGACACATTCCAAAAGTATGACTCAATGCGACACACATTTTGTGTGAAATCATTTGTAAATGAAAAACAGTTTACTTATTTGAAAACAACAAACTACTCAATAATTATTAATGTTCAGTTTTTCACACTTTCACCTCACCTGAATGCGTTCTATTAATACACAGACCGCCTGCTCCAAGCTTGGAGTTTGGTCTACACCTATCTGTTGGGATCTAGCAGGAGCGTGGTGGTTATTTGCAAATAAAAAAACTAAATAGGATTATTACCATAGATTAACCATAACGAGGCACCACCCTGGGATCAGAGACGTACACCCAAACTCAACTGTAGATTAAGTCTCAAAAGTGTCAATAGTCAAAGTATTATTCCACATTCAGAGTGAACCGTGAAGGTTTGAATCCAAGCACAGGCTATCACATCCAGTTATTTATCTTTAACAATACTGATCAAATCAATATTATAAACAAACAAAACATCTATTATACAAGCATAGTACCTAAAAGCAAAAAAATATAACGTGGTGAGGGGAGTGTGTCTGTTTGTGCAGATTAAAGTAGCGGAGGGTGTGGCAAATTCTCCTTCGGGATCCGGGGTTGACCCGAAGGACTATTCCTTTTATTTATAAAGTTGGCACCAGCAAAATATTTGGCACTTTTGCTTATCAAAATTAATAAAAAGATAATTTGATTATCACAATAGTTGTAAGACTCATTTTCTGTTGATTGATTAATCAACATATTTTTGCAGCTTACTTGCCATGACATTTGTTATGCATAATCATACTCCTCAAAAGTGCACTCAGTATTGACCATTTACCATACATGCAATTGTCTCATACTTTTCTTGCCACGGATGAAGACTGTGAGATGTGGCTAAAAGTCTGATCTGATAATCTACCAAATATCTTCAAAAGGTCGACAGTGCCTGTTTTGCAGACAAGCATTCACATAGAAAAAAACTGCTTTATAAAGGAGCCACTTAAGTAATCTTTGACTGATAAGTCTTATCTGATTCTAAGATGGAGGTCTCCTTCAGTCTAATAGAGCTGGAACGCACCATTTGCTCACCGTTGTTTCCCGTGTTACTGTGACACCCACCAGTGTGTTTACACATGTGGTTTACTTAAAGTGAGCTTTGTGTATTCAACAATAATACTGTTTTAGGAACTGAAAAGGAACTGAGATGTTTTGATTCTGTGCTGAAGTACAGTCCACCCTGTCGCCAGCAGGGGCCAGGGTGGTGTTTTATTTGGCTTTACGCCAGTCAGATGCTTTACGTCAGTCAGTGATTTACGACTAGGGCTGCAACTAACGATTATTTTAATAATCGATTAATCGGTTGATTATTTTTTTGATTAATCGAAAAAAGCATTAATTTGCAATCTTTTATTACAAAAACAGAACTGACAGTGCAAATTCACAGTGCAAACAATCTTAACAATAAAGATTTGTAAAATAAAGAAATACAAATCAGAAAACAGAAAATTTAACAGGATTTGTTTGAACGTCAGAACCTGTTCTCTACACTACACTCACAGACGCACACACTCACAAACTCTCAAACTCTCATACTCAGACACACTCACTCACTCACTCACTCTCTCTCACTCCCTTTGTTCAGACACTTTGCATTGCAATGCAAAAATGTGAGCATGTCCACATGCTCCTGGCTCAGGCTCGCGCTTTTCTTGGAGGCTATGTTTCCTGCTGCAGAAAACAGCCGCTCAGATGGTGTTGAGGTGGCAGGTATAAATAGGTAAGACTTGGCTAGCCTGGCCAACATGGGATATCTGTCATTGTTAGCCTTCCACCACAGTAATGGGGTTTCTTCCTTGGCAAGGCTCTTTTCTCCAAAGTATGTGAGGACTTCGTTCCTCACTTGGGTGTGGCTTCACCTGCTCCATCCTCTTCTTCACCATCAGAACCAAGGAGTGAGTCAAGTAGAGAGGCTAGAGGTGTTGATTCAGTAGCGGTGGAGGTAACACTGCAACTGCCCAACCCTGTCTCCTAAAAATTACGTTCCCCCAGAACTAATACGCATTCCCATTTACGTTTGATCAGAAACGTATCTCCTCCCTGATTATGTTTGTGTTTGACGTATTACACATACGTTGATTATACACGTATACGTTGATTAAACACGTATGTTGATTATACACGTATTTTTGTTTGATTGTTTTTATGTTTGTGTTTGACGTATTACAAATACGTTTATAATCGTGTGTTTGTGTTATTGTTTTCTTGCTTTATTTAAGCATATTTAAATTTTTAAACTCTGGGGAGAGGCGGAAGGAGTCACGGGACCCAACATCCGGTTTTCAAAATACTAACTGATATGAATGTGTTCAGAACATTTCTGACCACATCCACACATCTTAACTGTACTGGTCTTACAGAAATGTTGTAATGTATAAAACACAACAGACTGTTACAGTTAAGATGTGTGGATGTGGTCAGAAATGTTCTGAACACATTCATATCAGTTAGTAGTGACTCCTTCCGCCCGTTTGAATATTTTTCACGTCAGATTCTGCACTTGATGTGACCACACAGATCCGAGTGTCTGCTGATGCTCGTAGTGGTTTACTCCACTAGATGGAGTTTATCACACACTTTGGGCTGCATTCACAAACAACCCGACTCAGAGAAGACCGGAGCCGGCGCGAAGGAGGCTGTTACCGCCGGCCTAACGGCGGCGGCCAAGCGGTCTGAAGACCGAGCCCCGGTGCAAGCGGTCTGAAGACCGGCCCGTTACCGGCCTAACAACGGCGGGCAAACGGTCTTCGGCTCCCGGTGCGGCCGACTCTCGGGCTCCCGGTGCGGCCGGCGCCCGGCGCGGCCGGCCGTCACTGGCCCACCCCGCCCCTCCTTTCTTTTTTCTCCCCAGAGTTTAAAAATTAAAATATGCTTAAATAAAGCAAGAAAACAATAACACAAACACACGATTATAAACGTATTTGTAATACCTCAAACACAAACATAAAAACAATCAAACAAAAACACGTGTATAATCAACATACGTGTTTAATCAACGTATGTGTAATACGTCAAACACAAACATAATCAGGGAGGAGATACGTTTCTGATCAAACGTAATTGGGAATGCGTATTAGTTCTGGGGGAACGTAATTTTTAGGAGACAGGGTTGAACTGCCATGCTGCTGTACATCCATCTTCCTTCTCTCTTCAAGTGCCATTGTTTGCACTTTAGTATGAACATGTAGGACTTCATCAGGTGAAAGAAACTTCAGTTTCCTAAACCTTGGGTCAAGGACCATCGCAAGAATCACTGTGTTTGGTGCTCTATCTGAGAAAGCAGTCTCCCTTTTCCATCTCTCCTGCAACTGCTGCACAGCAGTGAGTTGGAAAGCCCGCAGCGAGGCTGACTCGTAGGCAGCACTCTGGGTGGACTTCAACAGCCCCTTCACAAGTGGAGGTAATGCAGATATTGTTGCATATTTCTGTCCACTCATGAACACAGTGGCACATTCAAAAGGCTTGAGGACTGTTGATAGCTCTTCCAGCAGGCTCCACTGGTCTGGTTTCAGATCCAGGTACCTTTTGCCTCTCTGTGTGACAGAGCTGTCGGACAGTGTTGCTGTTACAGGCCACCTTTGCTCAAGCAGTCGGTTTATCATATAGAATGTGCTATTCCACCTTGTGCTTATGTCTTGAACAAGGCTGTGCTCAGGTGTGGCCATTTGTTGTTGTTTCTCTCTGAGCTTACTGCTGGCTAACTCGCTTTTCTTAAAATGTTCTACCAGACATCTTGCGGCCCCGACAGCTTTTTCAATGCTTGGATGCTTCAACGCAGCATTGATCACAAGTTGCAAAGTATGGCCAGTGCAACGGACAGAGGACCACCCATGCTTCTCCTCCAGGATATTTGCCGCAGCCACAATATTAGCACCATTGTCATGGACTATGGCAATGATTTTGCTAGGAGGAATTTCAAACCTGGCCACTACAAAAATTAACATGATAAACAAGCACAGGCCCTTCCCTGCTGCTGCCCCGTGGCTTGGTGCATGTTTGGATAATTCAAGTAGTGGGAGAATGGGGTTTTCACATTTGGCCAGAGGGTGGCGCTAAAGAAACAGGGGAGCATGAATGTGCTCACCAAATTGAATGGCTATCTGTCCAGTAGATTTTGAGCTATGTTGCCTTGGAGAAAAGCGCTGGAAAGACTGAGTCCATGCTTGCCAGCGGGGCAAAAATAGTCAACTTATTTTGAGTGACTAGTTTGTATACAATGAAGATAGTGATTGTGGTAATCAGTAAACCACTGAAATTTGAGCATTGACCAATTTAGACTTGCAAAACTTGCTTTCAACCAAGTTCATCTTTAACTCAGCTGGATATCATAAATCTTTAGGATCTGGTATCTTGCCCTTCTGCATTGATCTGTTGGTCAAACGCAGCATAGAATTAGTTCCGTAAATTGACATTTGTGATGAAGTGTGAAACCCAGCACAAACCTACAAAACTAAAAACACAAACAAGTGTATGAAGACGAAAAATGTGTTTTCTGATCAAAAATACATTGTTGGGCACATGCAAAGTATTGATTATCCTCAAGGGGATGCCGCTGTAATCATCTGGTTAAAAGGTAACCATTGTTCACAAAAACACAAACACAAAATGCTAAATCGGTCAACATGTTTTGTTTGTAGCTGGTAGACGACCAACAATTGTATCTTCACCTCACTTGTTTAACTGACTTCAGTAGTAGTAGTAGTAGCGAGTGACAACAGAGTCAGATGCTTGTTGGCTCCCCGGTGGAGAGGACTTAATGACTTTACTTTGTTTTTGAAGATATAAGCTGTATAAGTGGAAGAATTAAATGTGTGTGGTGTATTTATTAAAATCAGCAATGGTGCACAATGGAATTTGGAAGAAACTTTTTGGAAATCTGGAGTGTGTTCGCCAAGTTTAATTTCATAAGCTAGGAGTGTATGCTTATGAGAGAATAATGGCTTTGTCGTTTGATAGATAGATAGATATATCTATCTACTTTATTTATCCCAGAGGGGAAATTTGTTCGTCACAGTAGCAAGCAACTTACATATGAAAAACAACAAATACAAATAAAAAATTTAATTAAAATATCACAAAAAATATCAGGAATGCCAAATACTCAATATATACAACAAAACTAAACAGTAACGTGTTATAATTTAGGAAATTAAACAATAAAGAAAGTGCAAAAATGCAAAGTATGTACAGTGTATATGAAGTGTATAAAGAATGTACAGTGACTAACTAGACAACAAAAACGGTGCAAGGGCTGTTGTTGATGGGTCAATTGACGGAGGATCTGGCCAGGGGTGACTTATTGTAAAGTCTAATAGCAGTGGGCAGGAACGTTCTCCTGTATCGGTCCTTGTGAGAGCGGAGCTGAATGAGTCTTTTGGAGAAAGTGTTCCGCTGTACCTGCAGTAGGTGGTGGAGAGGGTGGTCCGGGTTGTCCAATGTAGACAATCATGTCTTCAGTGTCCTCCTCTCCACCACCTGTTCCGGGTAATCCTGTTTGCAGCCGATGATGGAGCCGGCCTTCTTAACCAGTTTGTTAAGTCTGTTGGTGTCACCGGCTCTACAATGGCGAAGAACAGAGCACTGGCCTCAACCGACTGGTAGAACATCTCCAGCATCTCGCTGCACACATTGAAGGATCGAAGCTTCCTCAAGAAAAAGAGTCGACTCATCCCCTTCTTGTAGACAGCGTTGATGTTTGCTCCCTGTGTGTTTAGATTTGACATCTTAAGAAGACATTGGATTTCTTCCGCACTACAAAAGTGGTGGTGGGGTTCAGCAGATGTGACAAGCCAAGATACGTGATGGGATGATTCTGAAAGATCTGAACAGTTGTTTTCCCTAACTATACTGGTAGGAGTGATTATGACCACAACACTGAAGGATACATTTGATGGACTCAATATTTTACTCCTTTCACTGGACTGACGAAAGGAAAATAAAAGATAATATGTCCATGACATTAGTAATTGAAAAAAAGATATATCCATTGATCTGTTGACTTTGTGTTGGGTGTACTATAGTCAAATTAATGACATAGAATTATATTTTACTAAAGCACAAACTATTTTATCATTTGGTTGAATTTTTTACATTGAACTGACTGAATTAGACGAGGGTCATGTGACACATTTGTTTGTGCTCATAACTTCCATGTTACTGTACTGCATGGGTCACTAATAGGTGACAAAAGGTAACAGTTGGAGAAGTACGTGAGTCAAATGTATTTCACATGTTCGAAAAAAGAAAAATGTAGACAGCTTAACCAGAACCTTTAATCCCATGTCAACGGTGGCCGCAAGGCTGCGTATGACACTCTAAGTTTTTAAAATATTCATATCTTCGCGATAATACATTGCAGAAATATGGTTTGACGTCTAGCTGAAAGAGGAGACGTCCTGCTTCCGCAGCCTGCGCCCTGCAACATTTACCATCATTCAGGCAAGAGTTAGGGGCATCGGCGTGTCATATGACGCGGTGCTAAAAAAGTTCTCATCATACAAAATACTTCACCGTGATTTGTTGAATCATATGTCCGTCGATATTTGGTGAAATCAATGAACCGATGAACACTCAAGAAACCAGCATGTAACTACACACCTGAGCTCTGTAAACACACTGGTGTGTTCACTCATAAACAAGAGAGAGATATTATGGCGAAGGACGCACTTTACTATGGAGGAAACTGTGGCGGCGATGAGGACGAGGACGACGCTGACGGCTTTGACTCCTGCGACCAAGAGGAAGATGCAGACAGAAGGGATCCATTTGAAGATGGGTAAGTGTATTTAGATACTACACTTTGTGTTGCAATAGCATATTTACGCTAGCAGAGTGAGCACATTTAGCTCGTCCCTTGCTGCTCGAGTCTGGCGTGACGCAGGTACGCACGTAGGTTGTTTACATTAGCACAGTTAGCTCATGCTCTGATCATGATCCCTGCTGGATCTCTGTTACGGGTTTTGGTGTGCAATCGTAACTTTCTTTCAGTGAACTTAGTAGTGACCAGTAGTCATTTATTTTACAGAGAGGATTCACATCTGCAGCAGTGGACAACATGCAGCTTCGCTCCAGCCACCAGCACCTATGCTGTAGTGGAAGACTGACGACGACCCGGACACTGTTTACCAGGTACTCAGCTGCACATGTACACCCGTTGAACTGTTCAAACTGTGTGAAGTTAGTATTGACTGGTAGTCATTTCTTTTACAGAGAGGATTCACCACCACCAGCCCCTCTAGCACAGCCATCCCCACCGGCTATGTTTTCTATTTCTGAACATGTATATTGTGTAAATATATATTTTTAATTTATAATACATATTTTTATTAAAAAAATAATAATATGTTGTGATGGTCATTTTTCACTTGCACACACCCCATGAAGCTTTATCTGCAGTATGAAGTCATTTCTCAGTCCCATTTTTATAAATCACGCTGCTTTTGCAATCGCAGCGCTTGCTTACTTTCTTGTGACCAGGGTAAATAAATTATCAGAACGAGTGATGGTATTTGGCTGAATTCTTCCGGAGGCTCTACCAGGCATCCAATAATCGATATACGATTTCACCCACAAGCTAGCGAAAATCAATGAAAAAAACAAAACATCTTTGGAGAGCTTCTTTGGCAAGAGGAAAAGGCCCAATAAGGAGACAGAAGAAGAAGAAGAAGAAGAAGAAGAAGAAGAAGACATTATCAGGAGTCGTACTTAAAGTACAGGTTTATCGCGACAGGCAAATCTCACGCTCCGAACCCGCTTTGCATAATGTGTGGCAGGCTAGCAAACGAGGCAATGAAACCTTCAAAACTGCTTTGGCACATGGAGACCAAGCACCCTGCGTTGTGAAAGACACACCTTTGGAGTTTTTATTTAAGAAAAAAACATGAACAAGAAGGACAGACACAATTACTAATGGCCACCACGTCAACAAATGCGAGTGCACTGAGAGCATCGTACATAGTGGCTCACCGTATTGCTAAGGCGAAGAAACCTTTTACTATTGGTGAAGAATTGATCCTGCCCACCACTAAGGACATTTGCCGTGAACTTATAGGAGAGGCTGCAGTTAAAAAGATAGCACAGGTTCCTCTTTCGGCTAGTGTAACCTCTGTGAGATGTCTCCTGGTCAAATTAATCTCCTGGAGCTGGGCAGGCTTGTGGCAACAGCAGGTTTATTGTGCCTCTCACTTGACACCTCCAGAGTCATGTGCATCCAACACAGCCGATGTGCTGGATAGTTCAGCTAGGAGTGTGACAGTGTCTTGCTGGCAAACGCCACTGGTCTAGCAATCTTTCCATCAGGAGGCAACTGCTCCTAGGCCAGTGGTTCTTAACCTGGGTTCGATCGAACCCCAGGGGTTCGGTGAGTCACTCTCAGGGGTTCGGCAGGGGTCAAGACACACAAAGTATAGCCCGTTCACACGAGCAATATTGGGCCGCAACACACAATTTTTCTTCAAAGGCCAAATTATGGCCGTTTATCAATACCAAGTACGCTAAGGACAGACTTGTGTAGTTTTGGACTTGGGAGTCCAGACTTGGGAGTCCGGACTCCCAAGGATGGGAGGACGCAGGACGGTCTTTCTTCAATTGGAACAGCAGCTGACTTGATGACGTCACCACCTCAGCTGTTGTTGTCATATATATAATAGTATATATATATTGTGTGTATAATTGTACATATATTGTGTGTATATATATACATATATACACACACACACACATATCCTTGTATATATATATCCGCTACGGAGAAATCAGAGCCAGCGGATCACTTCAAAAAGTCACGCCGCGATCAGGCTGCTCTCGGCGGGCAGCAGAGCGCTGACCGCCCGGTGCTGATGGGACTCAGCGGTCCCGTCAAATCGTCGGCGTATCTTTTTAAGTAGGCTGATTCTTGACATACCAACGACAGATTTGATGCTTAAACAACTAATTTCTTGCCTGAAAACATCAACAACAAAAAAATTGTGACACAACAACGGTAGTATTCAGAGAATGTCAACTTTCAGTTACGAGTTTTCTCATCTGCCATTGTTCCCCGTTTGCTGGTCCGAAATGCATTCTGGGATATTGGCTCTCAAGTACGCTCAAGTCTGCTCCGATGTACCTGGGGAGCTGAAGCAAGCAATTGTCATGCACTTAGATGAGCTCGCAAAGTCTCTCGATGGATACTTCCCCACCAGAGAGGCATATCCAGCATGGGTGAGACAGCCATTCATGTTTAGTGTTGCGAATGCAGATGTCAACGATGAATACCTCGACGAAATCATTGAACTCTTCAGAACAACAACACTCTCAACGTTTTGGTGTCACCAAATCGTACCATACCCTCTTATTGCTAAGAAAGCCCTTGAGATACTCACGCCGTTTGTTACAACGTATCTTTGCGAGCAATCCTTTTCGAGGATGGTAGACATAAAAACTAAGAAAAGGAACAGACTTTGTTGCGAAAATGATATGAGAGTGGCACTTGCCAAGGTGAAGCCGCGCATTTCTGAACTTCTGAAAGGCAACAGCAAAAGTCATATTGATTTGCAGTAAATGTTCATCGAGTTATGTTTTTGTGTGAAATTCATGTTTTGTTGGTTTTGTTCTTTGAACACAGTGATTTTGTGTACAACTGATGCATGGTTCATTTTGTGCACTAATAAAATATATACCTATGTTGTGAAGAAATCATATTTATTTTTCCAATTACTAAGGGTTCGGTGAATGCACTGATGAAGCTTTCAGGGTTCAGTACCTCCAATAAGGTTAAGAACCACTGTCCTAGGCCATCAAAGGAGGCATCAACAGCGAGGATGAATGGTGCATTACAATCTGGATGGGCCAACGTGACACTGTGCACCAGCTCATGTTTCAAAGTTCTGAATGCTTCTCTGCACTCATCAGTCCAGTCTGTCTGGGACAGTTTAACATGGGCTTTTTTTAATTTTGGTTTATGGCCTCTCCCTCTTTTGTGTGGTGTGGCAAGCTCAGCCACAAGGTTGAACAGTGGCTTAGCTTCAACATCCCTCAATAAAATGATAGTAGTAGAGAACCATTCCCAAGAAAGATCTTATTTTCTTAGCACACAGTGTTTTCCCATCAGACTCCATCAGGTCAGCTTCCTGCACATCATTTATAGCCTGCACTTTACTCGGATCCGTCTAACACCATCTCCAAATATGATGTGTCCCAGAAACTTGACAGATCGGCAAAGAAAGTGGCACTTCTTATGTGAGAGTTTCAAGTTGTTAGTAGCAAGGCGTGAGAAAATCATCTGCAGACGCTCAAGAGCAGGGCCGGCTCTAGCACTTTGGTTGCCCTAGGCGAGATTGAGTTTTGCGCCCCCCCCTCCCATATATTAATTTAACTGCTTTACTTTGCATAGCAGTTTTTCACCCACTTATAATTCTACTATTTCCCTGTTTCCCTTACACACAAACACAGAAGGCTGGCCAGTCAGCAGGATCTATAGGTTCTCCCTGGATATCAGGAATTGCGGAGGGTGAGGTGTCTGCAGGCGGCAGTGTAGTTTCACTGGTGCCCTGAGTGCTTGATGTGGTCCTGGATGTCCCTTCACCTTCACCTGTATTCAAGCAAATTGTATAGCCAGACAAGCGGTGTTTAATATAATAAGTGAAATGATCATGAATGTGGTTGAACTTCTTTAAGAAAACAAGCTATTGTATTTAATACATGCTAACATGTTTCTATTGTACTTTTAAGTATGGATGTGGCTTGAATAAATACTATTAAATAGACTCACCTGATGCAGGCTGTGTGTTCCTGGCCCCTTGAGTACTACTGGATGTCCCTTCTCCTGCAGCTGTATTTAAACACAGAGTTCATCCATGCTGTTCGTTACACAATTGCATTTGGTCATTTCTATCATCCCACCACATAGTTGCATTGTACAAATACATTTTATCTGACCATGTAACTTGTAGTAGATAAATTACAATTACTGCCACCACTGCTACAAGGCTAAATAATGCTACTGATTACAATTAGTAGTATTAATGTGATGTGATTATGAAAGTAATAATTGATAATAATAACAATAAAACAAACAGCAACAATAGTACTAGTTGTGTAGGCTACTTACAAAGTTCAGAGGGAGGCGAATCAGGCGTCCTTTCTCCACCAGGTGCCGGCCTCTGAAAAAATTGCCTGAGTGCATCTGGCCAATTTAAAACAAAAATAAAAAATAAAAACAAAACAAAACAAAAAACACATTTACATTTTAGTATATTCCTGGGGAGGAACTGTACAGAAGGGTGAACACCACCACTATCCCCAAATGGTTACTGTGTGTGTATGCACCTGCTAGTTGTTAATTCACTAAACAGAACTTATGCCATTTATAATGAATGTAGACAGCAACTGTACTTTTCATAACTAGCATACATTATCCAGATACTGGTCTTTTGACATGTACATCCATGTAGGTTATCAGTGAAGTTACGTTTGCTAGTAATAGCCTACGTAGCAAATTAGCAAAGTAACAGTTGCTAGCTAGCTATAGCTAGCCTAAGTGACAGCAATGAAACGTCCAAAATTAGGTGATCCACAATACTAAATGTATTTCGTTTGACACCTTAATGGCTGAGATGAGAAGACTTACCTCTATACTTGACTTTCTTTTCCTCTTCTTCCTTTTTTCGTTTTCGTCCCTGTGCTCCAGATGGTTTAGACCGCTTCATTTTTGCAAATGTCACGGGACAGTCAAAGTGGCCGCGCAATAGATTTTTCAGATCGCGCACATTTTTCAGACCGCACAAACAATTTTCTTTTTTGGAGTGAGCCATCTTTGCAATAGAAGATCTTTGATGTGACGTGTCGAGTCTTGGCCAATCAGCGTCCCGTTTTCTCTAAAAAAAAAAATCAGATTTTTGGCCGAGTTGTTGTCATCTCCGTAATAGAACATCTTTGATGTGACGTGTCTTGGCCAATCAGCGTTAAGATGTTTACAGCGCCCGTTTCTCAATATGCGTGTCTCTCTGTACTTGATGAGAAAACTCACAGCTGAATCGCCCCCCGGTCCCGTGGTCGCGAATTGCTCACAGTGCTGAAATGTGCGCTGTGAGGGCGCCCCCAACCCATTTGTCGCCCTAGGCAGTCGCCTAGTTCGCCTATAGCAATCGCCGGCCCTGCTCAAGAGCAATCTGTTCCGATGGAGCAAAAACCATAAGGTCATCCAGGTAGCATAACAGGCTTGAGAAGTTCTCATCGCCAAAGATGGACATCATCATTCGCATGAAAGTGGCAGGACTGTTTGTCAGGCCCTGGGGCATTCTGTTATACTCATGGAGACCGAATGGGAGGAAAACGCGGTGTATTTCTTGTCGTCCTCGTGCATTCTGACATTGTAGAACCCTGATGTGAGGTCCATTGTGGAGAAGAACACATTACCACCAAGTGCAGCAAGGGAGTCTGTCTGATGAGGCAACGGATGTGCGTCCTTCACTGTTCTGGCATTCAACCACCTGAAGTCATTGCAGATGCGAAGATCACCAGTCGGCTTGACAACCAGGATGAGGGGAGATGCGTACTCGCTCTGAGATTTACGAATTATCCCCAATTCCTCCATCTCATTCAGAGCTGTACGAAGCTTGTCATAATGGCACGGTGGGACCCGTCTGTATGGAAGTCTGAAGGGCTTGTCATCCACTAAGCGGATTCTGTGGACAAAATCTGTCGCCTCCCCACAGTCCATTTTGTGTCTTGAAAACGTCGACTCATACTGCTCGATGAGCCGCAGCAGTTCCACTCGAGGGAAACTTCACAAGACGAGGTCCACATCCTGCAGGCCCATGTCACTCCGGATGCGCGATATCTCCTCTTCTGACCTTGGTGACGATGGTGAGCTCTGTGTGTATTGTGCGCGATCTGGTTCAGGTAAGTCCTGCACAGAAAGACAGGGGGACACATCTGCAACTTTTGCATTTCTTTTAATGGTGAGAGGCTTGTCAGTAGGATTTACTATTTTGACTGGAACCCAGCCATCTCCCCATAAGGAAGTAACAACTCTCCCCACCAAATTGTGTGCAGGCCTTGGACTGAGTGGGTTCGATGAGGACCGTATTCCCCACTCCAGAGATGTCAGATGCAGGCAGTTTAGCCCACACTAAATGTTCAGACATCGGCTGTAGAGTGACACATCTTTTGAGTTTAGCTGTGCCGATTCTCTTTGGCATTTCACCGCTTTCCCATCCCTCTGAGTAGGACAGCGGGGATGCTAAATAGGGCAACTCATTATTTGGCGCACTGTTCGCTGGAGATGTGATGTTTTGGCCACTAACAGTCTCTTTCATCTGTGGTATGAACCACTTGATGGCGTTGCTGCCGAGAATCATTTAATCAGTTTGGCCTGGCACAACTAGAACAGGAATTGTCACCTTGTAGCCATAAACTGATGCAGCGAGGTCATACATGGCAGAAGGTGTGACAAGGTGACCTCCACAGCCGACAATGACAAAGTCCTCAGCTGATTTCTTTTCAATGTTAGGGATGGACAGTTTTGTGGCAGACGTCTCACTTATAGTGCATGCCATAGATCCAGTGTCTACTAATGCTCTGAGGACATGCCCGCCATCAGTAGTCATGTCTGTGAATAATAGACTGTCAGTCTTTGAGAGTCTCTGCAAACCTTGCACAATCAATGTTTTTTTGTGACGGCACTATGCTGCTGTAGTTGTGATACAATGTTTCATAATCCCCTGTGGGGGGCTGTAGCTCAGGGGGGTGAGTGGTCGTCCCGCAACCACAAGGTAGCCGGTTCGATCCCCAGTCCCCCCATAGCTCACACGTCGAAGTGTCCCTGAGCAAGACACTTAACCCCTAATTGTTCCCCGTTGCTGTGTCTACGGTGTATAGAGAAAAAAAAAAAATGTAAGTCGCTTTGGATAAAAGCGTCAGCTAAATGAAATGTAATGTAATGTAATAATCATCAATGTCTGTCAAATCCAAAGTGGGAGGCTCACTCACTTGATCTGCGCTGTCCTCCCCTGTGCGCAGATCATTCAGTTTCCCTGCTGACCATAGGAAGAAGGACGTCTTCCCTCTGGGCAGTTGCGTCTTGGATGGCCAGGTAAGTGACACAGGAAACAGAGCCTGTTCTCTCGACAGTGTGTGAGGGCAGAGTGAGAGCATCTCTACATATGGAACATGGTGTCTCATTTAATCCCTCAACTCTTGGAAGCCTGTTGTTTGAATGTGGCTTTTTGTTGGCTTGAGTATGACCCGGGCCCTGGAGCAACACTTTTTCTAGCATTCCAATTAACCTCTCCAGAGTAGAGGTCTCTTGACTCACAGCCCTTTTCTGTTCGGGGATGTCTGAAACTAAAGTAGCATTAGCGCTAACCTCAACTTTATTCATGTTGAGTCTGCTACAACCCCTCACTATCTGATTCCCTTCTCCAGATGGTATTCATCTAAGACTTCCTGAACTTCACGAGCTGACCATTCATCCATTGTCTTGGACCTAAAGGTAAGAGCTAGATCTTTACTGGGGCAGTGTCTGATGAACATCCGTGTGACTTCAACACTGGGGTTGTCAAACATTTTACCCTGCTCTTCAAGACAACTTGCAGCAACATCAGCAGCTTGGTTCAGTCTAAGCCAGGGGTGTCCAAACTACGGCCCGCGGGCCTCAGCCCTTTTTTTATTGGCCCGCGGCAGATTCTAAAAATATGATGGAGAGAAAGTCAAGCAAACAGCAGCTAGCCTGCAAGCTCAACAATCGTATTTTTACCGTCCGAACAAACCACGAGAAAATGCCCCACTAACAGCTACGAGGTCGCTCAGCTCACAGCACGACACTGAAACCTCTCAAACGAGACTTCATAACAAGAGCAGAAGACTAACTAAAAAAGCTAACTAAAAGCGGAGCTGAACACGGCCCTCCTCTCTCACTCTGAGGTGCGCTGCTCCGGCGCAGCTCAGCGATGCAGCGTTTTATTCCCTGAGTCTGAGCTCTCAGGGTTTTATTCCCTGAGTCTGACCTCAGGGAATAAAACCACTGCAGCGCTGAGCTGACCAGTTTTTGAAAGAGAAGGACCTCTTCGTGAGCTGAGTGACACACTATGGTTGGCAGACCTGGCCTGTAGTTGATCTTATCATCATCTCACACTGAACAAGAGCCTGCAAGGCAAAGAGCAGGTACCACAACCTCATGCACACATGAAAGCATGCTGTGTGAAGCTCCGTCTCTTTGAGACACAACTACGTAAAGTTCAACGCTGCACACTTCCTCGTGCTGTCTGAAATCAAATTAGCTTTTCCAGAGGTCACCCTTTCTGGGTATATGTGTCCGTCATCACATCTCATGACAGAATTCAGTCAGCACTTCCAAGATCTTTCTGCATTGAGAAATAAATGAAGCTGTTCTCGACTCCCTTCCTCATGGATGCAGAAGAAGTGGAAGAGAGTGTGAACTAGAACTGATGGAGATGCAGTGTGATGATTCTCTGAAGACTCAGCATCAGCTTCTCTCCCTACTGACTTCTACCGGAGCTTGGAAAAGGCCAAGTTTCCTCTGATGCGATTTTTAAAAATATAATATATATATACACACACTCACCTAAAGGATTATTAGGAACACCTGTTCAATTTCTCATTAATGCAATTATCTAATCAACCAATCACATGGCAGTTGCTTCAATGCATTTAGGGGTGTGGTCCTGGTCAAGACAATCTCCTGAACTCCAAACTGAATGTCAGAATGGGAAAGAAAGGTGATTTAAGCAATTTTGAGCGTGGCATGGTTGTTGGTGCCAGACGGGCCGGTCTGAGTATTTCACAATCTGCTCAGTTACTGGGATTTTCACGCACAACCATTTCTAGGGTTTACAAAGAATGGTGTGAAAAGGGAAAAACATCCAGTATGCGGCAGTCCTGTGGGCGAAAATGCCTTGTTGATGCTAGAGGTCAGAGGAGAATGGGCCGACTGATTCAAGTTGATAGAAGAGCAACTTTGACTGAAATAACCACTCGTTACAACCGAGGTATGCAGCAAAGCATTTGTGAAGCCACAACACGCACAACCTTGAGGCGGATGGGCTACAACAGCAGAAGACCCCACCGGGTACCACTCATCTCCACTACAAATAGGAAAAAGAGGCTACAATTTGCAAGAGCTCACCAAAATTGGACATTTGAAGACTGGAAAAATGTTGCCTGGTCTGATGAGTCTCGATTTCTGTTGAGACATTCAGATGGTAGAGTCAGAATTTGGCGTAAACAGAATGAGAACATGAATCCATCATGCCTTGTTACCACTGTGCAGGCTGGTGGTGGTGGTGTAATGGTGTGGGGGATGTTTTCTTGCCACACTTTAGGCCCCTTAGTGCCAATTGGGCATCGTTTAAATGCCACGGCCTACCTGAGCATTGTTTCTGACCATGTCCATCCCTTTATGGCCAACCATGTACCCATCCTCTGATGGCTACTTCCAGCAGGATAATGCACCATGTCACAAAGCTCGAATCATTTCAAATTGTTTTCTTGAACATGACAATGAGTTCACTGTACTAAAATGGCCCCCACAGTGACCAGATCTCAACCCAATAGAGCATCTTTGGGATGTGGTGGAACGGGAGCTTCGTGCCCTGGATGTGCATCCCACAAATCTCCATCAACTGCAAGATGCTATCCTATCAATATGGGCCAACATTTCTAAAGAATGCTTTCAGCACCTTGTTGAATCAATGCCACGTAGAATTAAGGCAGTTCTGAAGGCGAAAGGGGGTCAAACACAGTATTAGTATGGTGTTCCTAATAATCCTTTAGGTGAGTGTATATATATATATATATATATATATATATATATATATATATATAAGCATAATTGACCTCATTTGATTCATTTTGCGATATACCTCACCTGAGCGGCCCAGACTTTCGTATATTTTTCTGTTTGTGGCCCTCGGTGAAAAAGGTTTGGACACCCCTGATCTAGTTACAACTAGGTACTAGGTACAACTAATTTCCATAACATTAAATGTGGTTATTATTGGTCTCCACAGGATGAATGTAGTGTCAGAATAATCTCTATTCTTTCAAAGTTTGTGAGTTAATTTCCACAAAGTTAGAGTGGCCCAGACTTTCGTATATTTTTCTGTTTGTGGCCCTCGGTGAAAAAAGTTTGGACACCCCTGATCTAAGCCAATACTCATATGGATCCTCCTATTCCTTTGGCGTGGTGGAATAAAAGTCAGCCAGAGGCACAGAGGAGCAATAGCTCGCACTGAAATGTCTGCGCAGGAGTCCATAGATGGCCTGTGGGTTATGCTGGACATCAACCTCACCGTTTCTTATTCCAAATTTCACAACGTCCTTTGCTCTGCCTCTCAGGTGGATGAGAATTTCCTCAGCCTGATTCTCGAGCTGAATGCCACTCTTTCTGATTTAATTTCTCATTGATTCCTCCCATTCATCAACAGCCAGCGTATCCGAACTCTCTCCTCGGAATGCATGTGGGTCCTTGACTCCTCTCTGAGTTACCAGCTGGACTTGGGAGAGATCCAGTGTGCGGCTGGTGTCTTTTTTTGGCATGTTTCTTCATGAGTTGTATGCACAGAATCTGTAGGGCTTGATGTGTTGAGGTGTGACATAATGCTATCAGCTAGCTGCTGATAGCACTGCTGCACAATAGTGTTCATTTGGTCAGCTAGTCTCACCTCATCAAGAGGAGGGTCTGGAACTGATGTACTAGCGCCCCGTGGTGGATGTAACTTAACTATAGGCTGACTCTGAGGTGTCACTACTTCCCTATCTCTGAAAGGACTGTGCACCGAATCCCCACCAAAAGCGGTTCTATCCCCACCTGATGGTCACTTAGTGAAAATGGAACAGGTGTGACACGCAGTCCCCTACCCCTGCCAACACAGAGGAGTCATATCGGAGGTACTAAATTTGATAAAACTCATACTTATACATATAACAAAATACCCACTCAGACTCAGTCACATACAGTCTCAAGGGAATATGGCTAAATAAACCTGACAGTCAGAAGAATCGCAGCTCCAAAACGATGCAGTGGCGAGAAGACATCTGCCCGGTCCGGCGTAGTCATGGACGGGTCACGGCACCAATGTAACCTCTATGAGATGTCTCCTGGTCAAATTAATCTCCTGGAGCTGGGCAGGCTTGTGGCAACAGCAGGTTTATTGTTTATCTTCTAAAGGGATCCTCCGTAACTGAGGATCACCCATAGTCCTTTGTGTCTTATATTCAGCGCAGGTACACATTTGCAACAGCAGGTGGCCTAGGTTTATTGAGAACATAGCAGAGGACATTGAGACACAACTGTTGGAGAGGATTAATACATCACTGTGGTGCGCAATCCAGGTTGACGAGTCCACTAATAGACAAAAAGGCAATACTACTTTATGTGTTTATGTGCGATATACTGTATACTGTGCACGAGGATGTCATGTGCACTATCGTTGTCGACCAACACCACGGCCGCAGAACTATTCAAATCTCTGAATGATTATATGAAAATACAAACATGGTGAATCGAGCCTGTCCGTGCCAGAAGAAGAGCAACTGCTGGAGATTGCAAATGACAGTGCATTTCCCACAACAACTCTGCCGGTGTTCTGGATCAAAATCAAGGGAAATCGCCAAAAAAAAGCACTGAAAACCCTGCTTCCATTTCCAACGTCATATCTTTGTGAAGCGGGGTTTTCTGCAGTGACAGCGACCAAAACTAAGCTACGGAGTAGACTGGACATAAAAGTTTAAGTTACAGAGTAGACTAGATATAAAGAACACACTTCGGGTTTCGTTGTCTCCCATCACCCCAAGATGGGACCGGCTCGTTGCAGAGAAACAATCTAAGGGCTCTCACTAATTCGGCGTAATGGTGAGTTGTATTTTTATGCACTTTATATTTGTTTTTGCCGGTCGTATAATTTATTACGTCATATTTATTACATCATGTTTATCGCCCACACTGTGAAGGCCGGTCCGTGAAAATATTGTCTTGCACGAAACCGGTCCGTGGCGCAAAAAAGGTTTGAGACCGCTGGATTATATCACCCAAAAATATAACTCCTGAAGAATGAGGAGCAGCTCCCATGGATGGATGAGATGGAGGAAGCAGCTATTTGTAAATGAGCTAAAAGAAAGTTTCCTTTTCTACATCTTGGTCAAAGTGAAAGTGGTGATCAGTGATCATGTGTAATCTTTAAACAATTAATCCATTTTGACAAGGTTGAAACTCTCCGAGCCCTCTCAGAGATTTCGCATTCCATGGACAACAGACAACATAAAATACAACAACAGAACACAAGGATTGTCTGACAGGCGTGACCCTCAGACCCTCTGTTGAAATTGTTCACTTGCAATTATAATATTTATATTAGAAATCCTTATCCTAACTTATACCTGTAGGAGTAGCTGAGAGGTACCACTTGTTGTATTGGTTAGTACAGCCACTAAGAACCTCTTGTTGTTAGCGCACATCTCAGTGCAGCCAATACGATACTCTTGTATTTAATGTGATTAAACCTTTTGATTAGCAATACAACTCTACATTGTGATGCATATATGGTCTCGTATCGGAAACCTTTTGTAAAAAAATACATTGTGCAAAATGTAACATTTTGTCTGTTTAAAATTACGTGAGAGCAATTTATCAAATGTGATACACGTAGTCTCAGATGCAAGGTAACCCTCTTCTTTTTGAATTTGAAGCTTTTCATGTCATTTGAGCTAAAACTACAATTGTCTTCTTTTGGACACATCAATAGTTTGCCTATACATAAGTGGTAGAACAGTGGACATCAAAGGGAGTATGAATGTTGTCTTAGTGTGTTATCTTAACGCTTTCCCTCTGCAACTTGGCATGTGTACTGCTTGAAAAGGACAGAGAACACAAAGCTGACAAGATTAGCGACTTTGAATTAACAAAAGTTAATAGTTTTACTTAAATCAGTTCTTTATGAACTCCTCCAGGCCACAACCGCCCCCTATCCCACACACAGGATCTGTTCCTCAGGGAATGCCTTGGATGCGAGGAAGCTGAATCAACATGGAGGCTTTGACTTCTGTCGGTTTGCTCTGGAGGGCCTCACACCAGAAGCAGAGGAGCAGGTGGAAAAACTTAAGAAGATGCTATGACTTTCAGCTCCCAGGAGGAAGTGACATGATGCCCCACAGAGGGACTGGGGAAGGGGGGTTCGGAGGATGTGTGTGTGTGTGTGTTTGTGTACGCTCTGTGTTAACCATGGTCAACCTACAATGTCCGCTCTGTCTTTGATGATGTACTAAAGTGATCAATTGTTATTGATTTCTGTCATATTTCTGTCATATTCATGTAATGTGCTGTAACTCTGTTACGTTGTTCATTCTGGTCACATGACATCTATTAATTCTGTCCATCCGGGGAGAGGGATCCTCCTCTGTTGCTCTCCTGAAGGTGTCTTCCTTTTTTCCCTGTGAAAGTTTTTTTTTAATTTTTGGGGGAGTTGTTCCTGATCCGATGTGAGGTCCCGGGACAGGGATTGCCCTCAGAGGCAAATTTGTGATTTTGGGCTATACAAAATAAACTGAATTGAAATTATTCAATGAAGGCAAAGCCACGCTATCTTTATTTTACTGCACATTCATTATAGTGTTAGCTAATTCCATACATTGCTTTGTGTATCAGGAAAAGTTGAAAGAAAAGTGGCTTTGGACGGAGTCGTTGTACCCTGAAATATAGGCACTTGGGAATGCTTGCTCTCAGCAACGGTGTCGCTTTTGCCTTCAGCATGCAAATTGTGGCCCAAGAAAACAAGAAGAAGAAAGAATGGATGACAAGAAGACAATAGAGTGAGACTAATTCATGGGAGATTGCCTTCTGATGGGACGGATTAGGCTTGCCCACTTTAAAACACATGCATGCATTCAGAGGATATATTTGAAATCTTAAAAAAGTGGATTCATTCAAAATGAAAAAGACGATGATAAACTTCCTCCTGTTCATTCAGTGCAAGACAACAGAAGTAAGACAGTACAGTATACTCAAGCTTCATTCTAACGTTGCGAGCGGGATAAGCAACAAAGCACAGCCCAGCATTTCACCAGTGCAGCCCTTAGTTAAGAAGTAGCTACTACCTCTTTTTATTTATTTATTTCTGACAAAAAAAGACCTCTCTTAATTGATAGGTAAGTCTGACAACAAAGCAGCAACCTTGCTCCACGTAGAGCACTGTCGAAGTCAACAATTACTGTAACGGGTTAAGGCTCACTGCAGCATCCATCACAGGCAGCCTTCATCCACTGGCCACAGACTTTGAACAGCATAACAAAAAGAAAGGGGAGGCAGCCACCAATCATGCACTTCTTCCCTAGAGAAGAGCCATCTACATGGCTGATGGGTGTGTATAAGGAGGACAATGTCCATTGCCATTTCTCCTCTTCTTTGCTTGGACTAATTCAAGGACCCCATTAAACCATCCAAATGACCACTGCTGCAGGTGGTGTGTACAAATGGCAGAGATTTACTCAGCAAGTCGGCATGTACGATCCATGCCGACTTGAAATGATTTGTTCAGGAGAAGCAGCTGTTCTCCAATTCCAGGTCCAAAGATGTGAAATAAAGTGTCAATGAAGAGAACAAAAACAAGCAAACAATGGGCCGGTATAGGCTACCTGTTTTGTGGGCCGGTAAAAAAGAAAAGAAAAACAAAGACAGTTGTGTTAGAGCAGGGGTTTGTTTGTTGTTGTCTGACAAACAACAAACAGCCCACCACTAGCAACTTGTCCTTTCCAAAGAGCCATTTTGTCCTATCACAGCTTATAAAGTTGTATATATAGTCATATTATTTATACAAAAGATTATAGTTTGTTGTATTTATGAAGTTATAGAACAAGAATAAAGACAATTATTGACATTGTATTGCTATTTTACCTGTTTATAACTACCAAACTCTTATGAAGAGGAGAAAGAAATACACTGCCATGTGTCGGCCTACATTGAGGTAAATTAAAAACACAACTATGCAGGTCTTGAGTCGTCCCCATATTTGTGGCTCGTAGAGTCATAGAGTGGTCGTCCTGTAACCACAAGGTAGCAGGTTTGATGCCTGT
The DNA here is from genome assembly GCA_038501785.1 of Myoxocephalus aenaeus. Taxonomy (NCBI): domain Eukaryota; kingdom Metazoa; phylum Chordata; class Actinopteri; order Perciformes; family Cottidae; genus Myoxocephalus; species Myoxocephalus aenaeus. The sequence goes on from JBAMJR010000040.1 coordinate 12,869,438, forward strand.
CCTTCAGCGAGACACTGAACTATCTCATGAGCTGCCACAGAACCAGCAGCAGGAGTTGAGTTTGGAGACTTGATCTACTTCCTGAAAGTATATTTACTTTGCTCAGTTTGCTGCACCAGTTGAGGAATCGCTCGTCTTCGCTCATCTGCAGCTTGATACTTTTCAGCAGATGCCGTGTGTTTGTTCTGGAAGAGTCTTTCAACATTACATGTTTTGTTGTTTGCTAATTTCTCGCCACATATCAAGCATACAGGTCAGACAGCATCGTTGGCAGTGAAAGCTAATTAATAAGTCCACGCAGAATGAAACTCTACCTTTCTCTGTGACTTTTCTTTTTGTTTTATTTATCCATTGACAGTTTACTGAGGGCGGGGCTCTGTGAATCACGACAAGACGTTTTTCCATTTTGAGACTGAAAATATTCATGATATTTTCAGTCTCAAAATGGAAAAACGCCTAGACATTTCATTCGAAAAACATGTGTAAAATATTCATTTTCTGTGATATTGTTATCTGCTTTTTACTTAGACTAGATAAGGCTTCAGGCTATTGTTCCATTGTGTTTTCCAGTTCATAAGTCCCATTTATAGTCATCTACAGGCATCTATTTGCAAAGAAATGTTCAGGCGGAAATAAAAACCTTATACTTTAGTGTGTTCAAACTTATATAACTCAGTGTCAGCAACACTTAAAGTGATTCTGACTATTGAGGGGGAAAAAGCTTCAGAGTGTTACCTTTCAAAAGAGACCAAGACCATGCATTCACTCCAAATAGTTCAAGTACAGCTTCCAATTTACTTCAGGACCTTTACTTACTTTTACCTGGATAGGCGTTTTTCGGCAAATTTTACAGGAACGCTAAGAGGAATGTGCAAAATTTGAATAAACAACGTGCCAAAATGCATTTGTAAGAATAGTTTTTATTTTCGCAAATAACTAATAAAGCAATAATTAGCACAAACTATCCTCAACCATAATTCTCGAGATATGCAAGAACACACTGACAGAGATTTCTTTTTTGGGGGTAAAAGACAGAAACTGATCCTATTGATGACAGAATCAATCTTCAACACAAGATTGATGTGTAGTATCGATATTTTTGGGTCAATCTTCCCACCATGCCTAATGCATATGACAAATGAAGGGGAGCCAAATCTGAATGGCTTCTTGAATCCCATGTCTTCTGATCTACGCAGCCACACAGTCTGTGTTGTCTTTTAGCTCAGTTGGTTAGTAGGCACTCCAGATCCCAAATGTATGAGCACATTTTTAAATGGAGGAGGATCATCTAAGTGGCCTCGACGGGTATATTAAAATGTACATGTTAAAGTAAATGAAGTAGTTGGTTACTGTTCGCCAAAAGGAGACAGTTTCCAAAGTGAGATCCAAGGACCATGAAGTGTCTATGAGTACACATGTACATTCAATCACAAAAACGATCCAAAGAATCTCTTCTGTAAAAAGGACAAAAGCAAATATGTTTCACTTCTTTGACTCCATTCAAAGTGCAGACATTACAAAAAACATTCTCCAAGTTCACCACCAGATCTTGAATCAGAGCATCACAGGCAGTAAGACCCCTCTGGAGGTTCGACTGGAGCGCATGAGCACTCTGGCCCCAGAAGATTCAGCTGTCCCACAGCTAGAAACAGCCTGACACAAAGGCATGTGACCCAACCGGTGGAGAAACAGCTTACTGATGCAACTGAAGAAAACAAAGACCTTCTAAATACAAATAAACCTCAGTAACATCTGCAGAAAGAGAGAGGGGAGGCATGGTGAATTGAACTGCTTCTGCCAGAGCCGCTGCGACCAAGTGGGTAACATGTGACCAGAGAGTAAATAAAGTGAACGGCATGTGGCGGGAATGTAGCATGGGGTTTGGACCCCTCAGGCAGACGGATGCTCTGGCCTCCACGGTAGAGGTCTGGCCTGTCAGAGGACTGGACATCCACAGCTGTGTTTTCACTGTGTTTGTTCCTGAGGGCCACATGGAGAAGCTTCAATAACCAATAACTTCCCTCAGACGACTGTGCTCCACACACACACACACACACACACACACACACACACACACACACACACACACACACACACACACACACACACACACACACACACACACACACACACACACAGCTGATTAACCCAGTCTATTAAAGGCTAAACATTTTTTTTAACATTAAATCAAAACAAAAATAGAACAACCTGTATACATGTTGCATCATGACAGTAGCATGTCGATGTGTCCTTGAGCAAGACACTAAACCCCAAATTGCTCCCCGTTGCTGTGTCTACGGTGTATAGAAAAAAAAGTAAGTCGCTTTGGATAAAAGCGGCAGCTAAATTAAATGTAATTTAATGAGAGAGCTCATAGTACCATATTACCCCACTAGACTATACTCCTTATTATCAGGCTTGCTCCGGTAAGTCCCTTGGGTCTCTCCAGTTGATCCAGAATGCTGCATGACGCGGAAGAGAGATCATATTACTCCTGTACTAGCTGCTCTCCACTGGCTTCCTGTAAGATCAAGAATCATATTTAAAATCCTTCTCATCACCTATAAAGCCTTAGCTGGTGATGCACCATCATATCTTAAAGAGCTTATAGTGCCATATTACCAAACTAGAGCGTTACGCTCACTGAATGCAGGGTTACTTGTGGTTCCCAGAGTCTTAAAAAGTAGGTTGGGGGCTAGAGCTTTCAGTTATCGGGCTCCTCTTCTGTGGAATCAGCTTCCACTTTCAGCCGGGGGGCAGACAGTCACCTCATTTAAGAGTAGACTTAAGACTTTCCTCTTTGATAGTGCTTATACTTAGGGCTGTTTCAGGCTTATAGTTAGGGCTGACTCAGGTTTGCCCCAGACCCGGCGCTATGGGCGGGCCTTGGGGGGCCGGGCCCGCCCTCGGACTCAGTTGGGCCCGCCCTGGACGGACAAGCCTGTCAGTCACTTATCACATGTAAAAAAAAGAGCGCAACTCTCTGTCGCCGGCGACAGGAGCTGTCACAGGAAGTAATATGCAAACAGGATGCAAAATTAAGATTAGCGTAACTCCTCGAATTTATTTACGTCATCGACGTAATTCCAACGGATTCTGAACGCTAAGAAGCGTAGCTTTCCAATGCCATGCCATCCATTACGGTGATGGTAAAAAAAAACGGCGCCGAGCTTGTCTGTGGGGGAGGGGCAGAGCAGCAGCAGAGAGCAGGCTGGCTTTTCACGGCCTTTTGAGCGGTGTTTTCTTTGGAAATAATATGTTGTGGTTGTAAATAATAGTATTAGTATAGTTTCTGCCACTTGCTGGCCCACCTAAACCCCCCACTAAAGGCCACTTTTCTGTCCCCACAAACACAAAGAAGGACACTGGGAAAAGGACAGGCAGAAAGTCATTTTGGGGAGGAAATACTGTACTAGCTGCCTCTAAAAGCCTGCCTGTACATACAGGCAGGCTTTTAGAGGCAGCTAGTACAGTGAGGAGGGCAATATTGGGTTCTGTCTTCAGCTGGTCAGGAACTGCTTCAGGGAGATGAACAAATCTCTAAAACGCCTGGACATGGACACATATAAAAGCCTATAACATGGACACTGAATGCTTCGGGCAAACAAAACAGTTTGAGAAGATGTAAAATAGGTTAAATTTCATTTCTGTAATCTCAAAAGCTTTGCTCAAGTTAATTTTCAATTGTTTAGTAGAGAAATATGATGAAAATTCAAATACATTTCTTAACCTTTTACTTTTTACAGTGTTTTCAGCCTTTATAACATATAATAATGACAAATTAATAAATTTCTCCTGAAAAAAGGAGCAAAATCATTTAGATCACAGACAGTCGATGCTCCACAAACGAAAGGCCAACCTGATTATGCTTTCAAGAAGGATTTATAGGCCGTAAGGTGAACCCTGTTATCGTTTCATCCCGCTCCACAGTCGCGCATCTACACAATCTTTAGCTCATAAAAAAGAACGAGTTGTGCTAAGCTACCAAAAAAAAGTTCGTCGCGGAATTTCCAGTCGATTCTCGATGCGTCTATGTTTTATGCAGAACTAGTTCCTTCAGAGCGTAATAGGATCATGGTCACGAGTGGTGGCACGGTTCGACACGTGATCGTTCTACACCAATGAGGTAGCTGCTTTTTGTCAACAGAATGGCAAGATGGCGGCCCCCATGGATCGATATAACGTTACCATGAAGAGGAAAACACTCGAACATCCTCAAAAGTGGGCCAAATGGATTCTAAACAGTGCTGTATACATAGCTGCATCCAAGAAGAACAATGAGGCAAATGTACGATAATGTTATGTTTATGTTAAGTCATTTAGATCAAGTTTTATACATATTCTTGTGCAATACTGTCACTATATTTTGTGCCTTATTTTTATTTATATTTTTTTGGCCTTAAGCTTATTTCATTTTATTTTTTTCCTTAAAGTTTATTGTAATTATTGTAATTCTGGTTAGGAGGACCCAGCAAAATAAGCTTTTCGTTGTACAGAATAACTGCCTGTTATCTGTGCATATGACATTAAAACTATCTCTTGATCTCTTACAATACCTGGGAATACACCTCAACACCAAATGAAATTTCACTACATGCTTTACGTTAGTATTTCTATGTATGTGACAAATAAACCTCCTTCTTGTATCAATAAAAGGCAGTAACTGTACTTATACCAATGACCATTTATTTGTTCATTCATTCATTCTTCCACAAATGAAAACAACACTGATCAACCATAAAAACAATCTTCATAAAAAATATGATATACGATATATACAACTGTACAAAACAGAATAAGGAACAGATTAAGGACACTCAGCCCTCACTGTCAGTGTCAGGACAGTCATCTTCCAGTTCCTCAGTTTCTTTTGTGTTGGCACAATTACAACAACGACATAAGTCTGTGCATCACAGTCCTGCAGAAAAACAGGAACATCTGCCTGTCTCACAGGCACTTTTGCAGCCGCAGTGTATCACATGCAAAACACTGTCAGGGGCCGGATTTCTGGTCATCCAGGTGACGTGTAAGGTCCCATCCTCTATTTTCCAACCATATCCAGCAGGTGATGGAGCACTTATGTTTTCTTTGAGACAGGACCTCATTATTGCAGCCTGGTAGTTTGCCCTTTTGCAGTGCTGATGGAGGGCATCAGTAGTAGGGGGAATGCATAATTCTGGCAAGGCCGATGATGCCATACAGAAAGCCTTGTACCTAGCTTCATTTACATTTTCGGCAGCTGGCTGATCATATAAGTGGCATACATACTGGCAAAGAAGTGCAAATGTTGACTGCTCCAAGTTAAAGTTGGTACCTAAACATTTAAAAGCCTTAAGGTACTCATCTTCTCATCTCATCATGTTTGGCACTTTGTTGTCCCTTGTTCAGTCTCGCTGTCCGTCTGGCTCAACTCACTAGACTGTGTGGTTTCCGCACCTGATGGATAGGGTAGCATGTCCACGAGTGTATCTGTTGACAGAGTCTCTGCAAAAACCAGCTTGCAGATGTTGCGCTTGGTGGGGATGTGAAACACCAGTTGGGGGAAATCACGAGTCAGCCTCTTCTTCAACATATCCTGTCTGCAACACAACAAAACAGTGACAATTAAGAGTCACAGGAGTACCATCAAAAGCAGAGAGTGGTGGAGGTGGTACAAGACATTTCAGGCTAGAACCTATCTGCCATACAGCACATTTAACACCAAAGATGCCCAAGAAAGGCACACAACATCACAAACCACAAACACACACAAACCACACACACACACACACACACACACACACACACACACACACACACACACACACACACACACACACACACACATTGAATGTTTACTTTTATAATGTTAAGTTAGTAGCTCCTTGAAATGCAATATAATAAATAACTTACTGTTCTTTCTCTGGTTTTTCAGGCCTCGTCAAAAACCTGGTGTACTGATTGTAACAGCCTTTGTGGTACTGCACCTCCAGAGCCACACAGTCTTTGTCTTTTATATGTATTAATATACTTTGGTCATCCTTAAACTCGGCAGCTTTCTGCAATTGGCCTTAACGAAACAAAAAGGATAGTTCAATGAGTTTGTTGACATATTACTCACACATAATTGTACCTTTCAGTCACTCAACCACAGTGTGTGTGTGTGTTTGTGTACCTGCTGTTGATGTTTCAGCCTTTGAAAGAGGATCCCTTTGTCGTTTGCCTGCTCGGTTGATTAACTTCTCCTTTTTTGTGCAAATCATGCACAGGGCAGGAAGGACAGGGCCAGAGCCTGCGATTGGCAGCCCTGACCTAGATCGCAGTTTCTTTGTTGGACTCGTGCTGCTAGAAGTCGATGGAATGGCCTCGTGGTCTTGCGTAGCTTCTTGTCTCTCACGTGCGAGACGTCTTTCCACCTTTGCGATGGCGTTTTTGTCCGTAAATCTACGATAACACGTGTGATGGAAGCCAGCATCCTCGGGAATATTGTCAAACTCCACATCAACACAGTGTTTGAAGTTCTCAGCCACGTCCCGAGACTCACCCTTCAACCCGAGCCACTTTTGTAGGCTTGTCCTGTATGTATTCCATCGTGCAGTGGTGAAATAATGTACCTCCTCGTGTTTGACTAAAGTAAAGTAACAATATTTGCTTTTCGATGTATTAAGACACTCCGGTGTATTTTCTTCGTCGTCCGTACTGCTCGATGAAGGCACGGTGGCCGCCATCTTGCAACTCTGTTGCAAACCCCCCCCCCCCCCCCCAAAAGCAATGTAAGGCCCCCCCGCAAATCAGTGCCTGGCGCCGGGCCTGGTTTGCCCTGGTCCAGCCCCTAGATATGCTGCTATAGGCTTAGACTGCTGGGGGACATCTTAGGATACACTGAGCTCCTCTTCTCTTCCTCTTCTTTCTCTCCTTCTGGATAAACTATTGTCTCTTCAATGCACATTACTAACTCTACTTTCTTTTTCCATGGATTCATGGCTGCCTGGAACCGGTCCTGCCCCCTGCCATGGATCGTGGCTGCCTGGAACCGGTCCTGCCTGCTGCCATGGCCCTGCTGATGCCCCGCCCCCCCCTCCTCTCTACCTCCTTCTGCTTCATGGATCGTGGTTATCTGCATCATGGACCATGCCTACTACTCATTATATGAATAATTTCTGTCATATTCATTGTAAATGTGCAGTAACTCCACTACGCTATTCATTCTGGTCACATGACATCTATTGCTTCTGTCCATCCGGGGAGAGGGATCCTCCTCTGTTGCTCTCCCTCAGGTTTCTTCCCCTTTTTTTCTTTGTGAAAGGGTTTTTACTATCTTTATTGGGGGAGTTTTTCCTGATCCGATGTGAGGTCCCGGGACAGGATGTTATGTGTACAGATTGTAAAGTCCTCCGAGGCAAACTTGTATTTGTGATGTTGGGCTATATAAAATAAACTGAATTGAATTGAACTGTGTTCTCTCCATGATCTCTAGCGTCTGTCTGACTGTAAACTACAGCATGTATATATAAACCTCAGGTGTGTATGTTATTGTAGGTCCTTTGTAGCATAGCTGGGTGGGTAGGTCCTTAGGGATTTCCTGAGTGTTCATTGGTAGTTTCACAAAAAACGGACACCTGAATTGACAAATCACGGTCAAAGGAGTGTCAGCTCCCTTTCCAGGCACACAGAAGCACACTGAGGAGGGGGACGGAAACTGCAGAGTTTGGCGATTCTAACAGGAGCAGATTTATTTTTCTGCGCCGTTTTTTCGCGAAGATATGAATATTTACAAAAGGTAAACACTGTATAGCACACCGGTGTGACGCCAGACCCCAGAGGGTTAATATGTGTTTAGTGATTTATAAAAAAAATTGTTGAAATGCTCCTTTAAGTTACGTTACTGACTACATCATAGCCTATATCCCTCAGTTGAGGTTAATCAGTCTGCGGAGCAAGACGGTTTTTTGACCGTTGAGTACTGAATGATTCTTGTAACTTTATTTTTGTTGAGTAAACCTTTTAAAATTGAGTTACTGTCTCTGAAGACAGTAACTCAATCACGCGTCAAGCTCATTGCCCATACACAGACTAACAGTAATGGTAATATGGATTACCGGACGGAGAGAGGATTGCCGCTACAATGGTATTCAATGGCTGCAGGTCCAAAAAACCTCCTAACGTCTAACCCTAACCACTTTTCATTGACCTCTGTGGGGTCAAGGAAAGATGGGCAGGAGAATGCATGAGGAGTTAGACAACCGTGGTGTTTAGAGAATCCGACTCCACTTTCACTAACTACGTAGTTATGACGCGACGGCAGGCGATGTTAGTGACGTCGGTCTGCAGCGGTGAAACTATAATGTTCAGGAGATGGACTACAAAACAGATCTTAAATACTTCGTCCGTGTTCTTACAGTGTTGCGTCACACAGACGACATGAACCACCCGGTTCATAGTATTACTTTATTAACCCTTAGAAATCTGCGGTATACAATGTCTACGTTTTGAAAATATTAATTTCTTCGCAATAATTCTGCACAAAAATTAAAATAAAATTCTCAAAGATTCAGTAGAATTTCCGCTTCCTTCTTCCCGGGAGATCCTACGGAATTTACAGTGAGATCTGAGCATCTAAACGTGTCGGATGACGCAAAAGAGAAGAGGCCCAGCTAGGAGTCTACCCTAAACCTAAGCTATTTTGGAGTGGGTGGCGGAGCTTCAGCGCCCTGATGATTCGATGCATGCGATGAAGAGGACAACGCCAATAAAAGGGATCCATTTGGGATAGGTAAGTGTATATACTGAACTTTGCAATAGCATATTTACGTGAGTACTGGTAGCTGTAGCTAACAGAGAGCTGGCGGTGTTGACGTTATCTTAGCTTAGCAACATTAACACGTAACTCGTGCCGGATGTCATTTTACGTGTCTAAGACTGAACGGTTGAAATCGAAAATTGTCACTATATACTGACTTGTAGTGAATTTATTTTACAGAGAGGATTCACAGCAGCCAGGGTCCAGTGGACAACATGCAGACTCCCAGTCCGTCTCATCTGCCAAACAGATCGGCAGCACAACGGCAGCCACAACGGCAGCCGCAGAGCACATCCCCACCATATAATAATACATTTGGTTTTAGACATTTTCTTTACATGTATATTCCACCGCTTTTGTGAACCTAAGACCTTTGGTAAAACAATTTCTAGCACCAAAGCAGTTCGTCCACATGAGTAAAGTTATGTTTTCACAAGAGATATGAAGAATTTCCAAAGAATTTCAGCTTTAGAGCCATATTTTCAATTTACACTCGTGTCTTAGGACAATGGTGCCTCATTATATAGAGAGCTGAGATTGTTCTGCAATTTTTGATGTAAAACACATGGGTATCTATCATATGTAAGTACCTTTTTAAAAAGGTGAATTTAAGAAATTATGAAAAATCGAGAAAATGAAATATATATATTTATATATATAAATATATATTTATATAATTCAATCACCCCTGTTTGGGGATTTGTTTGCCTGTGCCTTCCACTTTACCCAACCTCTGCTAAGTATGTGTTTTTTGGAACTGTTCTGTCTTGAGTCATGCTTTAGAGCAGGGATGTCAAACATCCGGCCCAGCGAATACAATTTTTAGCGCTGTCATTGAAGCGCTGGACCGGTTCAGAGTGGACTGGACCCGTGCTGTCAGTGGGCCACAGACGGTGCACCATCAATGATCGGGAGAAAAACAGGCGTTGTGAAAAAATTCAGGGAGAAAGTACAAGCTGCAAATGGAGGACAAAGTTTTTGGACATTTCACTGTATTTTTCACCGCGAGGCATTGTGTAGCAAGTCGTTAAAAATGGATCCCGCCATGAAAGTGGCGTCACAAACGCGTCACAAAGCGAGGGAATCTGCAGAGGAGAGCCCAGGCAGGTAAACAGTGGGCTGATGTCTGAATTTTTTGTCTTTATGTTTCTAGTTTATTGTAGAAAGACCTTTTAAAATAGGGTTTATCATCCAAAAACCTTCACCAATGATTTAAACATAGAGAAATATCTCAGGGACTTACTGACGTCACTTGCTAACTGGTTGGGTGTGAGGACTTGAAATAGTGTAAATATGAACGCGACAGCACTTTGCTTCAACATATCACGTAACGGAAATGTCAAAAGATAATGTACAATTGTGGGTATTTTTTTATACGTTTTATTCCCTGATTTGAACGTCTTCCAGGCTCCTTCCTCACAAGATGAGACGTCATTTCAAATCATGGTATGTACTTGTTTTTGTCAATGGAGCATTGAGGCTTCCGAAAAGGATTTGACGCTTCGGAGTTTCACTTTGAAGAAGAACAGTGACATCTGGTGGCAGACTGGAGTCAAAGCAGCCGTTTAATAATGTGACCGAAGCGCTCGCACAAACACCTCAATGTGCAGTAAAAGTAAATTAAAGCATAAAAAAACTGCGCTCCCGTCAATTCATCTGGCGAACGTCCGCTCTCTGGCGAACAAGATAGATGAACTGCTGCTCCTGAACAAAACTAATAGGGACTTTAGCAGATCTGCCGCCCTCTGCTTCACCGAAACCTGGCTCGGTGCGCACATCCCGGACAGCGCAAATGTGCCGGGCTTCCAACTCCACCGAGCGGACCGCATAACGTCTCTGTCGGGGAAAAGGTTGAACGACGGTTGGTGCACAGATGTCACGGTGTTAAAGGAATCATGCAGCCCGCACCTAGAAACACTTTTAATAGACTGCAAACCATTTTATTCACCGTGGGAGTTTTCCTCATTCATCCTGGTCGGTGTGTACATCCCACCTCAGGCCTGTGTGAGTGAGGCACTCCAACACCTGGCAGAGCAGATTAACACCATGGAGCACAAACACCCAGACTCCCTGCTCATTGTTCTTGGGGACTTTAATAGAGCAAAACCTCAGCAAAGAACTGCCAAAATACAGACAGCATATTAAGTGTAGCACAAGCGACAAAACCACACTGGACCACTGCTACACTGTACTGAAGGATGCATACCGCTCAGTCCCTCGTGCAGCTTTGGGACTCTCTGATCACTGCCTGGTTCATCTTCTCCCGTCCTACAGGCAGAAACTAAAATCTGCAAAGCCTGTGGTGAAGACTGTGAAGAGATGGACCAACGAGGCCAAGCTGGAGCTACAGTCCTGCTTTGCCTCCACTGATTGGAGTGTTTTTTAGGCTGCTGCACAGACCTGGATGAGCTCACTGACACCCCCTGCAGTTTGCCTACTGTGCAAACAGGTCGGTGGATGATGCAGTAAATATGGGACTGCACCATATTCTGCAACACCTCGACTCCCCAGGGAGATATGCAAGGGTTCTGTTTGTGGACTTCAACTCTGCATTCAACATCATCATCCCGGAGGTTCTTCAACCCAAACTCTCCCAGCTCACCGTGCCAGCCCCCACCTGCCGGTGGATCACAAACTTCCTGCCAGACAGGACGCAGCAGGTGAGGCTGGGAAAAATCATATCCAGCACCCGGACTATAAGCACTGGCGCTGATATGAATGTGTTCAGAACATTTCTGACCACATCCACACATCTTAACTGTAACAGTCCGTTGTGTTTTACACATTACAACATTTCTGTAAGACCAGTACAGTTAAGATGTGTGGATGTGGTCAGAAATGTTCTGAACACATTCATATCAGTTAGTATTTTGAAAACCGGATGTTGGGTCCCGTGACTCCTTCCGTCCATTTGAATATTGTTCACGTCAGAATCTGCACTTGATGTGACCACACAGATCCGAGTGTCTGCTGATGATCGCAGTGGTTTACTGCACTAGATGGAGTTTATCACACACTTTGGGCTGCATTCACAAACAACCCGACTCAGAGAAGACCGGAGCCGGCGCGAAGGAGGCTGTTACCGCCGGCCTAACGGCGGCGGCCAAGCGGGACCGAGCCCCGGTGCAAGCGGTCTGAAGACCGGCCCGTTACCGGCCTAATAACGGCGGACAAACGGTCTTCGGTGCTCCCGGTGCGGCCGACCCTCGGGCTCCCGGCGCAGCCGGCGCCCGGCGCGGCCGGCCGTCGCTGGCCTCACCCCGCCCCTCTTTTCTTTTTTCTCCCCTGTGTTTAAAAATTAAAATATGCTTAAATAAAGCAAGAAAACAATAACACAAACACACGATTATAAACGTATTTGTAATACGTCAAACACAAACATAAAAACAATCAAACAAAAATACGTGTATAATCAACATACGTGTTTAATCAACGTATACGTGTATAATCAACGTATGTGTAATACGTCAAACACAAACATAATCAGGGAGGAGATACGTTTCTGATCAAACGTAATTGGGAATGCGTATTAGTTCTGGGGGAACGTAATTTTTAGGAGACAGGGTTGGCAGAGAGAACCATTGGTTCCAGCCTCCCCTCCATCCTGGACTTGCACACCGCCAGAGTCAGGAAGCGGGCTGGAAAGATCACTACAGACTAGGGCTGTCAAAATTGCTAAAAAATTACGTTTGAATATTCCCTTTAAAAAAACACATATATTCGAACATATTCGAACATATGTGTCTTCAGTTTAGGTGTTCACAACAATAAAAATGAACAGCAACAATAAACACATGCTGAGTGCTGATCAGAGATAAGGTACCTCGGTTCCAGTGCTTCACATAACTCCCTGAAGCCCTCATGTCCTTGCATACGAACGAAATCAATTTTTGCGTGCAGGCCTCCTGTCGTGCCGCATACAACGAACTTGTGGCGTACGGCGCAAAATACGTATCCAGACGTGGCTGTTTCGCTGAAGGTCCACATTTTATGCCATATTCTCTTGGGTGCACATTCTGGAGATGTGGCCTCAAGTTGCTTGTCGTTGAATGGTAAGCTAACTCTAGCTTACATAGTGTAGCGACCCTGGGTCAGGAAAGCTACGAGACGTTAGATGGCTTATAGCAGGGGTAGCCAACACTGTGCCCGCGGGCACCTGGTCGCCCGCAGAGACCACGCTAATCGCCCGCGAAGCATGTTCTAAAAATAGAACACGCTTATGAGCTTTCACAAGAAAAAGAATTAAAAAAATAAATAATCACTGGCATGCGCGCAGCGGTCGGAGCTACTTATGTGTCATGGTTCTAACTTGTATCATGGTTCTAACTTTAGTCGCGGTTAAAACTTTATAACAACAATTAATAACCCACAACTAACACATTTTAACAGGGTAAAACACCAAGACACAACAGTTTGTGACTTATTAACAATTTGTAACACCAATAATTGTACATTTATAAAATTACACCACCGGCATGCTGGGTACAGCTCGCCCACTATCACACCAAGAAGAAACTCCGTCGCAGGAAGAGACAGACCCTTCCTGTTTTTTTTCACCTACATTCCCCTGGGTCCTAAGTCTCTCCAGGTTTAGCTTCCTAACACCCTCTATGTACCAACGTAAAAACAGCTGTTCAGTTGGCCTGCAGTCCTTTTCAGCATCAATGAATGAATGCGTTTACTGAAAAAAATACGCCAGAATCTTACAAAATACTGTGATATAAATTTTTGGCCATACCGCCCAGCCCTAACTCCGACCATTTCTGAAGGGGGTTAGATAGAGTTAGATAGAGTTAGATAGTTAGATAGGGGTTAAATAGATAGTGATCTGTGCAACTTTGTTGTTCAGGAAGTTTGTATCAAACAAGTAGCCCTTCGTATTATTTTGTACCCTTGAAGTAGCTCTCGGCTTCAAAAAGGTTGGTGACCCCTGGCTTATAGGGTGTTTATTAAGGGAACATAGAACAGGCTACTGTGGGCCGTAGCCTACGCCAAAACAACAGCAAAACCCAGTGAAAGCCTCAACCAGCTTCACTTCTGCTCCGGGTCATAGACTCTGCCCCGAACGGCTCGTCACACACACACACACACACAAAAAGAGGACACTTCATCGCGGCCGCGGCGGGGGTTGCCAGATTCACGATAATTATCCTCCGAAATACTTTTTTTTTTTTTTAAATTTTACATTCGAATATTAATTTTCACATTCGAAATTCTGAACAACTATTCGAATATATATTCGAATTTCGATTATTCGTTGACAGCCCTACTACAGACCCTCACACCCTGGACACAAGCTGTTCCAACTCCTCCCCTCTGGTAGGTGCTACAGAGCACTGTACGCCAAAACCACCAGACACAGAAACAGCTTCTTCCCACTGGCCGTCACTCTTATGAACAGTTAAACAGACTCTTCATCTGCACTTTTTTTAAATATTTATCTTGTTTACTGTATATTGTGTGTGAAAAAAGTACAAAGAGCAAAGTGAAACCGGAAGCTTACATGGTCATTAAAGCTGATTCTGATTCTGATTCTGAACTTTGAAATAGCATATTTACGTTACTAACGGTCCCTGTAGCCAGATAGCTCTGCTGCTAACACGGAGCTAGTTAACGTGAGCTAACGGAGAGATAGCTGGGTACAGCGTGTCTGTAATATTGAATGGTGCGTAATCAAATATTGTCACTATCCCCGTTAACTTTCTTTCAGTGAACTTAGTACGACTAGTAGTGTTGGATCTCAGTTACATGTTTGTAAGACTGTAACTACCGTAGTGCATTTTTAGCTCTTGCCCTGAGCAAAGCTGGATCTCTGTTAGCTTAGCAACGTTAGCACGTAGCCAGCTCATGCAGTGTCAGTGTTGGATCTTCGTTACGTGTCGGTGTGTGCTAATACATGTGGTTTTATTTACATGTGTCTACCATTTTATTCATATATTCCACTGCTTTTATGAACCTAAGACCTTTGGTAAACCAATTTCAAGCACCAAAACAGTTCGACCACCTGAGTAAAGGTATGTTTTGAAGAATTTCCAGTCAATTTTTCAGCTTTAGGGCCATAGTATGTAATGTACTTATGATATAGTAAGGCAAGGACTTGCTTGGTTAATTCAAGGTCAAAAAACAAGATATTGTAAGGCAAGGACTTGCTTGGTTCATTAGAGGTAAAAAAAAATAAACAATAGGTCTGGTATTCATACATGGGACTTATGACCAGTGCAACATAAGATATGAGCTCTTAAAAAAGCAAAAGAATCCCCCCCCCCCCCCCTTTTTACTCTTATAATTATTGAAGTGAATTTGATTAAAACTGTAGACATTAGAGACAATATAGTACTGTTATTACTGTATTGTTATTATTTACAAATGAGTACAGGCTTCTTAACCTTTTTGCTGTCTATTTATAATGAATGAAATGAAACATTATGGGCATTATAAAAGGCAAACTATGTAGGAAAAAGGACTGGCAGCAGTGTGGACACTACTTGTGTTAGAGATGCAGCAGTTCAGCAAGGCAGCTGTCAAGCCCTTTACCTTGATATTTAGTCTCGAGGCCGGCCTCTAGTTGGTGCCACATTAGTTGCGGCTGGTCGCCATCCTGTCCATCTTCCAGAACAGCTCCGCCCCCCTAGGTGCCCTCTTCCCTGTCCTCTAGACACCCATCTGATCATCGTCCTGCCATCCTCCCGACCGGCTTCCCTCGTCTGCACTGTCCCATGGTTGTCCTCCAGAGAGGTTCTGTCTGTCTCCCGGCCACCTGCCTGTGGTATTCTGCTCAACTTCTGTACGGCCTGTGTGCAGTTATCCCTGTTTTGGGATGTCTGGTATATGTCCCTTGAGTAGGGGGTATTTTCATGATCTTGAGTTTTTGTACAGTTTATTTGCTGTTTTATTTTGAAGTTCCTTGCCTTCCTTGTTTTTACTTCCTGTTTTTGTCTTTTTCCTGCCAGTTTTACACACCTGTGTGTCATTAATTGATTGGCCTCTTGTGTATGTAGGCTCAATCTCCACCCTAAACCGTCAAACCCTGAACCCTCAGGGATTTACTGACGTCACCTGCTAAGTGGGAGTGTGAGAGTCTGTGAGGGCTTTAACTGGTGTAAATATGAATGGGACAGCACTTTGCTGCAACATCACATGACTACAAACGAGATGAGAAGTCATTTTAAATTATCTATTTACTTGTTTTGTCAAAACGAAATGTTTGATGAATGTAAATATATATATTTTCTGCTTGCATTCCTCTGATTTCACGTGTTTTTATGTTCCATCTTTAATCTGTAATGTTGTAGTGTAAAGGTATTTTATCACGTGTCTCTTTGTTGACCTTTTTTTTTTTACGTCTCCATTCTCCATTGGGAACTGCGTGTTTAACGTCACATTGCTATGAACTGTGGGTAATTCCCTTGAGCAAAGTCGGCATCTAATGCTGATTTACGGAAAGGGTTATAAAGGGGTCAAAATGTCTGCCAGAAGCCCGCAAGCACTCGACGATTTGACAGTGGGACAGAACTAAACCCTCAAGGACTTTGCAGGAGCGCGCCTCAAAGTCCGTGAGTGCTTAAGGGGCCGTTCACACCAGACGCGACTCTCAAAAACGCGTCGCTAGCAAAACCATTGTTTCCCTATGGTACGGCGTGCCTTTCAGGCATGCCTTTTAAATGCCGCGCGTCACTCCACAGGCGCACCGGGCTGTTTTGCCTGGCCCGTTTTTGCCAAGGCGTTTTAGAGGCGACTGCGCTTTTAAAAGTTGCGTCTTTATGGAGCTGTCCATATAACCACAATCTACTTAGCTGGCCACTAAGCAGCTCTATTGGCGTTGAGAGGGGTTAGTGATAGTAATAACCTTCCAGCCCAAATATTGCTTGCAATAATAATTTTCACAAAAAAGTTGATGTCTTACAGTTCATTTTTAAAACACTGTTTTAACGATTAATTAATGAGACACACTTTAAATTGAGCATTTCAGATTGAGGGGAGATACAGGCATATTCAGGATCAAAATAATATAAAAAGTATGAACCTAAAAATACAAAGATTTTTAGAGAGGATTGGTACTATAGACCAGGAGACATTTGTAAAATGTAAATCTATGGGACCTACTAAGAGAGAGCTACGAGATTAACACATTTTCAGAACTGGTTAACATCAAAGCAGAGAAAAAAAAAAGTGTTTACCTGTTGGAAAAACATTTAAGCCAGGTTGTGCCATTTCAAAAGCTCACTTTTGACATAATTTGCTCTCTTCAGTTGATCTCATTAATGATTAACATATGAAAAATGCTCTGGGACTCTAGAACTTTCCTAAGCAAACATAATAAAGTATGTCTTGTTTACATATCAAACATACAGTTTTCATTCATGGTGAACAAATTTGTTCTTCTTTGAAAGGGGACAACAATGCATCTGTGATGTAAAGCTACATAGCTACACGTGGCAGTCAACAGGCTGCTTTATCACATAAGCTGTGGAAAGGTACAACACAATTACCAATGATGACCTTGTGCAGTAGGTGCTGAGGTCTTAATATGGCTAACAGTTACAGTAAAACTGAGAATAATAGGACCAGAAGGAAAAAGGTCAAGGCCACAGACAGTATTTTTGAAATATCCATGAATGTATGTGTTTTCAGCTTTTTTGCCTGGTATGCTAGGAAAAGTGACCAGACAGTAAATGATAAGTGGACTTGTGCTTGCATACTTGCCTTTCTAGTCTTCTGACCACTCAAAGCGCTTTAATACTACTTGTCATCATTCACCCATTCATACACTGATGGGAGGAGCTACAATGCAAGGTGCCCATCAGGACTAACTAACATTCATACCCATTCATAAACAATAGGCAAAGCCTATGGGTGCAATTGGTAACTGTCTTGCCAAAGGACACATTGACATGACTTAGCCCTCTGAGGCAAATTTGTGATGTTGGGCTATAATAAATAAATAAAATTGAAAACTAGCAGGGCCAGGAATCAAATTGCTAATCCTCAGATCGAAGGACAGCCCTGAGCCACAGTCGTCTAAGTAGATGGCTATATTGTCATCTAGCCTAATTTACTTTAGCTAAAGAGCAGCTGGGGCTCATGGGAATGCCATTGAATTTGCAGGTATTTGGTCATAAACTACAGTATTGGATAAAATATAATTTCTAGCAACACCCAAACCAGTCATTCAACAACCTCAGTTTGATATGTTGACCACTGAGTCATCCACTAGAGCATTGGGGGTTCAGGGCCTTACAAAACAATTCAAATCTGGAGGGAATATGAATGTCTGAAACCAAATTTCTTGAAATTCCATTGAATAGTTTCCTGAGATATTTCATTCAAAATCATAAATTTTAACCTTGTGCTGGAGGGAAAGTCGGGATAAACAAAGTCATGCAGATACATCTGTCTACAACTGCCATGATGAATCTGACAATGTTATAGAAGTGCAATGCTAAAATACTAAATGTACTCTTTTCATCATTTGCCTGATTAATGCTCTAAATTGGTCAGTGTTTCCAGTCTTTCACGTATGCTCTGCCAGCATCATTGCGTGCCCACCTGCTTCAAGTCCACAACCTTCGTGCCCCTCCCAAAGAAAAACACTGTGACCTGCCTGAATGACTATTGGCACTCACCCCAATTGTGATGAAGTGTTTCGAGAGAATAGTCATGACCCACATTAAGAAGACCATCCCAGACACCATAGACCCGCTGCAGTTTGCGTATAGCCAGAACCGGTCCACTGACGATGCAGTCAACGTCATCCACACAACCCTCACGCACTTAGAGGGCAAGGACACTCTTCATAGATTTCACCTCAGCATTCAATACAGTTATCCCACACAAACACTCTTGGTCTGACAACTGCTCTCTGCAACTAGGTGCTGAACTTTCTCTCATGTAGACCCCAATCAGTCAGAGTTGGCAACCCCACATTGGACACAAGAATTGTGTGCACAGGGACCCCCCAGGGCTGTGTACTGAGTCCCCTGCTGTACACCCTCTTCGCATACGACTGTGTGGCCTCCCATGAAAACACCAGCATCATCAAGTTTGCGGATGATACGACGGTCATACGACGTATGATGCGGATGATACGACGGTGGAGGAACTGGTGTCGGGATAATAATCTCTCCTTGAACGCAGACAAGGAGATGATTATTGTCCAAGGAGGAAGAGGGTGCAGCACGCACCACTTTGCATAGGTGGGACAGAGGTGGAAAGGGTGGAAACCTTTGAATTCCTCAGAACGCACATCAGCGAGGACCTCACCTGGTTCTGCAGTGTGTTATTTTAGTTGTGTGTGTGTGTGTGTGTATATATATACACACACACACACACACACACACGTATATATATATATATATATATATATACACACACACACACACACACACACACACACACACACACGTGTATACACATATATGTACACATATATATATACACACATATACTGTATATATATATATATATACATGTATGTATATATATATATGTGTATATGTGTATATATATATTGTGACGTCTTAAAGGCAGTAGTAGCCACACCATCGAAATTTCTTGTTCTTCTCCCTCTTCCGTACAAAACTTTGGACCGTAACTAGTCGCGCGGCGTTGCCAGCACATGCGTCAAAATACATCAAAAAATGCGGCTTGCATCGGGAATCGGGTGCTATGACTTTTCTAAGAGATTCGACTGGGCGTTTCCTCGAAAAACGGCGAGAATTTGTCCCATTGACTTGAATGGGGTTTCGGAGCAAAAAAACACTCATCTTTGTGCGCATGGTGACTCGCCATACATTAACGTATATAAATGATTTCAAGTTTAAAACGTTAACAAAGAATTTATTTGCCCAATTGGGCATTTTTTGATAGCTAGCACAGTTTTCATGTCATCATTGTTGAAGTTTAGGAAAATCTTCAGACCATTTCAGAGTTTACAATGGGTGTGTATGGCGCAGGTTAGAGTGGTGATGTCATCGCTAGAGCACGGAGGAGCTTCAGACTCTTACCAAAAAAATTGTATTTTGCCATTCACTCCACAATGTTCACTCTTGAGGCATAATGTATACATATAGACATAGGAAATGTTGTCTTTTGTCGATTTGAATCCATAGATTCACACATTTGTTTGAATCCGCCTGATTGTGAGAGGAAGTCCACCGCTCTTCTCCATTAAGCCCCATGTTAAATCTGACCACAATTTTCTCCCATTAAGCAAACGTGGGCACTTTCTGAACTAAAATTACGCTCTCATTTATAAATCTCTACTAGGGTTGCAAAATTCCGGGAATATTCAAAGTTGGAAACTTTCCACGGGAATAAACGGGAATTAACGGGAATTAACAGGAATAAACTGGAAATGTTGGGGTAATTTAACTGTATTTACCTTGTCATAAGCAGACATGCATGCAAACATTTATAATACAACTTTTAAAAATGACATTTTTAACTTTTTTGACATTTTGTGAGTAGAACTGTAGTGTGATAAATTGCCCAACTCGCGCTTGTTGATGGACCCCGAAAGCCACGAATAATCGAGGTGATGGTGTACTTTTGTGTGGACATACATACGTCCTACTCTCACTGCTGTAAAAAGTTAGTCTACTGTAAACAAATAAACTTGGTATTAAAATGAACATGGCTTCAGTTTACCAAGTAATCAATATGCTAGGTAATGACAAACAGTGTTGGGAAAGTTCACTTTCTACATGAACTAGTTCAGTTCATAGTTCATAATTCAAAATGTTGAACTAAGTTCACAGCTCCAAAAAATGAACTAGTTCAGTTATTTTTTTCAATATGTTGCGAGCTATAATTGAAATCTCTATCTGTCTGCAATACCGCTCTTGGCCTCTACGCAACTCGGCGCTCTCACACTTGCCAGACATAGGGCTGAAACGTTCAGACGCAACACTGATGACAAAGACGTTCAAAAACAACAGAATGTTCCCAACCAGCTGCATTCAGGGTCCAGCTGAGCTAGGCGTGCATAGTCTTGTTCTCAACTACATTTAAGTTCCCTGTTATATGCTTTTGCAAAAAAACTTAGGCACATTTTTTTTTTCAAAATTCCCAAAATTCACGAGCGGAAACTTTGTGGAAACTTTCCGGAAATTTACCGAAAAATGTCCTCCCCTTTGCAACCCTAATCTCTACAAATATTTAAGTACACAGAAACGTTCACAAAAGTATTGTGCTTCTCCTGATCCTGACATTTTTGCAATGGGAGTCATAGTTTTTTGTCAAATACAATAGTTTACAATAGAAGGGTTATTTTCGCTAAATCCACAGTCCATCTCCCTCGAATAATCTGTCTGCCACTCAGTGACACAGGTGCTTCAAATTAGCTAATCAGAGCAGTCTCACACACACACACATTCTGATATACAGGCATAGAGAGACATACACATATACTTATTTTAGATACATAGAGAGACATACACATATACTTATTTTAGATACATAGAGAGACATACAAGCGTTAAGATCTGGTCTGCCCTTCACCCTGGTGCCCCAGTCACCATGGTAACCAGTGACCTCTGTCTATTAAGCAATAGCTGCTCTCAAGTCCATCACAAATACAGAAATGACTCCTCAATAACCCCATTGACACAGCTCTCTACCGGTAATACATATATATTGTGACTTCTTAAGGCAGTAGTCGCCACACCATCAAAATTTCTTGCGAAATTGTCTAGTTCATGATGCTGTTGTGTCTGCAGTAATGAGCTCACAGACCCTCGGGGAGAGAATCCAAGGACAATGAAAAGAGCAGGTGTGTTGGGAATACTCCAAGAGAGACTTCTTAAGCATACTTCTGACTTGCTGCTTAACCACTCCAAAGGAGACCGGAGTGTACACACACAAACACACAGCAGGGATCACTGAAGTACATTTAACACTGGAACAGCGTACTCGGTTCATAGATGTATGTTCTTACTGTATGTGATTAACTGTATGTGATTAACAGGTAGGAGTAATGATTCATGTGTTAATGTAACAACTCTTCTCTCATGCAATGTGTTCTGAAATGGTTCAACAGATATTTGCTTCAGATGTACATTCAAGTATCTTTTATGTCATTGTCGTCAACATCTGTAGCATATGTACCAATAAACACTCATTTCTGGTCACATAAACACAAATGCTGGTGTTTCATAAACACATTATTTTGCCTAAACTATCCACCAAAACTACTTTTGGAATAAAGTTTAGAAGAGAAAAAGACCAGTCAGTTGTTAATTCATGCTGTATTTTATACGTGTTAACACCTCAACGCGTTCCCCAAACAACATTTGGCGGATTATGATATTATAAGCTTTATCATCAGAGAACCATAAAGTGGTATCCTAATCGCTGAATTCCCACTGTATCAATAATTAACAATCACATCATCCATGTTGAAGAAGTGGTCCAATGTTGGATTGGTTTTCTTTGCAGAGAGCCCCTCCGGCTAACAGCATGTCTCACACATGTTCTTCACGCTAAAATCATCCAATAAATCTTTGCAGCAATCGTAGACATCTGAAAGTCTGGCACGCTCTCTGTGCATTAAAAGCTGTGCTCCAACTTTAACTGCCCACAATACAACACAGGTGGTCTTTAATGTTCATTCCATCTTCTTTTCACTTGTTGGAATTCCCACTTCTTCATCTTTGTTACATGGACCTCTTCAGCCAAACCCTGATGTGATAGCAGATGGGTAAATGGTGAAGATTCAAATGTTGTGACATGTTGTTTGAGTAAAGCAGAGCAGAGCAAATGTATTGATCAAGAACAGAGGATTATGTGAAAGGATATAATCTGGTGGCGCAACATTGATGAGATCCCAGACCACACAACAGTTTTTACTGGAACTGCTTTATACCAAAGAAATAGGCAGAGATAATGAATAAACTCCATTGTGTTGGCGCATAAACAGAAATTACAGAGCCAGTTATCTTAAAACCTGAACCAACAAAACCAAAAGGGCGCACTCGGAGCAACACTACAGAGAAGTGAGATTACTACTAACCCAATATTTCCAAACTGTGAGGTGCGCCCCTCTAGTGGGGCACAGTGGTATTACAGGTGGGGCAATGGGAAATGCAGATTATTTTCCTTTCAAGAACTTTATTGACTTCACATATTATAAAAGTACAAAGTACACGGACATACAACTAAATCATGAAAAAATACATGGCTAAATGCCTGTACTTTCGTGTAAATGTTAACGTTACGCCGTTAACATGTTACGCTTGCGCGATGGCCAAGATTCTTGCCGACTCGCCTAATCCTCCGTGTGGTCGGCTTTTCTGCTGTTGCGTCTCTCAAAACAGAATACAGATTTAAGCTTAACTCTTCCGACCCGGCCGATGCGAGGCTACGCTTTGACAGTGTCTACGTTTTTTAAAATATTCATATCTTCGCAATAATATATCGCAGAAATAAGGTTTGACGTCTACCGAAAAGAGGTACCGGAAGGCTTCCGCTGCCTTCCGCCTGCAACATTTTACCATGATTCAGACAAGAGATAGGGACGAGGACGACAGGAGCGTCAGACCCTGAAGGCTTCGACTCCTGTGACCAAGAGAAATAGTTACAGTTAGAAGGGATCCATTTGAAGATGGGTAAGTGTATTTAGCTACTAATCTTGGTGTTGCAATTGCATATTTACGCTAGCAGAGTGAGCACATTTATTTAGCCACCAGCCACCAACACCAGCCACCAGCACCTACGCTGTCGTGGAAGACTGACAACGACGCGGACACTGCTCACCAGGTACACAGCTCAGCTGCACCCGTGTACACCCGTTGTGTACACCAGGTTTATTACAGAGATTATCAATTGGGCTGGAATTTAAGTTATCATGTAGGTTTTTTGTATTTTGTGTATTCAGAAATCAACTGTGACAGTCATACCATTACAAATATATTTGAATATATTTGATAAAGACAACCATTTAGAGGTTGGAAAAGATTAATGCAGCTCAGCCAACTAATCCAAAATGTGTGGCAAAAAATATATTTTGTCTGTAAATAGCTTTGCCTCAAGGTCAAGCCTCACCTAGACTTAACGGAATGAAGGACCAATGGGTTTGAGGCAGAACTAGATATCTTTGTAAATAGAAAAGTAATACACAGCTGTCCAGAAAAAGTGTTATTGGAATTTCATTATTTTAGTTTCTGCAGTTATTCAAAATATTCAGTGTAGATGATGGTTGGTTATCTCTGTAAGTGATTCTGACTGATAGCGAGGCTCACTGTGTGTGATACACAGACTGACTAAGGCCAATCAGTGCCGAGGGAACAGCCGACTAAAATAATGAAATGAACAATCAGAGATGTAATGGCGTGCAGTGGGGACGTGTCTGGCAACTGGTTCTGAGGCAGTGTAAGCTAGCTTTAATTGGTGGCTGGAGAGATTGACAGAGCAGATGGACCGTGCCTTCACAGCAGAGGCCCAGGTTCACAAGTTCACAAAGATGAGAAGAGCATGACTGTGTTATGTATGTTGAAGCCCAGCTAATATATGTTTTGCTCCTGATTTTCAGAGACACAGGGATAAGAGTAGTTTTAGGTCCTTTAAAGAGTGATACTGACACCCTGCCAAGTCTTCCCGATCTTCAGTCAGTTGTCTCCACTCACGCCCAGCCAGAACTTAAGTCGTCACCGGACTCCTGTCCTGACTTGTGGTTATTCAGTGGCGGCTGGTGACAATTTCTTTTATGATGTAGGGCCATCTAATCCATTTTAGCAAACATCCCAGTGTAGGGGACTAGGGGTCGAATGCACGAGGCCCCTTTAAGAGAAGGGGCGTAACCCGGGTGACGACGCACGCGGTTTCACTCAAGCTGCCGGAGTTTTGGGAGTCACAAGCATCGGTGTGGTTTGCTCAAACGGAAGCGCAGTTCGCCCTTAGAGACATTACAGCGGACGCAAAGTACTACTATGTCGTGGCGGCCCTCGGCAGTTCGACAGCAGGCAGAGTGGTGAGCATTCTGGAAGATCCGCCAGAGAGAGACAAGTACGTGGTTTTGAAAAGCATGCTGTTGAAGATTTTCGGGCTGTCGGACCCTGAGCGGGCTCGCCGGTTGCTTGCGCTGAGCGGCCTCGGCGACAGCAAGCCGTCGGAGCTAATGGACAAGATGTTGGCTTTGCTAGGAAGACACAAGCCAGACTTTCTGTTCATGGAACTCTTTTTGCAGCAGCTACCGCTGCAGGTGCGGGCCGCTTTGGCCAACACCGCGATCACCGACTGTCGGGAGTTGGCTGAGGAGGCCGATAAGTTTTTTCTGGCTGGCCAACAAAGCTACACGGCGGCGCTGAGGCCAGCTCAAGCAGCGGCATGGCAGCCGGGGGAGACGACGGTCGTCGCCGCAGCGGCAGCAGCGAGCCAACAGCAGAGATCTACCGGCCTGTGTTATTACCATGCAAGGTTTGGGCCGAAAGCTACGAGGTGCCGTTCCCCATGCAGTTTCGGTGGGACGGGAAATGCCAGGGCCGGCGCTCAGTAACGGCCATGAGCGTCGGTTGGGAAGGCAGGCTGTTGTTCATTCAAGACAACGTTTCCGGGCGCCGCTTTCTCTGCGACACGGGGGCGCAGAGGAGCGTGGTGCCTGCATCGCGGGTGGACATGCTGACAGGCGGGCAGGGTCCCCCCCTAGAAGCCGCGAACGGTACCCCCATACGCACTTTTGGGACACGGTGCCTGGAGCTGGAGTTTATGGGGCAGCGTTTCAGTTGGGACTTTGTCACTGCCAAAATTGCCGTTCCCCTGCTGGGCGCGGATTTTCTGTGCGCTTATGGGTTATTGGTGGACGTCAAAGGCCGCCGCCTGATAAATGCTGTGACTTTTTGTTCTTACCCATGTACGCTAAGTGGAACGGGCTCTACCAGGTTGACTAGCATGCTGACAGCGGCTGAGGAGTTTCTGCAGCTGCTGGCCAAGTTCCCGGACCTCACGCAGCCCACCTTCTCGTCCTCCACGGTCAAGCATGGGGTGGAGCATCACATCTCTACCACCGGCCCACCGGTACATGCACGGGCCCGGCGCCTGGACCCGGCAAAGCTCACCATCGCCAAGGCCGAGTTCGAAAACATGGAGCGCCTGGGTATTGTTCGCCGCTCTAACAGTCCATGGGCTTCACCCCTGCATATTGCACCAAAGCCTGGGGGTGGGTGGCGCCCGTATGGTGATTACCGCCGGCTTAACGAAGCAACAGTCCCGGACCGCTACCCGGTTCCACATATTCAAGACTTTTCTGCCCACTTGGCGGACAGTGTGGTGTTTTCGAAGGTCGACCTGGTGCGAGGTTACCACCAGGTGCCCGTGCAGCCGCCAGACGTTCCCAAGACGGCGGTGATCACTCCGTTCGGCCTGTTCGAGTTCCTGAGGATGCCGTTTGGCCTTAAAAATGCAGCACAGACTTTTCAACGCCTGATGGACACGGTATTGAGGGACCTGCCGTTCCTGTTTGTGTACCTGGACGACATCCTGGTGGCCAGTTCGTCAAGGGCCGAGCATATAGCTCACCTACGGATATTGTTCGACCGTCTCAGCCAGCACGGGTTGATCATCAACCCGGCTAAGTGCCAGTTTGGATTAACCACCATGGACTTTCTGGGACACCGCATCACGGAGGACGGGGCGGTTCCCCTCCATTCAAAGGTGGAGGCGGTGAGTAACTTTGCACGCCCACTAACAGTGAAGGCCCTGCAGGAGTTTTTAGGGATGGTAAATTTTTACCATCGCTTTATTCCCCGAGCAGCGCAGTTGATGCGGCCACTGTACGAAGCCTTGAAGGGCAAGGCCAGCAGGCAGGCGGTGGACTGGAACGAAGAGAGGGAACGGGCGTTTGTGGACGCCAAAAGGGCTCTGGCAGACTCAACGATGCTGGCACACCCGTCACCTAAAGCTCCCATCGCCATCACCACAGACGCTTCGGACTACGCGGTGGGCGCGGTGCACGAACAGTGGGTGAAGGGGGCATGGCAACCGCTCGCTTTCTTCAGTCGGCAGTTGCGCCCGAATGAACGAAAGTACAGCACTTTCGATCGGGAGCTCCTCGGCCTTTTTCTGGCCATTCGGCATTTTCAATTCTTGCTGGAGGCCCGGCAGTTCACCGCGTTTGTGGACCACAAGCCGCTGACATTTGCCATGGCAAAGAGAGCCGAACCATGGTCCGCGCGCCAGCAGCGCCAGCATATCGGAGTTTACTACAGATCTGCGGCATGTCGCGGGCAAAGAAAACCTGGTTGCGGACTGTCTCTCCAGGGCCATCGCCGGGGCCGTCCAGTTGGGGGTGGACTATGACAAGATGGCCGCACAGCAGGTTGCAGACCCGGGAGTTCAGGAATTGAGGACGGCAGAGACGGGGCTGCGATTGGAGGATGTTCCATTTGGCGAGGCTGGCACAACTCTCCTGTGTGACGTCTCCACAGGCCAGCCACGGCCGGTGGTTCCCGACTGTTGGAGGCGACCGATTTTTGAGGAGATACATGGTCTGTCACACCCTGGCAAGCGGGCATCTCAGAAATTGGTGGCAGCCAAGTTCGTTTGGCACGGGCTGAAAAAGGATGTGCGAAAGTGGGCCAGGACATGTGTGGTGTGCCAGCTTGCCAAGGTCCACCGTCACATAAAAGCCCCGTTAGCGCAGTTCTCGGTACCAGAGAGGAGGTTTGATCATGTGAATGTGGACTTAGTCGGGCCTTTGCCCCCATCCCGGGGTTTCACACATCTCCTCACTATGGTGGACCGAACCACTCGCTGGCCAGAAGCTGTTCCGTTGTCGTCAACAACGGCGGATGAGGTGGCTCGGGCTTTTATTCAGACCTGGGTCGCCAGGTTCGGAGCCCCAGCTGACGTCTCCTCGGACCGAGGCCCACAGTTTACCTCAGAGCTTTGGAATGCTGTTGCAGGAAGCCTGGGGGTGAAGCTCCATCGCACCACGGACTACCACCCGCAGGCTAATGGTTTATGCGAGCGGTTCCATCGCTCTATGAAAGCTGCCCTCCGTGCCAGCCTCAAAGACGGCGGGTGGGTGGATAGGCTTCCATGGGTCATGTTGGGCCTGAGGACAGCCCCCAAGGACGATCTGCAGGCTTCATCTGCCGAGCTTGTGTATGGACAGCCGCTGCGGGTCCCAGGGGAGTTTATCCCCGAAGTAACCGACCCTTGGTCTGCGACCCAGCAGCGGGATGCGCTCCTGGAAAAAGCCAGGCTGTTCAGACCGGTGCCCACGTCGCAGCACGGCCTTCCCCGGTCGTACGTCCCGTCCAGCCTCAAGTCAGCGGAGTACGTGTTTGTTCGCCAGGACTGCCACCGTGGAACCTTTCAGCCCCCCTACGTCGGGCCATTCCGGGTGCTGGAGACTGGGGACAAGACCTGCAAGATCGATATGGGCGGCCGGCTGGAGTACGTGTCGGTGGACCGCCTTAAACCGGCGCATCTGGACCTGGACCAACCGGTAGGGTTGGCTGAACCCCCACGGCGCGGGCGGCCTCGTGCCCTCCCGCCTCCCCATGGCAAGACCGGGAGGGTTCCCTCAACGGGGGTCCTGCCCCCGGCGCCAGAGACACGGAGTCGGGCTGGTCGGCTGGTTCGGGCCCCGAGGTTTCTGGGGGGCTAGGTGAATTCTGGGGGGAGGCATGTAGGGGACTAGGGGTCGAATGCACGAGGCCCCTTTAAGAGAAGGGGCGTAACCCGGGTGACACGAGGGGGTTAAAGGGCACCAGGAAGTGAAAGTGTGATATGTGGTTGGGAGGTAAATAAACGGCCGCAACCTACGGCCAAAAGGAATACTCGCCTTGTCGTTTGTTTACTCGCTCCTACACCAGTATGATTCAATGCAAAAAAAGGTATCACGCATTACTACTTTGTGGTTAAATATTTAATATTTATTCCAACACGTATAATAAGGACATCTTATTCATACAATTCAGTATATTAATATATCATGTCGCATACCCCTACGAAAGATAGTCCTGCACTTGACTGATTACTGACTTGACTGATTACTTAAGGAAGAAATAGTGGAAAAAGTTGAATAAAGATGTGCAGAACAATAGTTGGACTGCTTAAGCATTCCAACTAATGAAGACCACAGACATCAGATAGTATCAGTCCTTCCTCTGCCCTCCTGTCTGCTTTGTCTCAGCCAGTAGAGAAGTTTACAACAAACTAAGGTAAACCGTTAGACTACAGACAGATGGCTTCTGTTTTTGCTTCCCACTGGGCATTTTTATGTTGAAAAGATGCTTACTATGGCCTCCATTGAAAAGACTTTCAAAAATAGCGTTCAAGTATAGAGTATATTTCAACGTAATTAATAATTTGTTAACCTCTATATTGTGCGAATAACAGTATATTGTCATTTCAGAGGCTAAAAAGCCAATATTGCAAATCCCGGTGAAATATGGTCTAAACGTGAACGTTTAATCAACGTCTTCAAATAGTCGGTGAAAACATTTTTTGTTTGAACCACTTTTAAATGTCATTTGAACCTTCAAAATGCTCACAGTAAAATATGCACACTGTTCAGATTTAAGGCAGCAGAGACACCAGTACTTTAGTGTAATTCTACAGTATTCATACTGTGAAATTACTTGACAGCCTATTACTGTAAAAGTAGAATACAGTATATTTCAGAATGTTTTTCAATCTACAGTAAAATACTGGCAGCAGAGATGTCAGCAATATACTGTAATTCAACAGTAGACGCTGTTGAGTGAACAATCAAAACTTAACCTGGAATAAAACAGTTTGGCTGAATACCAAGGTAGCTAATACAGAGGAAATAAGGGTTTAACCTAAAAAATAATTATGTGAGGTACATTTGTAGTTTCTCAAAAAGTTGTTTAAAATATCTATTTTTACTTTAATTATCATTAAGAACATTTAGAAAAGATATGCATCATCAGTAACAGTTGTAAAAACAAACGATACTATTACCTAACTATTATTAGGTAGACTTGTGTTTTACATCTTAAAAATAGTGCTGTGAGGTAGATGCAGTCCTGCTCGTGTTTACATCTTAAAACCCTCAACATATGTACTATATAGAAACACTAACTATTTACTATGTTTACACAATGTGCAGTTTCAGTTTTTCAAGAACACTTTTTCAGAACGAGAACAAAATATGTTCTCTGTATGTATGTACCATGTACTCTTTACCAGTGCATGCTTGTGTGTTGCATCGTGCACAGTAATACTGAACAGCTGATCTGATCTGAGCTGTCTCTCTGTCTTTTTGCAGTGTAAGGTGGGTAAGTCCAAAGGGGGTAGGTCCTTAGTGTTCATTGGTTAGTTTCACACAAAATGTCAACGGACACACAAATCGACAAATCACGGTGAAAGGTGGAGCTTGACACAAACGTCACAGGCTCAGAGCTCCTGTGTGTATCACGTACGATCTCACAGAACAAGGACACGGAAGTGCAGAGTCTGGAGCGTCCAGCTAAATCTGGACCATATTTTTGTGCCGTTTTTTCGCGGAGCTATTAATAGAAACATCGCATAAACATTGTACCCTGCGGATCCACGGTACAAGACCCAGAAGTGTTAAAGGAGTCCTGTGAGGTAGGTGCACGAGGAAGAGTGTTGGTGGTTGTGAACAGTCCTAATTTATAGAGGAATCTTCTGGGTGTCGGGTCTCCGGCCTTCTCTGAGGGAAGTTCCCCCAGTTAAGAGGTCCGTCAACAAAATTGAGCCAAATTGATGGTTAAAATACAAATGATTGATATAAAAAAATATACCAAACACAATTACAGATTGAATAACGCTTTGAAGTATGACAAAGAATATTCCGCGGAACAGGGCCTTAAATACATCCCACAGTTGTCTATAGTCAGTTCGATAGTTTGCTAGAAAAGCCATACATTTTCTCAAGTTTTGTCAATTTAGAAAGTCCTCCTCTTCCTGCTCCTCTTCAGACGGTCCTTAGGGGGTCCAGTTTTATTCTGCATCCCCCTCTTTATCGCACCTCACATTCCTGAGCGTGTCCTCTCATACTGATCTACTGATCGTTATCTGACTTTCTACCTTACTTGCATCATACATTCAAATAATTCTATCCGCTAAACTCTCATAATATATTCAGTGTTATTTCTTCTAACGAGACCTAACGGAGATAGCTGACTACAGCTATGAACGGTGGGTAATCAACTGTTGTCCCTGTCCCGGGAGTTACTGTCACACACCGTCCCACTCAATACGCGGCGCGTTCATACGTCCACCATGTGTGGACAGCAGACGCCCACTCCGCCACACGGCACCACCACGAGCATGGAGGGAGGTCCCACGGGGCACGTGGACCGACACACGAAGCCACTTCAACAACCAGCGGACTCCCCCGCCGAGCAACACACAATTATGCAGCGCCTGGAGGTTGGACGCCTGGAGGTTGGACGCCTGGAGGTTGGAGGCGTCTCTACACGTTTTCGCTACACATGAAAACACATGAAGCTCTAGCGTAAGTTAGTAATCTGCATTGAAGAGGCATTCATTCATCCAGAAGGAGAGAGAGAAGAGGAAAGAGGAGCTCAGGGTATCCTAAGATGTCCCCCAGCAGTCTAAACCTATAGCAGCACTTCTGAAAATTCGAGGAGGCGGGGGGACTGTCTGACGGAATCACGGGGTGAGAGCCCTCGTGAATCGCGAGGGGAGTTGTCTGACTCTCCCTCTCCTGACGGAGCCAGCCCTAACTATAAACCTGAGCCAGCCCTAACTATAAGCGCTAAAGTACCATATTACCCCACTAGAGAGCTCATAGTACCATATTACCCCACTAGAGAGCTCATAGTACCATATTACCCCACTAGAGTGCTCATAGTACCATAATACCCCACTAGAGAGCTCATAGTACCATATTACCCCACTAGAGTGCTCATAGTACCATAATACCCCACTAGAGAGCTCATAGTACCATATTACCCCACTAGAGTGCTCATAGTACCATAATACCCCACTAGAGGGCTCATAGTACCATATTACCCCACTAGAGTGCTCATAGTACCATAATACCCCACTAGAGAGCTCATAGTACCATATTACCCCACTAGAGTGCTCATAGTACCATAATACCCCACTAGAGAGCTCATAGTACCATATTACCCCACTAGAAAGGTTCAAGGAGTCTTAAAAAGTAGAATGGGAGTCAGAGCTTTCAGTTATCAAGCTTCTCTTGGAACCAGCTTCCACTTTTAGTCCGGGGAGCAGACACAGTCACCTCATTTAAGAGTAGATTTAAGACTTTCCTCTTTGATAGCGCTTATAGTTAGGGCTGGCTCGTTTGCCCTGAATGTGCTCCAACTACTGCAGCATAATCCATTAGTGTCTTAGAGAAGCAGCGTTGAATTGTCACTATTACAACAGTGTAACTTACTAAATATTGATTTTAAATTGTTGCTTTTGAACTCAGATCAAAGCAGTCATTTAGTGTCTGTACTGCTTGGTAAACTCTATTCAGAGATGTTGACTCTCTGCCACTGAAACTCAAACATGAAGCGAGTGGTGCGAGTGTGGCTTGCCTGTCCACACCCAGCTGACGCCTTCCCCTTATGATTGCCAGTGACTCAACTGGGAATAAGGCTCTTAAAGAGTGACACTGAAAAGGGATTTCTTCAGCAGGGTTCAACAGGTCAATACATCAAGGAGCCAGGGGTGTGTTGGGCTCTTCATGGGCCATACATCACTGACATTGACAGTGGATAGAATAGGCTGTGAGATGCACTGGGAGCCATTCACTCAGTCAGTTCTTGAATTTGCAGTGCACCTTTGTCCCCTCTTTGCCTGCTCCTTCACAACAGCACAACAACCACGAGCATAGAAACGTGCCCATAGCAGTACCACCTCATCAGTCATGGTGGCAACAGCCAACCATGGGCATGACAGCAGACCACTGAACAAATTGGCATTGTGGATGGAAATGCAGAGGTATGCATGAGGTATGTTTTTTTTTTTACAAAACTGAGATCACATCTCTCTTGGTCTTAACACCGTCATCCCAGACATCCTTCGCTATAAACTCACCCAGCTCAATGTCCCAGCCTCCAGCTGTCAATGGATCACAAACTTCCTGAAACACCAGTGCTAAATGGTCAAGGTGGATCACAAGGTTTTCGGTTTCTGGAATCCGCCATCTGCTCAGCTTTGTTGCGATTGTTTTGAGCTGTTATATCTATTTAATGCAAGTACATTGAGCGCAACACAAAAAAAGAATCAAATCCCCTGTAACTTCCCACTTACATGGTATAAAGCTGATTCTAAAAGCTTTAAAAAGTATTCAATGAAATTGTCTAACTCCATACAGTTTGCAGCACATGCTTAGTCATCATTCTTCAGGTATAAACCTGATGAATGATGATTATTATAATACATAAACACTTATGTTAGAAAGAAAGTCATGGGCATTAAAATGTCTCAGAAAGCTGAACAACATAGCCGATGCCACCCCATCTCTGGTAATGATGATTATGCTGATAGAGTCCAACAGGGTCCTTGCAGGTGTACCTTAACACAATATGTTACCCAGTTTGTTCAGTGGCAGCTGATAATACCAGTTCATTTATTGGTTCTTATTTAAACACAGAGTGGCTGTTACATTCATTCAAAATTGGATGGATAATTTGGTCATGTTTCCGTAAAATGTTGAAGTTGGCAGGTGTACCTTACTGGATTTCTATTTAGTGTCTATTATTATTATTATTATTATTATTATTATTATTATTATTATTATTATTATTATTATTATTATCTACTATTTTTATTTTGCTTATTGGATGTATTGTTCCATAAGGCATCCTGCCTTAAATTTGTGAAATCAAATGGCAGTTCTGCTAGACTATCAGGCATGATTATTTACTCATGTTAACCTTTATTTTAAACAATATATGTTTTAACCTTCTAATCCCTGGGCCTCTGGTTCAGGCCCTTGCTTGAAAATGATGAACCAAAATTAAATAGAGAAAATCCCCACAGCAGCAAGGTCTATTTGAATAATCTTGGTATCATTAGAAAGGTAACATTTGTTCTACAGATGTATTAGCATCAGGATATATGCTACTGTGCATATGTTAATGCTCATATGTTAATGCCCCTCATTTAAGAGTAGACTTAAGACTTTCTTCTTTGATAGTGCTTATAGTTAGGGCTGTTTCAGGCTTATAGTTAGGGCTGGCTCAGGTTTGCCCTGGTCCAGCCCATAGATATGCTGCTATAGGCCTAGACTGCTGGGGGACATCTTAGGATACACTGAGCTCCTCTTCTCTTCTTCTCTTCTTTCTCTCCTTCTGGATAAATTGTCTCTTCAATATTTTGCACAATTCAAACAATAAAACAAAACAAAAATCATAACAGAAACAAAAAATGAATATCACAGTGCAGGAAGAGACAAAAAACCAACTGGGCTTATTTGAAGCCTCCACCTATAATATTTAAAATTTTACAAAATTACAAACATAAATTGAAATATACATAAGAAAGACAACAAAAGAAAGAAAGAAGAGAAAGAAAAATAATGTAATCATGTCAAGTCTGTGTGTGAGTGTGTGTATGCATGTGTGCATGTGTGACCGTGAAAGTCAGCATAGCTTGAGTTTGTTCAGGGATATTGGATTAAACCTCTGTGGCAATTTCTAAGCAATGGTAACTAAAAATGTCGATATAACAGCTAAAACAAGAAAAGAAAAAAAGAGAAAAAAAAACACCAATACATAACAAACTCTTTACGAAACAGCAATTAGACTTTCTTTTAGGCAATTAGAGACATTTCTTTGTGAGGTGGGAAAAGTTATTCCATAACTTGGTTCCCCTAAATCTAATAGAGAATTGACCTCTGCTAGTCAGTAATTTTGGAGGATGAAGATGTGAAGATTGACGAGTTGAGTGAGAATGAATCTGAGAATTGACTATGAAGAAGGTCTTGAAATGATCAGGAATATTTCCTTCACCTAAAAGTGTTTTATACATGAAAATGCAAGTTAAAGAAATATTAATGTTATAAATAGTAAGAATCTGCAGTTTGTGAAATAAAGGAGCAGCTGAGATGTGAGACTGTGATCGTGTTGCAATCCTAACAAAACGATTCTGGAGAAACAACATTTTTTTCAGAGAAGTAGGAAAAGTACTTGCCCAAACTATTATATACTAACATATTACAATAAGAGAGATAAGGATAAATTAAACTGTAATAAAGAATAAGGAGACAGTTTGCAGAAACAAGATGTCTAACCCTCCTTATAATTCCAATGGATTTGTTTATTTTTCTACTAACACAGTCAATATGTATACTCCAACTTAAACTTTCATCAATGATAACTCCTAAAACTGTTAACATTACTAACTCTACTTTCTTTGTCCATGGATTCATGCTGCCTGGAACTGGTCCTGCCTGCTGTCATGGCCCTGCTGATGGAACCAGTCCTGCCTGCTACCATGGCCCTGCTGATGGAACCGGCCTGGAAACGGTCCTGCCTCCTGCCATGGCCCTGCTGATGCCCCTGATTGCTTCTGTCCATCCGGGGAGAGGGATCCTCCTCTGTTGCTCTCCCTCAGGTTTCTTCCCCTTTGTTCCCTGTGAAAGGGTTTTTACTATCTTTATTTGGGGGAGTTTTTCCTGATACGATGTGAGGTCCTGGGACAGGGATGTTATGTGTACAGATTGTAAAGCCCTCCGAGGCAAACTTGTATTTGTGATGTTGGGCTATATAAAATTAATTGAATTGAGTTAATGGAGATTGAACATAGAAGTTGTTGTTTAGGCGGAATCTTTAGACTGGCTATTTGGGTTCAATTGTGCCATTAGAAATGTTCTCAGGTAACTTTAAAACTTATTTTATTTCCATCAAAATGCAACTTTGTTTCGATAAATCAATCAAGAATGAATGAGGTGGAGAAAGCCTGTAACCTGCTCCAAAGAGAGAACAAAGATCTGAGAGAGAGAATGGAAAGGTTAGAAAATGTCAGCTGAAAATTCAATATCAGATCTTGACACAGATGTGGAAAAAGGACATCCTGTAGAATTCATGAAATCGGTCCTGAAAGAGGTAATTAAAGATCTTCCTAGAGTTGGGCGTGGCTGTAAGAGTGGATGCTTTAACATCAGGCAGAAATAAAACATGGTCTGATCAATCCAAAGCAAAGTGAGGAGATAACGTAATGAGTGAACTAAGAGGGGCCAGTAAGCACTCAGACTTATAAATGAAAAAAAACAAACTGATCTTATTACCTAAAACTGGCAAAAGGACAATGATGAAATGAGTTATGGATAAATTACAATTGACAATGCACGAATGAAGGAACCTGAAATAATATACTTTAAAAAGCTTCCTTTTGAAACTGCAGCTTATAACGTACTTTATACAATTAATACAACATACTTCATGTATTAAAAAACATATAATTTGCAATCTTAACACAGTGGCCTGATTTTAATTTATTTTGTTGAAGCCATTATATATTTCGATAAAGGTTGAACAATATAAACAGTCTCCCCTGTTTGAATGCAGATGCTAACTGTAATTGCCGTTGCCCAAAAGCATTGAACTGAAAAAAACCTTGTCTTTGAAATGTATTCCTGGAAATGTTGGAAGCAAAACTGCATCATAAAGAATCCAAGAGCTGAATCACAATCCAGGAAAAGCTGCAAGCTAAACGATTTTAACGTAATAGTAGTACAAGTAGTAGTAGTAAAAATAACTGAAAACATTTGGAAATTTCACATGACTTTCCTGAAAAAAATTTAATGCCCAAAAGCCAAGAACTGCACAGCTGACAAATCTGGTAGTTGAATTTTAAAGTGGCAGAATTGGAAGTTGAACTGAATTATCCCAAGAAGAGCTGAAATGCAATGAAAGAGAAGCTGGAAGCTAAACTGTTAAACTGTAGAAGTTGTTGTCGTAGAAGAAGTAGTAGTTTCAGCAGCTAAAGTTGTATTTGTGGTAGATGTAGCAGCAGAAGCAGTAGTAGTAGTAGTAGCAGCAGTAGTCGAAACAGCAGGAGTAGTAGTAGTAGTAGTAGTAGTAGTAGCAGCAGCAGCAGCAGTAGTCGAAACAGCAGGAGTAGTAGTAGTAGTAGAAGCAGCAGTAGTACTAGTAGTAGAAGCAGCAGCAGTACTAGTAGTAGTAGCAGCAGCAGTAGCAGCAGCAGCAGCAGTAGTAGTAAAAGAAGAAGCAGTAGTAGCAGCAGCAGTAGTAGGAAAAGAAGAAGCAGTAGTAGCAGCAGCAGTAGTAAAAGCAGCAGCAGTAATAGTAAAAGCAGCAGCAGTAGTAAAAGCAGCAGCAGTAATAGTAAAAGCAGCAGCAGTAGTAGCAGCAGTAGTAGTAGTAGCAAAAGCAGCAGCAGTAGTAGCAGCAGCAGCAGTAGTAGTAAAAGCAGCAGCAGTAGTAGTAAAAGCAGCAGCAGTAGTAGCAGCAACAGTAGTAGTACAAGCAGTAGCAGCAGCAGTAGTAGTAAAAGCAGCAGCAGTAGTAGCAGCAGCAGTAGTAGTAAAAACAGCAGTAGTAGTAAAAGCAGCAGCAGTAGTAGCAGCAGTAGTAGTAGTAGGAGCAGCAGTAGTAGCAGCAGCAGTAGAAGTAAAATCAGCAGCAGTAGTAGCAGCAGCAGCAGTAGTAGCAGCAACAGTAGTAGTAAAAGCAGCAGCAGCAGCAGTAGTTTTTTTCACCTACGTAACATTTAAAAAATCAGGCACATCTCAAAATTTGATTCACGCATTTGTTACATCAAGACTGGATTACTGAAACTCTTTATTATCAGGCTGCCTCTTGGGTCCCTCCAGTTGATCCAGAATGCTGCAGCTCCTCTTCTCTTCTCTCTCTCCTGGATGAATTAATTCTCTTCAATGCACATTACTAACTCTACTTCTTCCCTGAGCCTCTGTGCTTCCTCGCCTCAAGTTTCCATGGATCGGCTGTCTGGAGCCGGTCCTGCCCCCTGCCATGGATCGTGTCTGGAGCCGGTTCTGCCCCCTGCCATGGATCGTGTCTGGAGCCGGTCCTGCCCCCTGCCATGGATCGTGTCTGCAGCCGGTCCTGCCTCATACCATGGATCGTGTCTGGAGCCGGTCCTGCCCCCTGCCATGGATCGTGTCTGGAGCCGGTCCTGCCTCATACCATGGATCGTGTCTGGAGCCGGTCCTGCCTCATACCATGGATCGTGTCAGGAGCCGGTCCTGCCCCCTGCCATGGATCGTGTCTGGAGCCGGTCCTGCCTCATACCATGGATCGTGTCTGGAGCCGGTCCTGCCTCATACCATGGATCGTGTCTGGAGCCGGTCCTGCCCCCTGCCATGGATCGTGTCTGGAGCCGGTCCTGCCTCATACCATGGATCGTGTCTGGAGCCGGTCCTGCCCCCTGCCATGGATCGTGTCTGGAGCCGGTCCTGCCTCATACCATGGATCGTGTCTGGAGCCGGTCCTGCCCCCTGCCATGGATCGTGTCTGCAGCCGGTCCTGCCTCATACCATGGATCGTGTCTGGAGCCGGTCCTGCCCCCTGCCATGGATCGTGTCTGGAGCCGGTCCTGCCTCATACCATGGATCGTGTCAGGAGCCGGTCCTGCCCCCTGCCATGGATCGTGTCTGGAGCCGGTCCTGCCTCATACCATGGATCGTGTCTGGAGCCGGTCCTGCCTCATACCATGGATCGTGTCTGGAGCCGGTCCTGCCCCCTGCCATGGATCGTGTCTGGAGCCGGTCCTGCCTCATACCATGGCGGCCCTGCTGATGCCCCTCCTCTCTACTTCCTTCAGCTAACATGGATTGTGGTTATCTGGATCGTGGTCAATGCCTACTACTCATTATACGAATAATATATTATACAGTGTTTCTCTAGGGGGATGGCGACGACGACACCGACACAAACACTTAAAGCAGTGGTTCTCAAACTTTTTCTGTAAATAACATAATTTTGTGACTGCATCTGTGCTTTTATAAATAACAGAATAAAGACAATTGCAATCACTTTCAAGTAAATCTGAATGCTCCATCAGACAATGTTTCGTGTAAATTCTATCTGTGCAAAAAATAACTAATATTTAGTTACTACTAAATAGCTCATTGTGGAAAACAATAAGCTTTTAATTTTTTTTGCCAAACAAAACAGAATGAGTGCAGATATGTGAGCATCAGGTTGTATCAGTATTAGTGGAGCAGTGAGCTGCTTTCCTCTACAACTCTTTTATAAACGGGGTTGTAGATTTGATACGGCCTCTCTCAATCCATGCTCAATATTGAGCTTAGATCGTTTTTTTTATTTTGAGAAACGCAACAGCAGGAAAAGACGAGCTCACGGAGACTTCTGGCAAAACGCCAAAAAAAAAATCGCATCGAGTCACGCATGCGCAAGCGTAACCTGTTAACGGCGTACCGTAACCATTTACCCGAAAGTACAGGCATTTCTACATGTATTTATTAATGACTGAGTTTTATATCCGTGTACTTTGTACTTCTGTAATATGTGAAGCCAGCAGCTCATTGTTGGTAGAAGACACGAGCACTTTGTCTCCTTCACCTGAGCAGGAGAGCTGCTGTGGGTTCAGAGAGCTTCTCCGGTGCGAGGAGAACTCCGGTGCTCCTCACATGAGAGCTGCTGTTGGCATCTTCACTCTCTGTCCGCTGGTGTGTGTGCTCAGTGCTCACCTGTGTGCGCGCGCACGTATCTGTGCGCAACGGGGCGGAGAGTTTTTTTTGTGTGTGTTTTTGAACGATGACAAGCCGGAATGAAAACAAACCAAAATGAAATAGTAACGAGGCTATTTTTAAAATGTAGGGAGTAGAAAGTACAGATATTTGCATGAAAATGTAAGGAGTAGAAGTAAAAAGTTGTCTGAAAAATAAATACTCCAGTAAAGTATGGATACCCAACATTTCTACTTAAGTAAAGTAACAAAGTATTTGTACTTCGTTACTTGACACCTCTGCTCCTGCTGAAATACATTTCTTCCCCTTGTGTCTTTTATCAGACCCTGCTCACTGACATAGACATCTTTTCTTCAATTTATTTACAAGGCACTGTAGCCCTGATCAGCCTGTGTACTCTGCAAACACAGGGGCATTAATGTTAGTGTCATGTAAAGTATTCTTAAAATCCTGGTGGTCATGGGAAGTGAAAGTCCAGAATGCAATGAGTTATAATTACAAATTATTTAATAAAAGGTTGATCACAAAAACATCTTATGCATTCTCGATTGAGGCCCTCTCTTTTCCCACAGATTCACAGTCTGTCCCCAGTTTCCTGCCGCCTGCGTGGTCCAAGAAAAGACCCTTCCAGTCTCGCATGTTAGTTTATATCAGACATTCACAGAGCTTAAGGCCCTTTCATTGGTTTAGTTCTACCCACCCCTAAACACCTCTCCATAGTTCCTGGGTGTCCGTTGGCCAAAACTGTTTTCAGGAGCGCACTATTCTTCTTCTTCTCAGAAAAAGGGTAGATTACGCGCAACTTCCGGTGTTTCAATGTCCAGTTCCCTCGCCTTCAGCCGAATAGGGGAACACTTCCTTCTAATAAAACAGTCCACATGCATTATGCAAACGTTGTTTTAAAATCCATTCACACATTAATCATTATACAGTAACCTTCATATGCATACAATTACATATCCTTCATAATAATATCCCTTATTAATTATCATATCTGTTGTGCATTGTAATGGTCACATAAACAATGTCTTTCTTACATGTGCAAGTTTAAATTTGACCAACTAAACTTAAAAAACACTACAGTCACCATCACACAATCATTTCCACATCTAATTAAAATCACTTGCAGGGTCAGCGCATAGTAACCACCTGACAACTGTAAGATACCTCCGGTGCCTTTTGTCAGCAGCAGAGGGGCAGGCGCTCAGTCTCACTGTGTGCAGAGTCCCACATTTCAAACAGTGGCTCACAAAAATAATTCCTTGTCAAAACAAAAGGGTTTTGGGACAAGGAACCTGCCGGAAGTTCCACAAGTGTCTTCCCTTGCCAGGAGCTGTGTGTCAGATCTAAAACAGGCCTCTCATCCCTCGAGCAACAAAGTTTACGTCAACAGAGGAATGATCTTTTATATACTCTGCTTCCACACTGTTTCTGTTTCATATGCTCATTAGCAATCTACCTCACATGTTTTTGTTGTAACCAAACCGCTTAAGTGCTCAGGGTTTTGATCTTTTGTTGCTTTACTCTTGTATTAACACCACACTTTGGATTGGAGTGAGGCCATTCTGATGTTGCCCAGGGAAACCATATTGCTCAGATTTGTGCTCTAAATAGATCTGTTTATTTAATCACGAGACACTTGAACCGACGGCGTTCAGTTCCCCTTAACTTTCCTGCAGCTTCACAGTCTTCACATTCTGTAGCATGTGCACGTTGACACCACGGCCACGGAGCAGGGTTTGATTGTGGCGTGCATCAAGATATCCCAGAGCTCCAACACAATATTCTCAATACTCCTCTCAGTGGATATGCAGAGTGACAGCTGCTGGTTTGTTGGCAGTGGCCTCTATTTATCAGAATTGTCGAGTAATGTTCTGAGTGGATCTCTGTACATGTTTCCTGAGTGGAATATAAACACAATGCTTCTCCACACAGTGAGCGCTAACGTGCCCCTGATTCCACAAGGTGAGCCAGATCCTGGTTACATGAGAAAACAGGTTGAGAACAGAACCTCAGCACATGTAAACAGAGCCAGTGAAGCAGGCTGTCACCAGATCAGGATCCTCAGGTTGGATGGTAGCAGCTCCTCCTCCTGCTGCTCATTGCAGAGCTGTTACACCAAGACGAGTTGGCTGGCTGCCCGCCAAACTTATCCACTACAAAGGACTACTGATTCAAACTTCTTTTCCTGTTTAGACAAGGGCCTGAGGTATGCAACAGGGCTCCCAGGACCAAATGCGTCATGGGGAGAGTGCAGCCCTGGCGGGAATCAAATGAATATACTGTACAGTGTATAGTTTACAGTGTGTGAGTGGGATGGATTGCATTGTAGAAAATACCAATCTCTCTCAAACTCTCTTTCGCTTTTATTTTTGTATAAAACCCTTCTTCCAGTAGACTTGAAGTGTGTCTGTTAAAAGTGTTCATTCATGGCCAGTAGCCGGTGTGCGTTGGGTTGAATGTGAGTCATAGGTACAGATTACATGGGTGCTTGGCCACATGCGGGTAGTCGTTGGACAGGAATTGAACTTTTCATTTAAATGTATTTTCCACCTGGTAAGGGGTTCGTGATGGAGGGATGAAGACCCTGAACGGGGCCGGGGTTTGGTCTTGTGACTGCTCCATGCATGGCATGGCAGCTAGGCAGAGCATGTCCATGCTCCTGTGTCTGCTCAGTGCAACAGCAGCATGAGAGAAAAAAACTATTTCACAATTAATGATCAAATAAAACCTCTTACATTTCTGAGCGCCACAAAATTCAAACACAAGTTGCGGTCCAGCCTCTTGAAGTTTGTGGACATAAACCAGGAAATAAAGAAAAAAATGCAACTTAGGTCCAGAAATGCCATAGAAGCAATTTATAGTACTTGGTGACATTTCCAAGAGTTGGTGGCATATATGCATAAATAACACATATAAAGCCACAAATGGACACTTTTGAGTGTTCTGTGTAGTTAAGACAGAGCACGTTGGAGCTCAGCCTTCAGCCGTTCTTCTCTGTTTAACACTGTGTACCTTGTTGGACCTTTCCTCTCTCCTCGCTTGACCCTGCAGTTTGACCTTAAGTTTTAGATTTGATGTTTTCTGATTCACCATCTAGTTGAAACAAATGGATTTGTTTTTTTCATGCCCTTTTTGTTAAGGATGGAATATACAAATTTGTATACTAATTCTATGCACATTGTGGTTTTGGAAGAATTATGAGGGACATAATGCATTCTCGATACTCTCAATTTTCTTTTCTTTATTTTTCCTAGTATGAGCTGTTTCTTCCCATTCAAGTTTTATACTACTTGTTTTTGTTTAGAAACAGGAAATGACAATATTCTTGCTAACATCGTGGTGACGTGTGCCATGTGTGAGGTCACTTCATCATGCTTTAATGGGGTAAACCATCATGTTCATTTCCATTAACTGTATATATGACAGGATCAATATTCATCTTCATCACAGCTAGGAGAAGAGACAAGATCAAATGCCAGCGTTCACCTTGATCAGCAGGATCAGTGAGCAGCAGGCATGCAGCACTAACGCTCTCCAGGACCAGGAGGGAAGTGACA
Organism: Myoxocephalus aenaeus; assembly: GCA_038501785.1. Lineage (NCBI taxonomy): Eukaryota > Metazoa > Chordata > Actinopteri > Perciformes > Cottidae > Myoxocephalus > Myoxocephalus aenaeus. Next base: position 12,912,387 of record JBAMJR010000040.1, read on the forward strand.
GCAAGTGTCTGGACAATCAGTTCAGTGTGAATACAGTGAAGACACAAAGAGCTGGAACAGTCCACGGGACTTCATTTCACACCACAATATATTGTGTGGTAACTACTACTGCTGCATGTCCACTATAAATGTGAGCTTGAGTGGCACAAGTTGTATAAGTATATCTGGTCATGCTAATGTATTGAAATCCTACTGGATATGTTGGGGTATATTTCAATTTAATTTAGAAACATTTTCACGTTTGATTACTCCCTGAATATGTTATATGTTCTGGGTGTTTAGAATGATTTTGTATCAAACAAACTCCGCTCCACCTTAAACCTGTTGTGACTCCGACTGCTCCTCTTTCTCTCTTCACAGTACGTAATGAACTGCAGAACATCACATGAATGTGTGAATTTCTCAACAAGACTCCTTCTGTCTTTTCCTTACATCAGTAAGAACATTTCTATTGCCATAAATAAATCATAAATCTTTATCTCAGAGCATCCGAATAAATTAGCAGCCGTCATAATGACACCAACGATGCTATCTGCAATGAAAACAGGTGTGTGTGTGTGTGTGTCTTCGATTGGCTTCTTTCAACAGAACATTCCTTCACAGCGAAACAGCTTAACCACAATACAACTTCTGTTCTTCCAAATGAAACAAAGGAGTTTTGTGTGTCTGTCTGATCCACCCTGCAGGCAAATACTTCACACGGCTGACACACTGTTATTGTTTATACAAGCATGTACAAAATAGCTGCAGCTACCAAAACTGTCTCAAAGGATGGGGGTGTAGCATGATGTCAAAATACATTTAAATATTTAATGACAGAGCAAAGGTAAATGTTAAGACAAAGCAAAATTTGCATTTGTTTTAGAAACATATTGTTCTCCAAGTTAGCCCGTTCAAGCCCTGCTTCTAGAGATTTCTAGCAGGTCACAGCTCCCGAGGTAACTGCCAAGACTTGAATTTCATTTGATGGGCGTGTCGGGCGGTTGGGTGCAGACCTGAATGCACTTGCTTGTGATGCTGAGACGTCCTAATGACGCTAACAGGAGGAGGGAAATGCATCTTACCTGGTTATTTTCCTGAATAAAGCTGTCGAATATGTGCACATTTTGCACCACATGACAATACACACATTCACACTGGAGCTGCAGAATGTCTTCTTCCTTGTCATTGGCAACAAGTATTGAATGAACACCAAAAAACATCATCATCACTTCCGCAAAAAGCCATTTATCAGCAAACTTCAAATATTAGTCCTGGTAGTTGACCCTAGAATTTGAGTCAACCTCACACAAATTGCAACAAAAAGGAGAGGAAAAAAAATCCTAATGAAATTTATAGTTCTGAAAATCCCTTAATTATGAGCCTGCCAAAATTGATCTGGACAGATCTGGTCCCAGATCTGGTCCCATTTGACCCCAATCTGGTATCATTCTAACCAGCAAAACTCAGGGTTATGAATGACCAATTCAACACTCAAAAGTTAATGTATTTAAAATACAAGTGACATAAATACTGCCTATCTCTGATTGTATCCCTTTCAAATATTGAATAATTGTTTTCATGAGGGCGATGACAGACATTTTGAATTTCCTTGAAGAATTTACCCTCCAATTTTTCTTTAACACTTGCATCTAAAAAAGGATACCTTTAGGGGTATGATTCAGGCAAAATAGTTGTCGCAATTTGTGTGAGGTTACAAATTACTGGATATTATCAGGATTTCATATGGACTCATATTTTCCTGATGTGCCATTGCTGTGGTTAATGACGCTCTGTGGTATTTGTCAAACACCTCGTTGTGTTGGGGGCCCGGTGGAGACTGGGTCCTTGCTGCTGTGATTCAGGTCCGTCCCGGTGCCCTCTGTTGCGTGTCATTTTACTATTTGGTACAACAGGACAACGTTTTGCCTCAGAGCGCTTTACAGCCTACAAAATGGACATGTCACAAGTTAGTAACATACATTAATGGGATATGAATGCATACAGTTCAATGTTGGTACTTGAAGCATATTTGGAAGTTAATCCTTTTGTACTTTTTTTTTTACTCAGAAAACAGGCTGATCAGATTTACATTATATGTAGCTGATGCCTTTATCCAATCGACTGGGCTCTGCATTTCCTCAGCATTCTAGGAGCAGTGGGCTGCTGAGAAGTGTCCGGGGAGCAACTGGGGTTCAGTGTCTCGCTCAAGGACACTTCCACATGAGTATGGGGGGACCAGGGATCCAACCCGCTACCATGCAGTTGCAGGACGACCAATCTCCCCATGAGTCCGACTGGATGTCTCTCAGTAAATCATTTCAAAGTAAACAGAAAACAAACCATGTATAATAACCACAGCCCGGCGCCATAACCTTTTTGATAGTAAGTATATTTTACGGATTTAAATTGATGAAAATGTGAATTGCACAATTTTGGTTTGTAATAAGTCTTATTAATTACATTCCTTTATTTCAGTGAACTTTTTTAAAAGCATTCAATCTGTGTTAGGAGAGTTTGCACCCAGCTGCATGCTCGTGCAGCCGGAAGTATCATCAAGGAGGTCAAAGCAGAGAGAACATGGCTACCTGCAAATGTGCAGATGTCTGACAAGGGACACACACACAGCAATGAGCAATCCATTAACGCCGACAATGATTTTATCATGCGTTAACAGCATTCTTTCTTTTAGCATTGGGAGGGGCTTAACACTGCTACACTTTTAGATTGGACATTTTCATTTTAAATCTCTACCAGACGGCGTAGTTAATAAAAGCAAAGCTATTTGTAACCACTGCAAACTGTAATTGTCTCATCACCGGAGTACTACGAGCATGAAGTACCTTAACCCTTCAGACACTGAGGTAATTTACTCGATTTTACATAATTTCTTAAATTCACCTTTTAAAGGCACTTGCATACAAGATACATACCCATGTTTTACATCCAAAATTTCAGAACAATCTCAGCTCTCTATATAATGAGGCAACATTGTCATAAGGCTATAAAGAGAAAAACTGAATCTCGATTTTGGAAATTCTTCATTTCTCTTGTGAAAACATAACTACGCTTGCAATTGGTTTACCAAAGGTCTTAGGTTCACAAAAACAGTGAAATATATGAATAGAATGGTAGATACATGCAAATAAATGTCTAAAACCAAATCTTTTATTATCGTTTTTTGAGTAGAAAAGTGGTCTGTCACACCTTTCACCAAAATTATAAAAATGGGACTGAGAAATGACTTCATACTGCAGATAAAGCTTCATGGGGTGTGTGCAAATGAAAAATGACCATTACATTTTTTTTTGTTTTCAAATCAAATATGTATTATAAATTAAAAATATATATATTTACACAATATACATGTTCAGAAATAGAAAACAGACCCGGGCTGGTGGGGGTGGCTGTGCTAGAGGGGCTGGTGGTGGTGAATCCTCTCTGTAAAATAAATGACTACTAGTCAATACTAACTTCACACAGTTTGAACAGTTCAACTGGTGTACACATTTCAACCAATGGATTTCCATGACTTTTCCATGACTTTTCCATGACTTTAAACCAAATTTCCATGACCAAACGTTTTGTGAAATCTCGGTGTAAACATGAACAAGTGAGAAAATGTAGTATTTAAACCAACAATGAGAATTCCAAAGCATACTATTGCAAGCTATTGTATGGTGTTTTTAAACAGTTCTCTATGAAGCAGTGTTCTGATGTATATATCTGGGGCTTTTATTCTGAAGGGGAAAACGGAAGAAGAGAGAGGAGGTTTGGTTGGAGTGAGGAGCGAGTCAAGTGGTTGCCGTCTTGTCTAATCTAACGGAGCAGCGTGTTGTTATTTTATTATTATTGTACAAGTATAGGCGCAAGAGAAACCCTTGGTTACATTGGTGGCAGTGGTGGGATTCTCTTGCGCCTATACTTGTACAATAATAATAAAATAACAACACGCTGCTCTGTTTTCCCCTTCAGAATAAAAGCCCCAGAAACATACATCAGAACACTGCTTCATAGAGAACTGTTTAAATACACCATACAATAGCTTACACAGTCAACCTTAGATGACACAAATGAATGAGACAATAGTTTGATTAAAATAATAAACATGTATATACTCTGGTTGACATGCATTCAGTAGCACCCAGCTAGTGCACACATTGCGTTCCCTTTTAGTGCAAATTTTTACAAAACATTGAGTTGGCAACCAACTCTAGGCCCTTTGCGTCAACACGTTGGACAACGTGAGACTCTTAAAGTGGGGAGTGAGCGCGAACGAGCAGAGATATGAACATTTGCTTTCACCACAAGCAAATTGTGCCGAGATCTGGCTATCGGGGAACATCCAGCGAAATAGCAGACTGGCATCTTAGGATGATCTAAAAGAAAAATGTGACTTGGCAACCTTCAGTGCCCACATTACCTCCGCAGTAAGGACTTCATTTTTTGTTATCGCATGTCACCTGTTAAGGTGCGTTCACTAGCAGCGCGAATAATTTGCACTGCGAGAATGAAAGCGTATGCCTGCTTATATATTTCTTTTAAAAGCATATTAATTATTTCAAACTCAGCGTAAATGAACAACATGAACATATGAATACAACAAATTTCCATGACTTTTCCAAAACCTTTTGGATTTTATTTTTTTCCATGACTTTTCCAGGCCTGGAAATGACCATTTTAAAATTCTATGACTTTTCCAGGTTTTTCATGACCGTACGAACCCTGTGTACATGTGCAGCTGAGTACCTGGTAAACAGTGTCCGGGTCGTTGTCAGTCTTCCACGACAACGTAGGTGCTGGTGGCTGGAGCGAAGCTGCATGTTGTCCACTGCTGCAGATGTGAATCCTCTCTGTAAAATAAATCAGTACTGATCACTACTAAGTTTAAAGAAAGAAATTCACGATTGCACACCAAAACACGTAACAGAGATCCAACTATGCTCAGGGCATGAGCTAACTGTGCTAAACGTTGCTAACGTAAACAACCTACGTGCGTACCTGCGTTACGCCAGACTCGGGCAGCAAGGAACCAGCTAAATGTGCTCCTCTGCTAGCATAAATATGCTATTGCAACACAAAGTGTAGTATCTAAATACACTTACCCTTCTTCAAATGGATCCCTTCTGTCTGCATCTTCCTCTTGGTTGCAGGAGTCAAAGCCTTCAGGGTTCAGCTCCTGTTGTCCTCGTCTCCAAAATCGCCGCCACAGCTTCCTCCGTAGTAAAGTGCTTCCTCGCCATAATCTCGCTCTCTTCTTCATGACTGAAAACGCCAGCGTGTTTACAGAGCTCAGTTGTGTAGTTCCATGCTTGTTCTTTGTGATTTTCTTGAGTGTTCATTGGTCAGTTTCTTCACAAAATGTCGACAGACATACGAATTGACAAATCACAGTGAAGGTTTTTGTGTGACGAGTACTTTCGGCACCGCGTCACCCGACACATCCCCTGCCCCTATCTCTCTGTGGGAATGTCCTTCCCACAGAGAGATAGGGGCAGCTTTCTGCTTCCGCTGCCTTCCTCCCGCTGCCACGGGAGGAAGGCAGCGGAAGCAGAAAGCCTACTGATTCCTCTAGAATTTTTTATTCCCGTATTATCACAGAGATATGAATATTTACAGAACGTAAACACTGTCAAGGCGCACCGTCGTCAGGAGAATACACAAGTTGTATGACTACAAAAGTGACGGTGTTATAACGTGCACCAACTGTTGCTCTCACTGGAGACTACTGGACATCTGTAACCACCGTTCATTGTATTTATGAACTGTGTGCTGCTTCACACGCTTTGACTGTCATGAAAACAGAAGACGTGTGCGGAACATTTTATTCATGTTGCACAGCAGTGGAACGTTTCCAATAAAGTTAGCACACTTAGCACGGATAGTGCATAAATATGATGCTGCTGCGAGACTTCTGCTGTTGGCACTGGGGAGAGTGCGCGCGCGCACTCTCTCCAGTGCTCTGTCACAGTGGCCCAATCCCAATCTCCAAATCCATATTGTGTATTTATTTTATACTTTTTATTCACTGATTTGAACGTCTTCCTCACGACATGAGAAGTCATTTTAAATTATCTATTAACTTGTTTTTGTCAAAACGAAATGTTTGATGAATGTAAAAAAAATATTATTATATATATTTTCTGCTTGCATTCCTATGATTTCATGTGTTTTTATGTTTAATCCGTAATGTTGTAGTGTAAATGTATTATATTATATTATCGGGCTGAACGCCCACGTGTCTCTTTGTTTACCTTTTTTTTTTTTACGTCTTCATGCTTCCATTGGGAACTGCGTGTTTAACGTCACATTGCAATGATTTGTGGGTAATTCCCTTAGGCAAACGGAAAGGGATCATAAAAGGCTAAAAATGTCTGCCAGAGAGCCCTCAAGCACTCGACGATGTGACAGTGGGACACCCCTAAACCCTCAAGGACTTCGCGGGAGTGCGCCTCAAAGTCCGTGAGTCCGTAAGGGTGGAGATTGGGATTGGCCCAGTGTCTCCGCAGAACAGTGCGTTGGACAATGTCCTGGCCAAATGCAGAACAGTTGTGGGCCTTCAAACACAGTCCAGCGAGTGTTGCTGAATTAGAAACACAAAAGAAGGAGTCGCTTGTTCCTCTAACAGGGACCCTTACTACTGAACAGACTGTTTATCAGGGGCGTTTCTAGGATTCAAGGAAAGCCCCTAAGGAACTTGCATCTGTGTGCGCGTTCATAGTTTGGTTCAATCAAAAAGAGTGTGATTTTGCTCTGTAGTTTTGCTTGCATTCATTCAGTATAAGATAACACAAGAGACAGAATTTCAGGGTCATAGTGAACACACATATGAACTTTTCTCAAATAACGAGAGAGAAATACTTTTCCTGCTTATAAAGGAAAGACGGATAAACTAGCTTTCATATCCGCGTCACTCCCAAATCCAATGGATGGAGAATGGACCGGACAGTGTCAACTTTTGAGTTGTTTACTTGTTGTATTTTGAGCAGAAGGGAATAAGATTTTGATCAACATTTACATCTATTTTGTTGTCTGTGTAGTTTTTACAAACCAGTGATATTTTATGCTCATTTGGACACTATCACTGAGATAAAGATGAACTACTTCAGTGTCAAATATAACATTCAATAGAAAACATAAATGCATGACAAATATTGTATGATGGGCTGAAATGGAAGGCACCCAATGCATTCACTATAATCAAGTCAAACTAGGATTGCAATGTACAGAGAAAAACACTATAGGACTAGATCCAGGATAGCATTAGAGGCAGATAAAAAAACAATACACACAAATAGCTAGCTTAGTGTTAACATAGCCCATTACAGTATTCCTTTTCATTTGCCTCAAGTAAACCTAAATGTAAGCAGGTAACAATCGTTAACAACGATAGCCACATTGAGTAACCACCTGTACTTACATTCCCTTCGTGCATCATTTACTGTGAGCTAAACTCCTTAGTGTAGTTTACTTGGAGCTAAACTCCTTGGTGTAGTTTACTTGGAGATAAACTCCTTGGTATAGTTTACTATGAGCTACACTCCTTGGTGTAGTTTACTTTGAGATAAACTCCTTGGTATAGTTTTCTGTGAGCTAAACTTCTTGGTATAGTTTACTTTGAGCTAAACTCCTTGGTGTAGTTTACTTTGAGATGAACTCCTTGGTATAGTTTACTTTGAGATAAACTCCTTGGTATAATCCTGCTGTGGTTGATGAGAGACGTTACTTGGCAGAGTGAGAAAGCCAGCGCAGCAGCCTCCCCAAGGTCCTAGTGCTCTATGGTTAAGTATGATGATAGGCTATCCATCCAACCATCCATTATCAGCCGCTTATCCGGGGTCGGGTCGCGGTGGCAGCAGGTCCAGCAGGCCGACCCAGGCTTCCCTCTCACCCGCAACACTTTCCAGCTCATTCTGGGGGATCCCGAGGCTTTCCAAGGCCAGTCGGGAGATATAATCCCTCCGGCGTGTCCTGGGTCTTCCCCGGGGTCTCCTACCAGTTGGACGTGCCTGGAAAACCTCTAATGGGAGGCGTCCAGGAGGCATCCTGATTAGATGCCCGAACCACCTCAGCTGACTCCTTTCGACACGAAGGAGCAGCGACTCGACTCCAAGCTCCCTCCTGATGTCTGAGCTCCTTACCCTATCTCTAAGGCTGAGCCTACGGAGGAAGCTCATTTCGGCCGCTTGTATCCGAGACCTTGTTCTTTCGGTCACGACCCAGAGTTCGATTTGGAGGTGCTAACTCTCATCCCTGCCGCTTCACACTCGGCTGCAAAAAAAAACAGTGAATGCTGGAGGTCACGGTCCGAGGAGGCAAACAGGACCACATCATCCGCGAACAGCACAGATGCTATCCCGAGACTCCCGAAACGGATCCTCTCCGCCCCTGGCTGCACCTAGATATCCTGTCCTTGAAAGTCACGAACAGGACCGGTGATAAAGGGCAGCCCTGGCGGAGGCCAACACCCACCGGGAACGTGTCTGACTTACTACCAAGAATACGAACACAGCTCCTACTGCAGGCGTACAGAGACCGGATGACCCGTGCCAACGGGTCCGGCACCCCATACTCCCGCAGCACCCCCCACAAAAACCCCTGAGGGACCCGGTCGAAAGCCTTCTCCAAGTCCATAAAGCACATGTAGACTGGTTGGGCAAACTCCCAGGACCCCTCCAGTAGTTTTTGAGGGTAAAGAGCTGGTCCACTGTTCCACGACCGGGACAGAATCCACACTGTTCGTCTTGAATCTGAGGTTCGACAAGCGGTCGGAGCCTCCTTTCCAGCACCCTGGCATAAGCTTTTCCCGGGAGGCTGAGCAGTGCGATACCACGATAGTTCGAGCACACTCTCCGGTCCCCCTTCTTAAAGATGGGAACCACCACCCCGGTCTGCCAGTCGGGAACAGTGCTGTTCCCGACTGGCAGACCAGGGTGGTGGTTCAGCCCAACAATGTCCAGCGCTTTCAGCATCTCAAGCCTCCTTCTTCAGTTTGACGGCTTCCCTCACCCCCGGTGTCCACCACCGGGTTCTCGGGTTGCCGCCACGACAGGCACCAATGACCTTCCGGCCGCGTCCACAATAGAGGCTTTGAACATGGTCCACTCGGATTTCATGTCCCCAGCCTCCCTTGGGATCTGTGAGAAGTTCTTCCGGAGGTGGGAGTTGAAGACCTCCCGGACAGGATCCTCTGCCAGATGTTCCCAGTTCACCCTCACTACATGTTTGGGCTTGCCAGGTCTTTCTAGCCGACTCCCCCGCCATCTGATCCAACTCACCACCAGGTGGTGATCAGTTGACAGCTCTGCTCCTCTCTTTACCCGAGTGTCCAAGACATACGGCTGCAGATCAGATGATACGATTACAAAGTCGATCATTGATCTCCGGCCTAAGGTGGTCTGGTACCAGGTACACTTATGAGCCACCTTATGCTCGAACATGGTGTTCGTTATGGACAAACTGTGGTTAGCACAGAAGTCCAACAACAAAACACTTCGTTGGAGGAGATGATAGGCTATTGGATTGTAATTTGAAGGGGGAGAAAACATAAAAACCAGAATGCACACACATATGTAGCATGTTAGAGTTATAAATAACTTATCCATGTGGGAAACAATAGTTTAATTTAATGACATCACCAAATTTTTAGCCATATTATTTGGGGGGGCTGAAGAACATTTTAGGGGGGCTACAGCACAGGCCTAACGACGCCCCTGCTGAAAAATCATGCGATTAATCAATTAAATTTTTTCATCTTTGCCCAGCACTAATATAAACATATTTATATATTTAAATACATATATGTGTATTATGAGCGAGGAAGGAATTTGGGGAGTTGGTCGATGGTAAGTCTTACAATAATACCGATGAGTTCATGACAGAGCGCTGCAGTGTTAAGAACCTGTTTTTCCTCCAGCTTCTTACTCTGACAGAGAAAAGCAGGACTGAACTTGTTGGTCCTCCCTCGTACGACGTAGGAGCTGCTGCTCACCTGCCAGGTCTGGATGTCCTTTCTGGAAACACACTCTCAGCATGGATGAACATAGAAAGTAAACTTCAACTCTGGGTATAGCAAACATAAATGTCTTCTGAAATGTTCACACCTATTAAGCACCTAGCCAAATTTCAATGATTAAAAATATCGGCAAGTATCAAAATTGTATTTTCAAAATTGAAAAACAATAAGCAGTGTGGCGTCTCCGCTCTGAAGCTACGCCCAAACAACGCCCAACGGTTTACCCCATGCTAACTTGAATGGGGATAAAATAATGAAATCATCTTATCTTCTTCTTCTTCTTCTTCTTGACTTTCCAAATGTTATCGGGCTGAATTGGTCAAATGTTGATAGTGAATAAAGTAATTGTGGGTGTTGTGACGCTCAAAACTATTTATCCACTGTTCGGTAACCAGCAGTAGCCGTAATTGTATAGTTTGCAACACTTTCATGGTGATGAATAACCACAAATCTTACACTTCTTAAAAGTACTTTCTTTTAAATACATATTATTTGTAACACTTCAAAGTGTGAAGCCTGTATGTTATTACACTATAAAATGGAGAGGGCGGTGCTGTTTTCCTGGTACGGACAGGAAGCAGCTAGCGAGTTTCCGTATCTACTGTTTTACTGTAACATGTATGACTTCCTCATTACTTTCAGATTCGTGCACCATACCTCTGTCTGTCTGTCTGTCTCTGTGTTATCTCTTGTCTGTATCTGGGAGATGAAGAAACAGAGAAAGACAGACAAGAGCCATATTGTCCAACTGAAAGTGATCCCAAAATGCGCCAAAAGAATGAGGTGTTTTCCAAAAGCATCTCTTTGACAAGAAAGCATTGTTAAAAAATTGGCAGCTGGAAGCTGTTAAGGATTCTGCCATGCATAACATTCCTTCTTACTGCCACAAACACCTAACACCTGAGTGCAGCTCCAATTCTTATGAAACCAATAAATTGTTGATGGCACAACACCTGCTCTGCAATAGAGAAACATAAAAAGCATGTCTTTGTTGTGTAAATGATCATCAACGCCTGCAAAGGAACTGCAGCTGCTGTTTCTGTTGAGAAAAACTGACTTCCATTTCAATTCCATAATCCTTCCCTTTAGGTCAAATCAGTTTGTAAGGAACATGCTCTGGAGGAAGAATCTTAAATGTTTGAGTGCCAAAACTTAAGTATGCAAGTAAGGTGAGGAATGAATCAACGTTGACTTCTTGTTTTACACGAGGAAGGAACAGTGATCTCTTTTGTTGGATCACTTATTCAACAAATATCCACTTTTTACACTTTTAACACCATTTGAATGATTTACTTTGAAGCTTTTGAAAGAACAAAATGAAATACATAACAGTTTTCTTTTGTTCATCTTTTCTTATTTATTTCAAATAAGATATGAGTTGCAACAATAATTTGCTTCAGCTGGAATTATTACGATGTAATTACAACAAGGTTACCTTTATTCAAGTTCACAACTAACTCAGTAGGCCCACAACTGGACTGGCAGTGTTTGTGAACGATAGATGGTGTAACTCTGGGCACATCAATATTAAGGAGCAGACCTGCACTAAGGACATTGAGCTGTTAGCGGTTAGCATGAGGCCACATTATCTGCCAAGGGAATTTTCGCACGTTATTGTGGTGGCAGCGTATATCCCCCCCTCTGCTGACGCTGAAGCGGCCTGTGACGTCATCCACTCGGCGACAAGCAGGCTGCTGACACAGCACCCCAATGCTCTCCTCCTTCTCTCTGGGGACTTTAATCATGCCCCTCCATCCTCCACTCTGCCCACATTCACCCAGTATGTAAAATGCCACACCAGAGACAATAAAACACTGGATCTTCTTTATGCCAACACGGGAGTGTGAGTAAGATCGGGTGTCCTGTAGCACGGGGGCTCCACAAGGAACCGTTCTGGCTCCATTTCTCTTCTCCATTTTCACATCGGACTTCAAACATCTGCTAACTGCCACCTGCAAAAGTTCTCTGACGACTCTGCAATCGGCTAAGCTCTCATCCATGATTAACCACGCCTCCCACCCCATGCAGGACACTCTGGCAGCGCTGCACAGCTCCTTCAGTCACCGGCTGATTCACCCTCAGTGTCTGAGGGAGAGGTACCGCAAGTCCTTTCTTCCCGCTGCTGTCAGGCTGCACAATACGCTGAGCTCCCAGTAGACCACGAACACTTAATCACTTTTGGACACTTGGACACTTTATCCACTGTGGCCACTTTAATTGCACTCACCTGATGCAATATAAATACATTTAAGTAATTTTATATACTCTTATTCCGTCTGTATATTTAATTTAATATTGCTACTGTATTCTTCTCTTACTGTTTTTACTACTGTTTTGTACTACTGTTTTACTACTGTTTATTGCTATTTATATTACTTGATTGTTTTACTATGTGTCTCTATTGTGTGCAATGCTGCTGTAATCCTGCAATTTCCCCACTGCGGGACTAATAAAGGATTATTTTATTTTATCTTATCTTATTCATAACCTACGTTTACTTTACAGGGTCCCTGATAACACTTACCAGTACAGCGCTTTACAACATGTTTCCCATTCACTGGTGCCGGACACAAAGACAGACATATGCGATCATTGCACGGTTAATAAACACCATTAACCGCTGGCAGTATTAAAATATTTTAAAAAATGCACATACTCACTTTGGTCAGGTACAAAGAACAGCCCTGGAAGTTGCTGACAAGCAAGCAAGACACAGAAAGACACAAATGTACCTGATTGCTGTTCACTCGCTTTCTTTAAAAGATACTCAAGGCACTTTACATGGTAAAGACAAACAATAGAAGCAGCAATACAACAAGAAAGATGACAATAGTGAGAAAAAAAGGTTGCGATGAGGAGAATCTTGAACTGGATTCTTTGCTGTATGAGGAGTCAGTGGAGGTTTTGGAGGACTGGGGTGATGTGGTCTCTGGTGGACTGGGTGATGTGGTCTCTGGTGGACTGGAGTGATGTGGTCTCTGGTGGACTGGAGTGATGTGGTCTCTGGTGGACTGGGTCATGTGGACTCTGGTGGGAGTGGGAGAGCAGACGACCAGCTGAGTTCTGGATGTATTGTAGTTTATTGGTTTTGGTGGATGTGCCGTACAGGATGCTGCTGCAGTGGTCCAGTCTACAGGTGATGAAGACGAGGATGAGTGTTTCTGTGGCAGAGGAGGAGAGGGAGGGGCGGAGACGGGTAATGTTTTTGAGATGAAAGAAGACGTTATTTTTATGTGCTTGACGTGGCGTTCAAAGGAGCGGGTTGGATCAAAGATGACACCAAGGTTACAGACGTGCGTGGAGGCAGGACTTGTCCCAGTCTCTAAAGCTGGAGGCCTTGTCCTAGTCTCTAAAGCTGGAGGCCTTGTCCCAGTCTCTAAAGCTGGAGGCTCTGTCCCAGTCTCTAAAGCTGGAGGCCTTGTCCTAGTCTCTAAAGCTGGGGGCCTTGTCCCAGTCTCTAAAGCTGGAGGCTCTGTCCCAGTCTCTAAAGCTGGGGGCCTTGTCCCAGGCTCTAAAGCTGGGGGCCTTGTCCCAGTCTCTAAAGCTGGGGGCCTTGTCCCAGGCTCTAAAGCTGGGGGCCTTGTCCCAGTCTCTAAAGCTGGGGGCTACTTTCTCTCCTCCACAGACACGCTTTACCCCTCCTCTTTTTCTTCACGGGTCTAACCTACTGTACATCCTGTCTCTAAGGTCAACCACTGCAGGTTTGTTGCCTTATATGGTAACACTGGCTGCTGTATCCTATTACACAGGAGAGCTTATACAATACCCATTATAAAGGAAATATTATAAAACTTATAGTGCTTTATGCAGTTTATATGGTTTATAATTGAATTAAAACAGTTTCTATGTTTAATGGTAATACTAAAAAGAAAAAAGGTTACAGGTTATAATAGTTGTACTTTTATGCTTTCATAATTTTCTACGATCTCTCAACAGTCTTTATTAGATAAATGTGTATTTATTAGTATTAGTACAATGGTGATAACGTTGTCTTTATTAGTATTAGTACAATGGTGATAACTTTGTCTTCATTAGTATTAGTACAATGGTGATAATGTTGTCTTTATTAGTATTAGCACAATGGTGAAAATGTTGTCTTTATTCGGTGTGGCTTAGCCAGCAAGGGCCCATAGAGCCCTGCTGGCAAGCACACTTTATGTTCTCCTGCGGGCTTATTACTTTTCTTCTTATTCTCCTTCTTGAATCCACAGATCCACACGTTTGTTTGAATGCGACTGATTGTGAGAGCAAGTCCACCTCCCTCCTCCATTAACCCTTCAGGGTGTTTGACCCGACGCGAATTCTCGCGAGTTTAAGCCGTTTGCTATTCATGTCACGCAAAGTGAGGTGGCGATGCCTTTTGCCGAGTTTAAAACTAAACTACGGAGCTACGAGGACACCGAGAGGATGGGTGGAACGGCGTCCGAAGACAACGTCATGCTGGCGCGAACGCAGCAAAGTGTCAGACCCGCTGTGGCAAGTGCAAGTGACCGCGGAGCTGAGAGTGCGGACATGGTGTGCTTCAGATGTGGCATCCGAGGACACAAAGCAAGAACGTGTCAACGGTGGTAAGCAGTGGTGTAGCCAGTGTAAAAGCAACACACATCGAGACGCAACTTGTAGACGGAAACAACGGCGGGACGACGCGCGGATGGTTTCCGAGGAGGTGAGCTGCAAAGAGTATGCATTCCGGATAAGCAACAGGGACGCGGAGACCCAGCCAGGCCGTGGTGTCAAGGAGTGCAGTCTGATGGTGGACACGGAAGCGACTTCACACATAATCACGGATATTGCGAAGTTCAAGAAGTTCGACGACAAGTTCCAGGCCGAGACACACTGCGTGGAGTTGGCTGATGGCACAAGGTGCAACGGAATCGCGGAGCACAGAGGAGATGCGGAGGTTTGCTTGATTGACAGCAGAGGTCAACGCCACAACGTGACGCTGAGGCGGGCGTTGTACATCCCCTCATACCCGCAGGACATCTTTTCTGTGAAAGCAGCTACAGCCAGAGGAGCGACTGTAATCTTCAAACAAGGGAAAGACGTTCTACAAGACAACGACGGTACAAAATTCCACATTCATGAGTATGACAGACTATACTACCTACAAACAGTAGATGATGAATGTGATGACCAATGTAAGGGGTGTTTTGATATGCAGACATGGCATGAGATTTTAGGGCACTGTAATTATGATGATATTCAGAAGTTACAGAGTGTTGTTGATGGTATGACAATCAAGGGTAAAACAGAGAGACCTGCCCTTCATTGCAAAGTGTGCACTCAGGGAAAGTTTATCCAAACCAGGAACAGGGAACCTGATGTAAGAGCAACAGCAGCTCTAGAGTTGGTACACACAGATATAGCAGGACCAATAGACCCAGAGTCCAGAGACGGGTTTAGGTTTGCCTTATCATTCACTGATGATTATTCCAGTGCAGTGTTTGTGTACTTTCTAAAAAATAAGAGTGACACAGTAACAGCAACAGAGAAGTTCCTTATGGGAAGATTAAATGTATCAGGTCTGACAATGGTACAGAATTCACGGGGAATAATTACCAGGCACTACTCAACAGAAATGGGGTTAGACATGAAACCTCAGCACCATACTCACCTCACCAGAATGGTACAGCTGAGCGAAATTGGCGCACCTTATTTGACATGGCTAGGTGTATGCTAATAGAGAGTAAGTTGCCAAAGGAGTTATGGACCTATGCAGTGCAGACAGCAGCGGTAGTGAGGAGCAGATGCTTTAACAATCGAACAAAAGAGACACCCTACCTAATGCTGACAGGAACTTTCCAGGTTGCAACAGTTTGGGTCATTGTGTTATGCCTATAAACAGGACAAGAAAAAGTTGGACCCAAGGTTTGAGAAGGGAATCTTTGTCAGGTACGACAAGAATAGCCCAGCATACATGGTCTACTATCCTGACATGGGGAAAGTGCAAAAGCACAGGTTGGTGAAGTTTGTGACCAAAACAGTTGCAGAGCAGCAAACACAAACTGACATGACCCCTAGCGAGGATGATTTTGAGATGCAGAATAGGTCTAGCAAGTCCAGACCAAATACTGATGTGAGTCCAGGATATACTCAGGGCCAGGTTCCAGTAACTGCCTGAGGTGAATAGCCAAGCACAGACAGAGGAAACTAACTGTGAGCCGAGGCGATACCCTTCTAGAGAGAGGAAGAAACCAGGGTATTTAAGGGAATATGTATCTGATGGGGAGAACGATGATCAGGTACTGACTAACATAGATTATTGTTACAGATTAATGTGCAATGTACCCCTAACATTCAGGGAAGCTGTAACCTCATCTAATGCAAAAGAATGGGTTAATGCGATGGATGACGAAATGCTATCTCTGAGAGAAAATGACACATTTACTCTAACCAACTTGCCTGAGGGTAAGAAAGCAGTGGGGGGTAGATGGGTATATGCAATTAAGAACAATGGAGACGGATCTGAAAAATACAAGGCACGATATGTAGCCAAAGGATACAGCCAAAAGATGGGTGTAGACTACGAGGAGACATTTTCTCCTACTGCGGACCTGACCAGTATCAGGGTATTGATGCAAAAAGCGGCGCAGGAAAACCTGATTTTACATCAGATGGATGTCAAAACTGCCTACCTACATGCACCAATAGATTGCGATATTTACATGACACAACCAGAAGGTTATGAAGTGAAATCTAGCACAGATGAACAGTTGGTGTGTAAACTAGAAAAGTCACTATATGGCTTAAAACAATCAGGCAGAAATTGGAACAAGATGCTGCATGGATTTAAAAAAAGTCACGGAGAAAAGTAGTGGACGTATTATTCAGCTTATTATTAGCTTTCACTGGCAACGATGCTGGCTGACCTGTGCTTGATATGTGGCGAGAAGTGAGCAAACAACACAACATTTAAATGTTAAAAGACTTCCAGAACAAGCACACAGCATCTGCTGAAAAGTATCAAGCTGCAGAAGAGTGATTTCTCAACTGCTGCAGCAAACTGAGCAAAGTAAATACTTTCAGGAAGTGGATCACGTCTCCACTGCTACTGGTTCTGTGGCAGCTCATGAGACACTGAGGCGTCCGCTAGTAAAAACGGATCCGTCCTCCTCCGTTTGCGATGCTCTAAAAGTCTGTAGTGAAGACGCTCAATGTGGAAAAAATGGCAAAATGGCTCTTTGCATAGGAAAGGTTGTTGACCCCTGTGTTAGACAAAATGGCTGACTATGTGTGTGTCTAAGTGCGTGTGTGTGTATGCACGCACGTGTGTAATTACGGTCGCATGAACGGCCGCATAAGTCAAGCATATCAGTGCGTTCGGCTGAGTCGTTCCTCTCTGTTGAATGTACTATATTGGTGATTTGAGCATGTTTTTGCCTCGAAATCTGGGGTTTAACAGATGGTTTTGTAGACAATCTGCACACACATATGACTTGGAGATATTCAGTCAAAGGCATTTTAACGCCTCCTGTCTGTCTACCTGTCTGTCTTTCTGTCTTCCTTTTCAAAATAAAAGCCCCATGAATTAACTATCTTAACATAAAGCTCAAATAAGGATTTTTGTATTAAATACTTAATGCTCTTACTAATACTGTGATTACTGCTGCTAATATTTTGACTATTACCACTACTGCTACTCCTACAACTACCACTACTGCTACTACTGCTACTAATACTACTACTACGACTACTGCTATAACTATTACTACTTACTACTATTAGTATGACTACTACTACTGCTATTACTACGAATACTACTACTACTTCTACTCATACTACCGTTATTTCAACTAGTCTCCCTCTCTCTCCATCTCTATCTGTCTCTTTCAAGTCCGTCACAAATACAGAAATGACACCTCAATAACCTCAATAACACATCTTACTACTGGCAATGTCGGCGTACGTCTTACGGCAGTAGTAGCCACACCATTGAAATCTCTTACGAAATTTTCTAGTTAGGGCTCGAGCACTGATGTAGTCAGAGCGGAGGACCTATTGTTATTCGAATGTTTACTTTTTTTTTTTTTGCTGGCTTTGCGTGGGGAAAAGAGGTGCTCTACATTTTTTTTACATTTCCAAACCTATCTGAATAGGCAAAAATACCAATCTGATTGGGGGGTCAGATTAAAGTCGGGAAAAAACAGCTCGATTAAACTAAAGGGGTAGTTTGAAAGCCCACGCCTTTTGCCAATTTAGCCCGATTGACTTTGGCGCACATTGGGACTGCTCGACAAAAAATGCGCCTAATTAGATTTTCCGCCGAACACATTCTTGCCCGCTCCTCCTAAACGCTGGGTCCGATTCTTACGAAACTGTCTGTGGATCATTATTGGTTCAATGTGATCAAACGATATTTTCAACTTTGTTGATATCTCATTGCGTTTAGAAGATATGAACCAATTAACCTCTTAAGGGCGTGGCTCAATACGTCAATACACATAACTTCCAAATCACTTGGTCTATCCTCACAAAAGTTTTAGCATATGTCAACATCATGTCCCTTAACATACCCAAATGGTATCATAATATTCAAACACTAGGGGGCGCTGCAGTGAATCGCCCAATTTTTGCATTTCCCTTGTTTCCAGGAGTTGTATTCTAACGAACTCCTCCTAGAGATTAAATCTGATTGATTTCAAATTATGGCAATATGATGAAAATATCGAACTAGCGCAGAGCAGTGGCAAAAAACACAATTTTCCATGAAAATGGAAGCTGTTTTAGCTCAGCCGGACCCTGAAGACATCCATATGATAATTTGTAATCCTAATCATAGCGCCACCTAGTGGCAACAGGAAGTTACATGTTTTCTACTTTTATACCCTTCTCCTCACAGATTATTCAGATCCCTCTAAAAATGTGTCGGAAGAGATTTAAGACATTGATAATGCATCACCTTGAAGATTGTAAGGATCCGTTGAACGGCGCCAAGTCGGAGCATCGTGGAAGTTTGATCCCTCGCTATGAACGAATAAACCGATGTAACTCGACTCCACATGATAAGATCCATGACATCCAGCCTTGAAGACAATAACACAAACATAAGACTTTCATGATGCCAGCCCCGAAATCTTTTGATGTTTCGTGTAATGCTGTTGCCGTGGCGACCCATCCTTGGCGGAACTAAACATGCTCGAAACGTAATTGAACTTGCCACACATACTGTATTTAAAGGCAAAAGGTTACCTGATATGATTGTAATGCTTCAAAATGGCAATTCAGCTCGATAGCGCCCCCTACAAATATTCATTTAAGCAGCCCCATCGCTACGGTTGACCTATATGCTCTAAACCATACAGGAAGTTGGATCGCGCCCCCTAGAAAAGAAAGAGAGTTGTGAAAGCCCACAGTTTTCGTCCCCTATGACCGATTGACCTGAAATTTGGTACACATGTCCGGTTGTGTCTGCTCTACAAAAGACTAAATCATGGCATTAAGCTCCGCCTACTTTGATTTTTTTTTATTCGCCATTTTGAATTTTGTGAAAAACTATTTTATTCCCAATTCTTCCTAAACGCTGGTTTCGATTTTTACAAAATTCTCTGTCGATCATTAATGGTTCAATTACATGACAATTTATCAAAAGGTTGTTTATATTGCATTGTGTTCAGAAGAAAAGGACCAATGAACTTCTAATGAGAAAATTCAACTAAATTCAACAAAGCAGCCCTCGCAGTACGTTCAACATAGATATACAATATTTGATAGGCGTATGTACCACATATAAACTTAAACATAACTCTCTTGGGACCATGCTATAAACCGTACCGGAAGTCGACTATTTTCATTTTCTTCATTAATTTCTTCCTATTTCTAGTTCAAATTGCCATAGTTTCCCAGTAGGTGGCGCTCTGCCTTTGAGTTAATATTGGCATGCAGAAGTCTTCAAGCCATGACTCTCATAGTGACGATGACTGTGTTTATTAGTAAATGTACAGTGATAATACATGTGTCTTTATTAGTGTTAATACAGTGATGATAACTGTGTCTTCATTAGTATAAGTACAGTGATAATAACTGTCTTTATTAGTATTAATACAATGATGATAACTTTCTTTATTAGGATAAATACAGTGATGATCACTGTGTTTATTAGTATATGTACAGTGATACTAAATGTGTCTTTATTAGTGTTAATACAGTGAGGATAATGAATGAATGAATGAATGAATATATACTTTATTAATCCCCGAGGGGAAATTTGGTGTCGGGGTAGCAGCAACTTACAACAAAATAAACAAAAACAGCAGGACGAAAGATAAAAGATATATACAATAATAATAATAATAATAATAATAATAATAAAATAGAATAAAATAGAAATAGAAATAGCTGGGATTGTGCAAAAATATATATATACATGTTGTTAGTCAGAGGATCTGGCAAGCGGTGATTTATTATAAATCCGTAATGCCGTTGGCAGGAATGTTCTCCTGTATCTGTCCTTGTTGCAGCGGAGCGTGAGGAATCTCCTCGAGAAAGTGCTCCGCTGACCCTGCAGCAGGTGGTGGAGAGGGTGGTCCGGGTTGTCCAATATGGACAAAAGTTTTTTCAGCGTCCTCCTCTCCACCACCTGTTCCAGAGACTCCTGCCTGCAGCCAATGATGGAGCTGGCTTTCTTAACTATCTTGTTAAGTCTGTTGGTGTCACCGGCTCCAATGCTGCTCCCCCAGCAGACGATGGAGAAGTACAGGGCGCTGGCCACAACAGACTGGTAGAACATCTCCAGCATCTTGCTGCACACATTAAAGGATCGAAGCTTCCTCAGGAAAAAGAGTCGACTCAACCCCTTCTTGTACACAGCGTTGATGTTGTTCTTCCAGTTCAGTCGGCTGTCGATGGAAACACCCAGGTACCTGTACTCCTCCACCATGTCCACGTCCTCTCCAAGAACACTCAGAGGTCTAGGAGCAGTCGCCTTCCTCCTGAAGTCCACCACCATCTCTCTGGTCTTGGTCACGTTCAGCAGCAGGTGATTCTCGCCGGCCCACTCCACAAAGTCACTCACCACTGCCCTGTACTCCTCCTCCCGTCCATCCCTAATACACCCGACCACCGCAGAGTCATCAGAGTACTTCTGCAGATGGCATGACTCCGTGTTGTACTGGAAGTCAGTGGTGTACAGGGTGAACAGGAAGGGTGACAGAACAGTTCCCTGTGGGGCTCCAACATCACTGACCACCGTTTCAGACAGCACACGGCCCATTCTGACAAACTGTGGTCTACCTGTGAGGTAGTCAGTGATCCAGGAGATGGTGGACAAGTCTACCCCCACCACCCGCAGCTTCTCACTCAGTAGCAGTGGTTGGATGGTGTTAAATGCACTGGAGAAGTCAAAGAAAGTGACTCTCACAGAGACACCGGCTCCATCCAGGTGCGACTGAGCTCGTTGCAGCAGGTAGATGATGGCGTCGTCCACTCCCACATGAGGCTGGTAAGCAAACTGTAGAGGGTCCAGCGACGATTTCACCTGCGGTCGGAGGTGGGCCAAGACCAGCCTCTCCAGCACCTTCATCACATGGGAGGTGAGGGCAACTGGTCGGTAGTCATTGAGGCCAGATGGAGATGATTTCTTTGGGACAGGGACCAGGCACGACGTCTTCCACAGCACCGGGACCTCCTCCAGCCTCAGGCTCAGGTTGTAGAGGTGCTGCAGGACACCAGACAGCTGGGTGGCGCAGATCTTTAGGACCCTGGGGCTGATGCCATCAGGTCCTTCAGCTCTGCGTTGGTGGAGTTTTTCCAGCTGTCTTCTCACCTGGTCAGTCGTCACAGAGAGAGGGGGGAGGGTGGAAGAGCCCATTGTTGTTGTTGAGGGCTCAGTGGGAGAGCCATTGGATGTTGAGGGCTCAGTGATTGTGCAGCTCAACAGGGGGGGCAGAGGTGGAGGAGTATGGGAGGTGAGTTGTGTGGAGGAGACGGATGGGGGCTGTGAACTAAACCTGTTGAAGAAACAGTTCAGCTCGTTGGCCCTCTCCAGGGAGCCCCCTGGATGTCTCCCTCCCACCTTGAAGCCAGTAATCTGCTTCATTCCGGACCACACCTCCCTCGTGTTGTTCTTCTGGAGTTTGGCCTCCAGCTTCCTCCTGTATGAGTCCTTGCCCTCCCTGAGCTTCACCTTCAGGTTGCGCTGGACTCTCCTGAGCTCATCCCTGTCCCCAGACCTGAAAGCAGCTTTCTTCTTGTTAAGAAGAGCCTTCAGGTCCCTGGTGATCCAGGGCTTGTTGTTGGGGAAGCAGCGCACAGTCCGGGATGGAATGATGGTGTGTTCACAGAACTTGATGTATTCTGTGATGCAGTCAGTCATGCTGTTGATGTCCTCCCCATGTGGTCCACACAGCACATCCCAGTCCCTCGACTCAAAGCAGTCCTGCAGGGCGTCATTAGCCTCCTGAGACCACCGCCTAACAGTCCTGGAGGTCGCAGGCAGCCTCTGCACAAGAGGAACATACTTGGGTGTCAGCAGGACCAGGTCATGATCAGACCTGCCGAGGGGGGGAAGGGCAGTGGCCCTGTATGCATCCTTAGTATTTGCATACAGGAGGTCCAGAGTTTTATTGTTCCTTGTGGGGCAGTCTACATACTGTAGAAAGGTAGGCAGAGCTTTGTCCAGTGTGGTGTGATTAAAGTCACCAGTTATTGTCATAAAAGCACCAGGCTGTTGACTCAGCAGTCCAGACACAGTTGAGTGGATGGTGTCCATTGCTTCCTCAGCGTCAGCTGATGGTGGCACGTAAACGGCGACAACAATGGCCGACGTGAACTCCCTCGGCAAATAATACGGGCGCATCCCCACGGCTAACAGTTCAATGTTCGGGCTGCAGAAACGCTCCTTCACACACACATGGTCGGGATTGCACCACCTCTCGTTCACATACACTGCAATCCCTCCCCCTCTCTTTTTACCGCTCAGTTTAGTGTCTCTGTCCGCCCGTACAGTCCTGAAGCCGGGCAGCGACGCGCTGTGGTCCGGAAAATCCGCATGCAGCCATGTCTCTGTGAAGCACAAGATGCTGCACTCACGGAAGATCCTCTCAGTCATTACCAGCGCGCCGAGCTCGTCCGTCTTATTCGCCAACGAC
Organism: Myoxocephalus aenaeus; assembly: GCA_038501785.1. NCBI lineage: Eukaryota > Metazoa > Chordata > Actinopteri > Perciformes > Cottidae > Myoxocephalus > Myoxocephalus aenaeus. The sequence goes on from JBAMJR010000040.1 coordinate 12,935,466, forward strand.
CTCACGTTCCCCGTTATAATCGCCGGTACCGAGGGTTTGTATTTCCTCGTTTTAGCCCTCCTCTTAGCACCCGACCTGCAGCCCCGAGCCCTTCTCCGTAGCTCCAAAGGGATCACAGGCCCGGCTCCAGGCTGTGGTTTGCTCAGCGCGATCAGCTGAGCGCGTGAGAAAACAATGGTCCCAGTCATTGTTATGTTTGTGGCTCTCAGTTACAAACGGAAAAGTAATCAAAAAAGCCACAAGAAAGTTGCGAAAAAGTTACGGTCCGTTCTACTCGTAATTTAAACCAAACATGGAATAAAAGAAAAAGAAGAAGAGAGGAAAAGTGGAAAAAATAAAGTAAAAGAGAAAACATACAGGCAGCTACGGCGACAGGCAGCCGCTGGCACGGCGCCATCTTTTCTCCACTTTGTCTTTATTAGTATTAGTACAATGGTGATAACTTTGTCTTTATTATTATTAAAGTGATGATAACTGTGTTTATTAGTATATGTACAGTGATACTAAAGGTGTCTTTATTAGTGTTGTTAACTTTGTCTTTATTAGTATAAGTATAATAAATGTGTCTTTATTAGTGTTAATACAGTGATGATAACTGTGTCTTTATTAGTATTATTACAGTGATGATGGCTGTTTATTAGTAAATGTACAGTGATAATAAATGTGTCTTCATTAGTGTTAGTACAGTGATGATAACTTAGTCTTTTTATATTATTATTACAGTGATAACTGTCTTTATTAGTATTAGTACACTGATAATAAATGTCTTTAGTGTTAATAGACTGATAATAATAGTATAAGTACACTGATCAGTCGTCTGTTAAAGCCGACTGACAGCTGCTCCAGATGTGATCCGCTGATCCAGATGTGATGAGCAGCCGCAGTCATCAGAAACAGGCGCTTCAGAGGAAAGGACGTCTCATTTCTCTTAAAACATATTTCCTTGTTTCCTCTCTCCTCGGATGGTTTCCTTGGTCTCTCCATGCATCCCTGGTGGGAGGGACTAGGACACAAGGAAAAGACACAAGTGAGGAAAATGGGGATGCAATTAAGAGACTCTTTTTGTGAACAGAAGGATAGTTCACACACAAAACTAAATAAAAATAATAATATATATATATATATATATATATATATATATATATATATATATATATATATATATTTACACACACACACCTTTTACCTCCTAATTCATTTAACGGAATCACTGTAGGTTTCTGCTGATGACAAAGCTGTAGTGGTTTAATAATAATTTGCCTGCTGCATTTTAATAAGCAGAGAGAAGTTTGAAATAGAATGTGTATTGGGTTTGAAGTGTTTTGCGTTTTGGTTTACAAGGCAAATAAACCAAAACCAGAGCAGCTGCCAAAAAATGAGGAGCTGTACCTCCAAATCTACCAAATAGTTGGTTTATCAGTCTGATGTGGGCTGGCTCTGAAAAATTTAAGGAGCCTTGGTCTGATAGGGTTTCTGTTAGACATTCCAACATTATGACGCTCCATTTAGCAGGGGCTCTTGTTATATGGTATTTGGCAAGTTCTTGTTTTCATAAGCAACTAATTATTTCTCTCACTGTCTCCAAAGTCTCCATTCAATATTTTTTAGATCATGCACAGATGGCACACACGCAAGCTAAATACAGATTCAGGCTTATCCAAGGCCACTCAAATGCACCTCACCTTATTAGTTCCCAAAACTGGGAAGAATGCTCCGCCATCATGCTCCAAAAATCTTATCAGCAGTGTTCACTGAACACATATGTACAGTTTCCCCTTGTTTCTCTACCCCTCTCTGTTTAGTTGAAACATGGCTTCTCGCAAGAAATAACATGATGCTCTGTCCAATAAGGAAAAAGTGGGAAATAAGTCATTCCACCTGCCCATCAGGACCAACTAACATTCATACACTACGGGGGTTAACCCTTCAGGGACTGAGATCATTTTCTAGATTTTAAATAATTTCTTAAATCCACCTTCTTTTAAAGGCACTTGTACTTTGCCCGCTGTCCCGGTAAACACTTTGTTCGTGGACAAGTGAAAGTGCAAGTCTGTGTTGTGCTCGGCCACAAAGGAAAGTAGCTCCACATGTTCCCCTTGTTTGTAGACTCTTTACATTCGTGGTGTCCCCTGAATGAGAGCTCCTGTTTGCCCAAACCAATGACACAATCTATCAGTCTTTTTAGAATTTCCCTGTTCTTCTTAACTTTTTCGTTGTGGAGCTCCGTTTCCCTGCAAACTTGTTTGTCTCCAAACATTTTCAAGAGCACCGTAGCTTGCAAGTGTCCTGCCGTTTTTTTGGTGTCGCGTTGCAGCCTTGCAAAGGCAACTCCAAACAGCAAGATGCTAGGTCGCAAATAAAAGGCATTCCCAGCAATACAATTTGCAACTCTTCTCTGATGCCGTCAGCCAGGAATATTGTTCGTAGTTGGCGGTGGCACACCGACCAATCACAGCGCATGTCAATGGTCACGCTGGGCCACTGACCAATCATACGTCCACCCCATTTCGCGGGCGCTGGCTCGTCAAAGAATACACCCAGCTTGTCAAACTAAAGATCTGATTTGTTGAAGTCCATGACAATCAACCACAACGTTCACTCTCCGTGTACTTTAATCTGCAAAGGCTTAAACTGCTTTGCTGACATAGAGACACAGGAGGAAACAATCTGATTGGATGAAACTATCTTTAAAACCAGCTGCACTGAAAGCAGCGCTGCAGGCTAGAAGCAGAGCAACAGAGGAAGACAGGAGCTGTGGAATAAGAAAATAAGCTAATAGGGAGAAATTATTATAATACATGTAGTGTATTTGTGAAAAACAATTAAATTATAAAATAGCTATAGCTTTGTGATTCTGTTTAGGCCAGCAGAGAAGGCTTAGCAGGCCCTGACGGCCCACCACTGATATTGACTAAGGGTTAAGTGTCAGAACTGTTGATTCCGTCACTCTGAGCTTGGAGGGGCGGCCTCTGTAATCAGAGTCAACAGCAGCAGCTTAAACTTGTGGAAGACTCCGACGCTCAAAGTCATGGAAGATGGAAAGTCGCTTGCCTTGGTGCAGGAGTAGGGTAACCTTCCCGCCCGGCACAAGATCTGTTCTTTGATGTGAAAAATAGTTGACTCTGATGATAAAGGGTCTGGGCTCCTTTTCCTGTGTCTCTGTTGAGGAGATCTCTGTCTCTTCTAAGACATTAATGATGGTGCCTTTAGGTAAAAGAGAAAATAGAGAGCTTGAGATATACATTATATTACTGTCTACTTTAACAACTCCACACACTTGGCCAGTCACTGTGGCCGTTTTTATTGGTTTAAAGAAGTATTAAAATAGTCTTAATTCACATAAGCTTCACATAAACTAAATGTTATGTTTCTGTGGATAAGTCATTTTCACAAATATCACACCATCAGCACATAATACATTGTAAAGAGGTCATGTTCATTTCACATATTTCCTTGAGATCATGTTGTTTCAATCATTTCTATTTACATTCCAAGATTAGTCTTGAACCTGTGGCAGACCTGGAGAAGAAATACGGTGTTGCCTACAACCAACCACCTGAGATACAACGACAGAGGACAAGCAGACTATAGAGCATCCTTTAAACCACTCTGTCAGCTGTGTGTCAGAAGACAGCAATTAGTGACCTGAGGAATGCCTTAACTTGTTAAGGGGCTTAAAGCAAAAAGAAGCTCAAAGAGCCTCAAACGCATAGAGAAAACACAAATAGTGACAATATCATGGAACTCTAAGCAGCAGTAGGAGCCTCAATAGAGAGGGTGATGTCTACTTGCACTTTCATTCCACACTGCAATGCCACATTATCTGGAAACACACTGCATGTCCAATTGAATTCATGCAAATGAACACTCATACTATTATAAACCGCAGTGTTGAGTTTGGGCATCTGATTTGCCTTCAAACTCATTGATGTATTACTCTGATGGGACTTCCTTGATTGGATTTCATAATCTCACTGGATTGTGACTATATTCCTTACCCAGCTGCTGCTGGATCATTAGGATTGGCTGACATTGTGGTTTGCTGTGTGGCTGATTACATCTGTAATGCAAACTGGAGAATGCCTTGAAACCCCACAGAGGCTTCCTGAGATGACCACAGAGAGTGTGTTCGTGATTCATTGAAAAATATTTGAAGCCGTTTACAGCAGTGGTGGGCCGTCAGGTTTACTAAGCCTTCTCTGCTGGCCTAAACAGAATCACAAAGTTTAAATTTAAAATATAAAATTAATATTTTTTAAATATTTTTTATATAATATATATATTTTTTATAATTAAAAGTTAGAGCTATTTTATAATGTAATTGTTTTTCACAAATACACTACATGTATTATAATTATTTTTCCCCATTAGCATATTTTGTCATTGCACAGCTCCTGTGTTCCTCTGTTGCTCTGCTTCCAGCCTGCTGGCTGGAAGCAGAGCAACAGAGCGCATGCGCGAGAGCCGGTTAAACTACATGACGATGCCAGCTAGCTGGTCATTCAGTAACGTGTGCTGTGATTGGTCAGCGGGGCACGCCAGGAGGTGGCGGTAATGCACCTTTTGTTGGATAAATCCACATTAAAAAAGAAAAAGAAGAAGCAGCTAGAAGCGAGAAGCTACCTTGACTCTCAGGCTGATGCCTGAGAAACGGATTAGCTGGTGGTGATGTGGTGAGTGGACCGCATGAGACACATGGTCATGATTACCGTAGATACTGGACACACACAAGAGTATATACCAGTATACGTATATAGCATACCGTATTTTGAATGTTTGGTTGTGGTTGTGTTTGGCAGTCGTGGGTTGTAACAGCAGCCATATTGCGAGAATTTGGTCCTAAAATTCTGATTCTGCCCAAACTTTAATGCAGGCTGCATGTCTTCGGTCTCCAAAACTCTTTGTTGGTAGACATGTGGGGCGACTGTGGTTCAGTGGTAGCAGAGTCGTCTTTCAATCAGAGCATTGGTGGTTCGAGCCCTGCTAGCCCGTGTCGATGTGTCCTTGGGCAAGACACTGAACACTTCCGGAACTCGCCACGCGGATCTGCGTTTTACAATATTTACGTTTTGGAAATATTCATATCTCCGTGATAATACGGCGCAGAAATACATTTAAAATTCTAGAGGAATCAGTTGGCTCTCCGCTTCTTTCCTCCCGTGAGCTCGTACGCAATTTACTCAGAGAGATAGGCGCAAGGATGTGTCGGGTGACGCGGTGCCGAAAGCACTCGTCACATACATGTTTTATAATTATTTTTCCCTATTAGATTATTTTCTTATTGCACAGCTTCCTCTGTTGCTCTGCCTTCCAGCCTGCAGCTTCCAGCCGCTGGTTAAGGATCTGGTTAAGATTGAGATTATGACTCAAGTAGGTATGACGCAGGTAGAAAATCCACAGGGAACAGTTTTATCCCCCTTTTTATTCTGACTTTATACAGCTGACTATAGGCAGAGCTGTGTGTCCTGTAACATCCAAAAGTTCTCAGATGACACTGCTCTGGTTGGTCTACTTACCCGAGGCAATGACCTGGCCTATAAACGGGAGGTTGAATCTTTTGTCAGCTGGTGTGATGAACATTTCTTAAAACTAAATATCGGAAAGACCAAAGAGTTGGTCATTGATTTCAGAAGGAAGATTGAGGAGGTCTCCCCAGTGATAATTGCAGGTCAGCAGATAGAAATTGTCCAGTCATATAAATATATTGAGGTCTATCTGGACAGTAAATTAAACTGGAAAAAGAACACTGATACTGTATTTAAAAAGGCTCAGTCAAGTCTAAGGAAGCTTAGATCCTTTGACGTAAGCAGAAAGCTTCTTCATGTTTTTTATAAGGGTACCTTAGCTAGTGTCCTATTTTATGCTGTGCTTTGCTGGGGGAGTGGCATTACTGTGGATGATAAAAACAGGATCAATAGTGTCTGCTGTGCACTGTGAACCTTGTCTGTGGGGGATTAATACACATTTTCTAATCTAATCTAAACTCCGTCACTGCGAGCTAAACTCTCAACAAAGTCACGACTGTTTAATGTCCTGGCTCCTCAATGGTTTAATGAGCTCCCCATTGACATCAGGACAGCAGAAAGTCTCTACATCTTCCGCCGCAAACTAAAAACACTTATTTTCTGACTATACCTTGAATACAAAATATGGCCTTGACTGTATGTGGGCCAAACTGTGACAATAACATTTTCCCACTTTTTCTCTAAGACCATGTCCACACTACTACGTTTCCATTTTAAAACGCATATCTTTTGCTACATTTATACTGAGCGTCCTATATTGATCCTCCAGTAAATCTAGCAATCTATGTAAATCTTCTAAAGTTATTCATACTTTTCTTCAGGAATTTTCTGTTACAGACTCCTGCCATTTTTTAAACCCCACAAGCAGGGATTATTCATTTTTACTCCCCTGTCTATCATACTTACTTGACTACTGTTTTTTAGACAACAGCCCTCTGATTTAAGATTTAGTAGTGGGTGGAGGACCTGAATCCTGTGCACCTTGGCGTTTCAATTCACACTTGTTATCTGATGACAAATGTGCAAATCTGCTCAAATTGACGTTTTTAGAGCTCTGAATGAGAAACCTGGTGTCCTTCTACCATCTCTTCTTTGGGAGACCGTTAAAGCCTAAATAAGGGGATGCATTATTTCATATATTAGTATTTATATGTCTGAGCTGGTGACTGATATTATAATTGGATAATATACATGCAAATTCATCCCTGATGGTGTACAAAGATTGTTTTGGTTTACATGTGGAGCTTGTCAACTGTTCAAGCTGGACCAGATGGGTTTCCTGTCATGTTTTACAGAAAGTTTAAGGTTAAGATAGCCCCTCTCCTGATCAACATTTTCACCCATGCATTGGACATCGCCTCTCTCCCTCAATGTTTATCGCAGGACCCCATTTTATTAATACTAAAAAAGTAATAAAGACCCCTATCCTGTGGATTCTATCACCCAATTTCATTGCTTAACATTGCAACAAAATATTAGCTAAGCTGCTGGTAATGTGCTTGGAAACGGTCTTACCATCTGTTATTTCCCCTGACCAGAAGGCCTTTATTAAAACATAGCTGTTTTTTTAAATTTGTTTAATGTTATGTACAAGCTCTAAAACTCAAAGGACCCTGCAAGTGTGATCTCTTTAGATGCCAAGAAGGCCTGTGGCAGAGTAGAATGGGGTTATCTTGTCCGTACTTTCGAGAAATTCAGCTTTGGTGGTTGATTTATTGCTTGGTTCAAGTTGCTGTACATCTCTCCTCTTACATCTGCCAGGACGAACACAAACCACTGTGACTACTTACCCCTGTTTAGTGGCACAAGATAGGGATGCCGGATTACCCCGCTGCTCTTTGACCCACTCGCTATTGCGCTTTATTGCATCTAACCCTCACATCACAGGAATTGAGCAGAGAGTATCACTTTATTTGCATGATTGTTTCCAGGCCTGATATCTCTATGCTATTTGATCGCAACTTATTTGGTCTCATCTCCGGCTACCAGCTGACTTTCAATTAGAGTGAGCTCTTCCCTCTAAATGCTGCTGCTCGCAAATACCAACTTTACACAATACCATTTAGAATAGTTCTAGACAAGTTCATGTACTTGGGGGTTCGGGTATCATTTTAACCCTCCCCTCGCTCAAGTACAGCATGACTTTCAGAGAGAGAGAGATGGTGGTTACTCCCCTTATCCCTAGCTGGTCAAAACAATTTAGGTTAAAAAGAAAATTCAGCCTACATTTTCTTTCCTATTTTAACGTGTTCCTATTTGTATATACCTCAAACAAACAATAAGATAAACTAATGGAAGAAATGCCAACAAAAAGAGTTTCCCCAAAAATTCTGCTGTGATAACAAGTATTTTGAAGACATTCTCTTAAACTACTTACTGTCCAATCAAATATTGGGTACATTTTCTTTGTCTCAAATGATTCCATTGAGGAATGAACACTTTTAATTAAACAAAACAAAAGGCTGAAACTGAAGCTGACACTTCAGGACATACAGTATATGGCCCCCAAATCCTGCTGTGTATTGCTACGTTTCAGATCCAAAGTTTCTGCTGGTGGGAGACTTAATTGTTCGTTACGTGCAACCCCATTAGCTTAAAATAATGCTTCTTTGGTTAAAAAATCTTGGAAATAGCCCAGTACATCCCTGCAATTATTTAGCTATGCCCAACTGCCCATACAGTCTTCGACAGTTATCGACAATCAATTAAACTCCAACATGATAACATAAAACTGCCTGGCTGTAACTGGGAAATCTGGGTAAACATTGTGTAATATCTGGACCTAGTCCAATTATGAGAAAAGGGTGTAACGGTTTCAGCCGGCTATTTAGTTTTAATCAGTGGCTACCACATTTGTTTTATTATAAACAATACCTGGCTATGTTGACTATCCAGCACAAACCTCCTTGACAGTGGTGATGATTCTCAAATGAACAAGATAACAACCATTTGTGGTAGAAACAAACCACTGTGCAAAGGGGACGCTGCATCTCCGTTACGTGGCCGTAAAAACGGCACTGTGCGTAATCGTTATGACCATTATAACTATCACTGTAGGGCTGGGCAGTATGGCAAAAAATTCATATCACAGTATTTTGTAAGATTCTGGCGGTTTCACGGTATATCACAGTATTTTTTTCCAGAGTAAAAACATTCATTCATTGACGCCGAAAAGGACCGCCGGCTAACTGAAAAGCTGTTGCGAGTGGTGAACAGCTGTTTTTACATTGGTACATAGAGGGTGTTAAACATGGAGGGACTTAGGACCCAGGGAAACTCCGTCGCAGGAAGACACAGACCGAAAAGATCTGTGTCTTCCTGCGACAGAGTTTCTGTGAAAGTGGGCGAGCTCTACCCAGCGTGCAGTTCGGCGGAGTAATTTTATAAATGTACAATTATTAGTGTTACAAATTGTTTATGTGTCACAAATTGTTGTGTCATGGTGTTTTACCTGTTAAAGAGCGTTAGTTGTGAGTTTTTAATTGTTGTTATAAAGTTAGAAACCATGACTCAGTCTCCATACATCTCCATACATCCCATTTTTATCATTTTGGTGAAAGGTATGACAAACAACATTTCTACTCAAAAAATGGTAATACAAAATTTGGTTTTAGACATTTATTTACATTTATTTACATGTATCTACCATTGTATTCATATATTCCACTGTTTTTGTGAACCTAACCTTTTGGTGGTTGAAATTGGTTTACCAAAGGGTAAACCAATTTCAACCACCAAAACAGTTTGTCCACATGAGTAAAGTTATGTTTTCACAAGAGATATGAAGAATTTCCAAAATCGAGATTCCATTTTTCAGCATTAAGGCCATATTTTCTCTTTACGCTTGTGCCTTAGGACAATGGTGCCTCATTATATAGAGAGTTGAGATTGTTCTGCAATTTTTGATGTAACACATGGGTATGTATTTCATATGCAAGTGCCTTTAAAAGGTGAATTTAAGAAATTATGTAAAATCAAGTAAATTACCTCAGTCCCCAGAGGGTTAACTCCCACGTAAAACAACTCTCTGGTACAGAACAAAACAAATCTCTGGTACAGAACAAAAATCTGGTACATCTTGTCTCAAAGCGATGCATAAAAATTGGTTCATGCATCTCTACTCTCTCTCCTTCTGTATGAATTCATGTCTCATCAATGCACATTACTAACGTTACCCTTCTCTGGAATCTTTGTGCTTTCTCTCCTCACAGGTTTACATGGATCGTGATTTTATTTGGACACCTTCTGCTATCATTATTATTATTAGTTGCATTTCTATTAGTATTGCCAATACCATTACTACTTTTATTATAATTATTATTCTAATACATCCACTGTTGCTGATATTATTGGTAGTTGTAAGTTTGTCATCATATTCATTGAATGTGCTGTAACTCTGTTATGTTGTTCATTCTGTACATATGACATTTATTCTGTCCATCCTGATAGAGGATGTTGCTCTCCGCTTTCTTCCCTTTTTCTCCTTGTTAAATGTTTTTGGGGGGACCGATGTGAGGTCCCAGGACAGAGGATGTCGTATGTGTACAGATTGTAAAGCCCTCTGAGGATAATTTGTAATTTGTGATTTTGGGCTATACAAAATAAATTGAATTGAATGAATCATTCCATACAGGAAAGGAGAGTATGAGCTCTCCTGTCTCTTTCCCATGAATGATCAGACTGCTTTCTATTTCCAGTTCTCTCTGTCGCTATCTGTCTTTTTTGTTTCTCTTCTCTTTTTACGGACTTGGTTTTTACATTTAAGCCATCATATGATATCAAGTTATTTTCCATTCCTAAATAGAAGCCCAGTCACTAAAGCCAACTAGCATCGGATGAAGAATCAGCTAATGCCGGTTGGCCACTCAGACATACCCCTGAGAAGGACTTGAACTGTCTGTATAGTACATGCAAAATTTGATATTTGAAATGTATTTTGTAATCTGTCAAGATCTAAAATTTCCCGAAATGTCAGTTAAATTTTTTTTTTTAAAACATCACTTTCAGACTCTCTTATGTCAACCTAACTAAACTAACATTACCATTACACTGCCATGTTGCCTTTTATAACATCACTATAAAAAATGTTTTGTCTATAGAGCCCCACAAAGGGCTGATTTCATAGACACTCTGGGTGGAAGGAGTAAGGAACATACAAGAACATGAAGGGGGGTTGTTTGGCTAAGGGTACCCAAGTTGCTCTTGGAGAGGGATCAAACCTTGAGGAGGCCCTTCATCGCAATCCTTCATCCACGCTGCTTTTGTTTTGCTTCTGCTTTTAGATAAACTCATACTTTGGATGCAACGGAGCACAGCACCGGGCTGGATCTTTTCTTTCTGTCACATTTGAAGAAACAAAAACTCTCATGGAGTTATAGAAGCTGCTGTGTGGGTGAGTTGTGGGACAGATAAAGCTTATCATCATGATTTCCTCGCCCATTTGTAAGAAACAAACATCTCTGTCCACGGAGCTTCACAGTCTGTGAAAGAAAGACATTACTCTTTTTGCTCCTGCAATAATCCAATTACTCAAACACCTGCAGACATGCAATAACAGTTCCGGTGCAAAGATACTATCTCCTTCCCCACCATCGAAACTACCTCTCACTTAAAAGACACTTTCTCAGAACAGGGTTGCACCAGCTATGTGTGTTCTAAGTAATTACTGGTAACTTCCAAATGTTTGAGTGGGCAACCATAGCTTTAAACTTAACTGGTGTTCTTTGAAAATAATAGATATTATTTAGATTTATTTATGAATGAATAAATGGATCTATATTTGGTTTAGTTTCGAATGAGAGGGATATACCTATTTCTTGTACAGTAGTTAGTAGTGACTAAGAACTATAACTTACAACAGTATTTTCAATCCAATCCTTGCAGTTGTTGATTTATATATTTAGTGAACTGTTGTCTGTAAAGAACTTTGTTGTGTGGTGTGTTAATCTCCACACACATACTGACATTTAAACTTGGCTAAGTTTGAAGTTGGCAACTGGCTCCTGAAGAAAATAATCATATTCCATGAAGCTAGCTAGTCATGTTACACGCCTGTCAAACATGCACATGTTTTGAGGTATTTGAGAAAGGCTTAAAGTGAACTTCAGGTACAAATCCTGTCAACCAACTCAAATCTGGGTGCTCAGTCGCACCCAGATACAGTGATACACTGTAGATCAAAGTCCCAAGATGGAGATATATTCACATGCCACACAAAATGGTTTGCTCAGTGTACAAGTCAACAAGTATGGAACAACTCAACCTTGTACAATACAGTGCAGGAACCAGAAGTAAATGAATAAAACTGATGGAAAATTCCACTGTAAAGTACTCATACACTGTATACTGTTCAAGGCCTTCCAAGAGTTATTTTGTCACGTGTGGCAATTTATCTTTTTGGTGTAGGTATATTTCAGCAACCTGCCAAGACCATTTCTACTTCAGTTACGGATTTATTTTATTTCCCAGAAACACTGTAAACCTCCTGAAAACTTCCATGGTCCCATATATTGTAAACCCATCTGCATCCAGCTGGGTTTACAATATATAATGCCAGTAATGTCGAGAAGGTGAGGATATCCAAGAAAAAGAAGGAGCGGTGGGTCTCACTGTGCTGTGGTCTATAAAGCCTCCTGTTGATTCACACACTGGTATCTTTGCCATTTTCACTATGGATGACCCTCAGTATGGTGGTTGAATATATCTAGAAAAAAGCCACCAAAGAGGCCAAACACAAAGAATGACCTTTAACTTTAAAGGCTGGATTTACTCTGATATTACTTTGGCTTGCATATGAAGCTTCGAAGATAACTGGGATCCCAATTTTTTCATCTACCCATGTCCAAGATGGTTCAGACCATTATTCACCACTGGCTACCAAACATCGAGACGGTACTCTTTTATCCATGATAAACATTGAAACAGGTCAGTGATAATCAACAGAAACCCAAGAAATGCAGAAAAGTAAGAACATTTTATATGCACGAGTGCAGACATCAATCACTCAGATGTGCCAATCACAGGGTCGAGGAAAAAATAACCCACATGTTTTATTTTTTATTTTAACATCACAAGATCCCTTTCAGTTGAAGTCAATTGTAACCAGTAATGTTTGTTCAGTTTTAGTACAGTGAATCCACAAAATCAGCCTGAAAATCTGAAAAGATTGCATGAAAGTCTATGAAGCATAGCCGGCTAGTTTTCGGACTCTGGCCACAGCTGGTTTATGTGACACTATGATTGGTCAGTCTGCGTTTAAAAGACGGAACGTAGGGAATAGTAAATGAAAAGTCAGAATTTTCTATATTCTGCGGTACAGGCCATAGATTGGTACCTGTAATTATTGGCCTTTGATCTCTTTGATCATTACGAAGTAGGTTTGATTTTGAACACACCCTCATCTGAACCGTTCTTGTTACATTTAGGGTTTTTCATGGAAAACTATCACTGCATCCAAATATCAACATGATAATGAACCGTTCAGCTGCAGGAGAAAGGAATGTGCTTGCGTAGGACTCAAAAAACTTTCCAACACCAAGAGCTTCAGATGAAAAGAAGAAAATGATCCGTCAGACCTTGGTGTACTCACTAAAGAAGCTATTTGACATGGGCCTCTTGGGCCTGACTGCTGTTGTGTTTGGCTGTAGAGGGTTCGGAGCTGCAGGGCAGAAAAAGCCACCTGTGGCTGCTATGCAAGAGGTGTTTGGATGGCAGGATGACATGGCCACCCCTGGACATAAGCACATAGCTGTATCAGAGGAGTGCGTAAGAAAGGATGGTAAGAGCTCAAGATGAAAGGAGAAGAATGAGAAATGAAAGGCAATCACATGTTGAAGAGCTGTTGTATCACAGACTAATTATTTAACTCTTGTATAAGAGTGGTAATGATTTGATTACAGTAGTTTGGTCCAATGGACATTTGCTACATCAATTATTTCAGCATTCACGGCCAGTTTACCCAAATTATAAAACAAAATTTTTTAATTTAAAATGTGTTAATATGTTACCACTGGTACTATCCAGCCTCACAAGATAGTTGGGGTTTCATTTTTGAAAATGTCTGTCTCCAGTGGCGCTGAATGGACATTTGTTTGTTTGAAGCCAACGTGGATGAGAAGTTCTTTGCAAAAAAAGAAAAATCTCCAATTCCGTAAAAGAACCTTTGAACGGAAATTAAAACAATATAAATGAATTATAAATCAGGGATTTACAAATCTTCTAACCTCTCCTCTGCTAAGCACAACATTTTACACTTATTGTGTATTGACTGATTACAACATTTACAATGCTTTTTAAACATGGGAGGGAGCCTGGTGCATCGAAGTAATTTCTTTGTTTGGATTAGTGAATAAAACTCTCTTCTTGAAGTACCTTTATAAAATGTTACCAAATTACCCTGGCTTCCTCAGAGAGATCGCCCTGTAAGTAAATGCATACAGACTTCCTCTAAAGAATAATCAGGCAGAGATACAGAAGAACTTCATTTTAAGTCGTTACATATTTTTGATTGTTATGTTTGTGGATACCATTTATGCAAAAAATTCCAAATGCATCCATAATGTGTGACCAAGCGGTTAGGGCCAAGCGGTCAAGAAATACTGAAAAAGACAGATCAACTTAAAAAGGCAAAACACTGTTCTTAAGAACAAAGCAATTAGGAAAAATAGACAATTGGATTAAGCAGGAAATCAGGGATAAGTGTGACTAGTCTTAAATCATTACCGGGATGCCTAAACATATACAAGGCCTTCTTTTTTCACAACAACCATTATGATTAATTGTGTCACTGCTCCTTGCCAAATCAGTGATTAATACAGTGTATACATTAAGTGTCAGTAGAAAGGAAAAGCAGTTACATGGTGCACCTGGCAGAGAAGGAAACTAACATGGAGATGGAATAACAGAAAAATGTAACACACTGGCTGAGGAGGCTCATTAGAATAATCAGACTGCTTGTTTTGTGAGTGAATAGACATGATAGATTGTACACCAACAACTTGATAACATGTAAATAAATATCCAACCAGTTCAACAAACTGGCAAAAAGTCAGTGATGTTTGCCATAGTACGCAAGCATGTTTTCCTGTCAACTGACTCCACCTTGGCATTCAGCCTTCACTGATTAGCCGAGCCAGCCTCAGGCAACAGCAATCAGGAGCCTTGTGGATGTTGAGAAAGATAAAACATACTTTTCCTTTACATAATGAATCAAATAACATCATACTTAATGTTTCTTTTATTCTGCCTGTAACCCAACTGTTACACTCTATGGCTCTTCCAACAGGCTCGCCTTCATCTTCACTACATAAATGAAGTTGAAATGAGGAACGCTGCCCTATGGAGCGGCATGACAATGGTGAAACTGAGTGGAGTTACTGAAAAGACTTTGAGCTATGCTTTTAAACATGGGAGGGAGCCTGGTGCTCAGGCAAAGCAGTTTGATTTCCCAAATGCTCATAATTAAACGTTTTCTATTTGAATAGCCAGCAGGGAACTCCTGGGCTTGTGTTTTCGTAGTGGCTATTGTGTTTGTGGAGCCAAATATTGGAAACTTTGATACCGAATCCCTTGGTGTATGTTAACTTTGGCAGCGACCAAAGGATTCTGGGGATGCTTTTCTTGCGTTTTACTTTGCCTCCACTGTTCACCACCCACCATCTCCTCAGGTCGTGGAGTTCCTTGTGTAGCCACTGCTCGCTGAGCTGAGGAGGAGGAAGCACAGGGAAGACATTGTGATGCACTTGGGGTGAAAACTTATCTCAAATGTCTCAGAGGTTTTTAGAGAAAACAATTCAATGTGGGACTTTTTTTTTGAGAGGCCTATCTCTTCTTGCTGAACTCTGCTTCATCCTTTGTCATACCTTACAGCGTTGCGTCTCTAGCTGCAGGAAGCATTCAGCCACCTCCAGAATGTATCCTCCCCTTCCAGCATGTATGGTGCATGAACCACTCACCCTGCGATCTCTCTCTCCTGCACAGGGATCAGTGAATGTTCAGATTACTGTGGAAAAGAGGACCTGGGCAAGGCTCCTTTGGCCAATCTTTGTGCAGCACAGGATGAGTCCCGACTCGATGGGAATGTGAGCTCAGGGCTGCACAGGAGGAAAGGCAGAGTCAATAAACAAGCAGTAGAGCAAATAAGCCACACATACTATTTGTTAATAAGTTCTCTTTTCACGTGTGTATTTGCTTGAACAGTAACACTGACACCAAGATCATCCAGGACTGTAGTAGCTTCCTTCAAGAGATCTCTGCTGTTTGGGGTTGGTCTTTTTTAATAAATGCATGGCATAACTATGGGAGCATTGGGAGCTCTATTTCCATTGGACCCCAACCTGAAAGATTAGATTAAATGATATTGTCATTGCACATACCAGTACTAAGTACAGTTTAATATCTTAACAAAAGGGGGAAAAAGCAGTTCAGTGCAAAGTAATGTATTGAATGTATGGAATAAACAAGGGGTGGATGTATATATATATACATATATATATATATATATATATATATATATATATATATATATATATATATATATGTTACATGGATACAAAACAGTTTGTTATGAATATGCTAAGATATATACAGTATCAATATGCAGCTGTTGCAGTATGTATAGATCAGGGATAAGTTAAAGTAAAAGGGGGTGAGAGGTGTTCCTGACGATGCAGCACCCTCTCCAGCCACCACTTGTGCTGGATAACTTCAAAACAGAAACATGCACTTTTATTAATCCCCTTGGGGAAATTATTTGACCCATCCCTGGGTAGGGGGCAGTGGGCAGCCCTGTGAGGTGCCCGGGGAGCAGTTAAGGGTTCAGTGTCTTGCTCAGGGACACTTTGACATGTGAGATATGGGGGGACTGGGGATCGAACCGGCTACCTTGTGGTTGCGGGACGACCACTCATCCCCCTGAGCTACAGCCGCCGCTGGAGACAAATGCTGTGTTTCACAACTCTCTGCAGTGGCTTCCACTCTGAGACAGAGCAGTTGTCATTCCATGTGCTGTTGGTCCCATTGTACAAATAGGGGTGGGGCTGTGTGCCACCTTTGGTCTTCGTGAAGTACACAATTAAAAGTTTGGAATTCTTGGTGTTGAGGGTCAATTTGTTGTCAGGGCTCCTCCTTGTAGGCCAACTCATCTTTGTTTTTCTGACCACTTCCCCCACCTGCTCTACCACCATCTTTCCTCCACCTTTGTTTACCACTCAGCCCCCATCTCTGTCTCCAATGGTGCTGTCCAGAATTACAAGCTACTCTTGTCTCCCAGCTATCTCCTCACTCATCAGCGCTTTGAGTGGTCGGAAGACGAGAAAAGTGCAGGTCCATTTACCATTCTTGTGGTAACAAACTGTCTGAGCGGAGAAGCGATATATAATCTTGTATATGATACATGTTTTTCCAACTGAACAAGTTAATTGTTTTATATTGGGCATTGATGAGAAAGCAAAACAAATGTAGCAAGGATTTTGTGTGTTGGTTTACAATGACGTAGTGGTTTTAGAGTAGTGTTGCTAGCATGTGACCAGGTTGCTAAACATTAAGTGAACGTGGAAAAGCAAAACATAGCTACTCCACAAATCGCCACCGGAGTTTGAGTGGCTTAGTGAGGTATGTTGTCCGGGTCGTCAGCCCTCGGTAGGGTCTCCCAAGGCAAACCGGTCTCGGGGGAGCAGTTCTAAAAAACCTTGATGTATAGCGGTCCACGGACTTCAGCCACCTACTCACGAGCCCCTGGCTGAGCGCCGCCGTGTTGGAGTTTTCCCCGGAAAATGAGAGGGCTCTTACGAGTTGCGGGAAGCAAGGCTCTAACTGTTGTCTGTGCTTATGCACCAGGCAGCAGTTTGTTGAGTATCCGGCCTTCTTGGAGTCGGTGAAAGGGGCTCTGGAAAGCCTGCCGACTCCATAGTTCTCCTGGGAGACTTCAACGCTCACGATCTATACCCGAGTGGTGTCTCGCTATTGGACTTCTGTGCAGGCACGGTTTAGCCATAACAAAATGGAGTTCAAATATCTCGGGGTCAGCGGGAGATCGACAGGCGGATCAGTGGGTTGCACCGGACAGTCATGGTGAAGAGGGAGCAGAGTCATAAGGCGACCGGTCGGTCTACGTTCCGACCCTCACCTATGGTCACGAACTCTGGGTTGTGACCGAAAGAACGAGGTCACGACTACAAGCAGCCAAAATGAGTTTCCTCCGTAGGGTGGCCGGGCTCAGCCTTAAAGATAGGGTAAGGAGCTCGGACATCAGGAGGGAACTTGGAGTTGAAAATGTTTCGGGTGAGAGGGAAGTCTGGGTCAGGCTGCTGGGCCTGCTGCCACCGCGACCCGATCCTGGATAAATGGAAGACAATGGATGGATGGTAAAGCAAGACATAGAAAGCATGTATATCTCAGCTGCATCTGTTGACATCTAATCTTGTGTTAACCTCAAATATGAAGAAATTCCATTTGACCCATTTACAGACCATTTTCACCTGAGCCTTGACAGACAGTTTGGCATCAAACAGTACTAGAGATACAAGAGTTACTTGTATTCAGGCAGTGGCGGCCGGCCAATAGAGGGCCACGGGACCTGGCCCCACCCACCTTGAGCCACCAAAAAAAAAAGATTTATAATATTATTAATTATAAAAAATATATATAAAATATTTGTGTTTTTGAGCTATGTAATATTTGTAAAATAGGATATCTGCGCAAAATATATGCTTTCCTGCTTGTCCTCTCTGCTAGTGCACCTCTCAGCTGCTCCAGTGCACGTCTCTGCACGTGGTGGTGCTAGATCGATTTTGCCCAAGGAAGACGGGTCTAATACGCAGTTTAGCCAATCACTGATTAGAGATAATAATGAGTGACATACCATTGATCCAATCAGGGCTCTAAAAAAGACTTCCGGAAGGGCTATTCTCATCTCGCCCCAGGCTGCGCATCTCTTGTTCTCGTCAGTGCAGACGAGGCGCGCGCCACCCATTTTAATAACATGACAGCGGCAAGTGCGAGCAAGATTTCGGTGCTACCTTTCGGTGCCTGAGCCGATTTAAATAAATGTTTTACACTACTCTGTAATGTTGCACGATACTAAAAAGGTAGAGTGTAAAAACGATGAGATTTTGCATATTTTTTGCATCGATACTTTATTAAAATAACGCGGATCAGAGCGCACTCACTGCTCCATGTCCTTTCATGCTGCCTCCATGCAGAGACGGGGCTGCCAGCACTCACACACGCAGCAGCAGCGCTCACAGAGTGATCTGGGGAGACATGAGTGCACAAGCTTTTGCCGACCATCCTCGGCTTGTTGGAACAAAGCTCTCCCAGTTGATATGATGATATGATGACGTGTAGTCCAGTAAAGCAGCAGTTTGTAGAATCCAACAGTTTCTGAGTGGAGTTCTTTTTTTTTAAATATATATATATATATTGTTTATAGTTTGAAGTTAAAAGGTTTGAAGCTGTAGTTTGAAATCAAGTGTTTTGTATTTATTTATTTATATTTATAGTATATTTTAAACAGTTAAAGAAAAAACATTGCCATGGCAATAAAAAAGTATCGGTTCAGGCACCGTTTAGGCACCGGTATCGTTTTAAAAGTATCGTTTCAGCAGCGGTATCGGGAAAAACCCAAACGATGCCCATCCCTACTTTATTCAAAGTGTTGGAATAAATGTTAAATATTTAACTGTAAAGTAGTAATGCGTGATACCTTTTTTTTTTTGCATTGAATCATACTGTGATTAAATGGCAATTTTCTTAGCAAAGAAAATTGCCACCAGCCGCCACTGTATTCAGGTACGACCTCTAGCCGAACTAACATAGCCGAAACATCAATAGATCAAAATTAAAATGTAGGGAAGTTCATGGGAGCTACTGGCCATCGTTGTCGAAATGTGTGAGGAGTCCTTACTTTAAATCCAAGCCGGTTGTTTATTTCGTAAACTTGTAGATAAACATAAGAACCTGAATACAACCGAGTATATCAGACTAACATTTTAACTTGACGGGAGGTGCGCGCACTGAACCCGAACCCCACTGCGCATGTGCACTTTTCCGAGTACGGTGTCCCGTAGTGTGCATACAGAGCGCGAACATAATCATTCACCAGAATGATCTACATCCCCTTTCTTTAGTTCGTGCCTTCCATAGAGAACAAATGGAAGGCTGGGCATTAACTAACAAAATAATAACATAGCTGTTGTTTTTAACTTTGCGACATTGTTATATAGAAGAGAAATTAGTAACAGTTTCAAACAACCATCTTTAAATATACTTGAACGGTAATTAACCAACTTATACATTCATATTGCAAGACATTCCAACATTCATCGCACTTCAACTAGACATACGTCCCATAGAGTACAGTGCGGATTCAGCTCTTTTTTAAAAAAAAGGTCCTCAGCTTATAATCACTCAATGTTCATTGTTCATACTTTGGGTTTGGTCTGCAAATGCGACCTGAGCGCGTCACATATAGTGAGTTACCCAGTGTGACCTCTGTAGGAGAGTGAGCTGCAGGCCTCCGCTGCTCACTGGTGGATCGCTGAGGTGTTGCCGGAGTCAGTTGAGATGTCTGCGGCGTGGAGGGGAGACTGTCCGGTACAGCTGGGTCGGCATATTGACGATCGAGGTCTGCAGGGTCGACCTGTCCCGGTGGTGGCTCAGCGACAGGAAGGATATGACGGCGATTTCTCCTGTAGGTCCCTCCAGCGGACTCGATGATGTAGGAGCGTGGTTCCTTGCACCGCCCTTTCACAGTGCCCAGACGGTCGTGTCCCTTGGTAGTCCGCATCCTGACGACTTGTCCCTCTGCGAGTGGCTGTAGTGGGCGGCTTGACGCATCATAATATCGCTTTTGGGTGAGTCTTTTATTCTGGAGTTGGGCAGTAACCTGCTTAGTGATTTTTGGGGCTGGCTCTAACAGTCTGGTGCTGACAGGAAGAGCTGACCGCGTCTGTCGTGACATCAGACGTTCTGCGGGTGAGCCCAATGATTGGTCGCGGGGAATATTTCTGATGTTCAGCAGATTGAGGAAGACGTCGGTCCCGTCTCTGTGAGATTTCTCCATCAATTGTTTGGCACTGCGGACCGCCCTTTCTGCCAATCCGTTCGACTGTGGATACTCCGGGCTGCTGGTGACATGGATAAAGTCCCACTGTATGGCGAAATCTTTGAAACGTTGGCTTGTGTACTGCCTTGCATTGTCTGTGATGAGGGTGTGAGGCGCACCGTGAACCGAAAAGTGTCTTTTCAGCTTTGTGACCACAGCTGCTGAAGTTGCGTCACGGAGGAGGTCCATTTCATACCATCCTGAGTAAGAGTCTACCAGCACCTGGTATTGTTGTCCGTGCCACTCGAACATATCAGCAGCCACTGTGGACCATGGCAAGACTGGAACCGGATGAAGTTGTAGAGGTTCCTTTTGCTGGTGTGGTCTGGTGCTATTGCAGACGGAGCACGACAGCAGCTCCTCCGCAATGTCATTGTTCATTGTCGGCCAAAAGACTGTGCTCCTGGCTCTGCGCTTGGTCGACTCTAAACCCGGGTGACCCCTGTGTATGATGCTAATGTATTCTCGGTGTAGAGAACTTGGAATCACGGTTCTGTGGCCCTTAATAACTATCCCATCCTCCACTACCAACTCGTCCCTGTGAGGGAAGAATGGACGAATGGAAGGGTGGACGCTGCGTTCTTTGCCAGCCCAACCGCGGTGGATGACTGTGCTGAGAGTCTGTAGCACTTGATCCTGTGCCGTGTGGGTCCGGAGCTCCTCCAGTCTGTTAGTCGAGATGTAGCTAACAGACATTACCTCAAACGTGTCGTCTGCAGCTGGACTTTGTGAGATGGTTTTGTTTGGAGCTCGTGATAGGGTATCAGCTAGGTACATGTGCTTACCCTTCTTGTAAACCAGTGTGATGTCATAGGCTTGTAACTGTAGTAACATCCTTTGCAGTCGGGCAGGAGCAGTGTGGATGGGCTTCTTCAGGATCGTGACAAGGGGTTGGTGGTCAGTTTCAACGACCGTGGGCTTCCCATACACGTAATCCTTGAATTTGATGCATGCAAACACCACTGCTAAAAGCTCCTTTTCGATTTGAGCATATCGTGTTTCTGTGTCCGTGAGCGTGCGAGACGCGTAGGCAACTGGCCTCCCATCCTGTAGACATGCAGCACCAAGTCCGTAACATGACGCATCACAGGTCAGTGTGACTGGTTTTCTTACGTCGTAGTAGGATAGAATCGGCGAACTGGATAAGCATGACTTGAGACGATCGAACGCCTGCTGATGCTGTGGAAACCAACACCACGCAGCGTCTTTGTGTGTGAGCTGTCTCAGAGGTGCTGCTATATCGCTGAGGTTTGGGATAAACTTCCCAAGGTAATTCACCATGCCAAGGAATCGCTGCATGGCTAGGACGTCCTGTGGGACTGGCATGTTTGTGATCGCCACTTTTTTTGCGGGGTCGGCCTTGAGGCCTTCCTTTGTGAATATGTGACCCACATAACAGACCTGTTCTAGGCGGAACTTACACTTGAGAGGGTTTAGCTTAAGGTTTATCTCTCGTGCCCGGTCGAGCACTTTTTTTAGGTTGGCATCGTGTTCTGCGGTATCACAGCCTCCTATGATGATGTCATCGACTATGATAGCACACGGATATCCTGCAAACAGCTGTTCCATTGAGCACTGGAACACCTTGCTTGCTGAGCTTATGCCGAATGGCATGCGGAGGAATCTGTAGCGCCCGAAAGGCGTACTGAATGTGGTCAGCATTGATGACTTGTGGTCGAGCCGTATTTGCCAGAATGAGCTCTTTGCATCTAGAACGGAGAACACTGTAGCACCTGACATCTGGGTAGCAACTTCCTCGACGCTGCGCATTGGATAGTGAGGTCTCTTCAGGGCTGTGTTGAGGTCCTTTGGATTGATGCACAGCCTAATTTCCTGTTTGTCCTTTTTGTGTGCTGCAACCATGGACGAAACCCAGTCTGTAGGTTCAGCAACTGTGGTTATGACACCTTTGTTCTGCATGCTGTTGAGCTCAGCTTTGACTCGTGCTTGCATTGCCACCGGGATGCGGTGTGCTGGACGTACCACCGGTTGTGCAGCTGGATCCAGTGTCATGGAGTATGTGATAGGGAGTTCTCCAAGCTCGTCACTGAACACGTCTTTGTATTGTTCATGGACCTGTTTGGTGAATTCAGCATTGCTCTCGGTGCTGACCTGATGAACGTGTGGGCTCATTGCGACAAGTCCGAGTCGCACACACGCGCGGAATCCTAATAGTGGCACTACTTCTCTGTCCACTATGAAAAAAGGTAGTGTGTGTTGCTGTTCATCTAAACAACAAAGCAGTGTGGCTATGCCTATAGTCTCTATTTTGCTGCCTCCATAAGCCACGAGGTTGATGTCTTTACTTTGTTCCACTGGTCGCTTGCCATTCTCCAGCTGTCGGAAAGTGTCTATTGACATTACATTGCACTTTGCGCCCGTGTCAACCTTCATCTCGATTGGCCGGTCGTGTATATGTAGTGTAACAAATCCTTCATCTTGTCCTTCTGTTTGAGGATTAATAGTGTCCACTACGAGACCATCCACATAGAAAGTGTCGTCACTGGCACTGTCATCGGGCTCTTGTAGCTCTAACTGGTGCACTGATCTTCCGCAGTCCCCTCTCTTAGCATAGCCTTGTCCGTATGACATGGACTTGCAGCATTTTTTGTAATGATTAAATTTCCTGCAGATATGGCATTGCTGCCCGAAGGCAGGACATTTGTCTCTCTGTGCGGCATGGCTGCCTCCACAGTTATTGCAGTTTGCAATGGATCTTGCCTCACGTTGGCCTGCTTGAGGTTTAGGTCTTGACCTGTTGTACCAACCACTGGAGTTTGGCTGAATTGCGTCAACAGTAGTAGCTGTTTGGGGCTGGGCTAGAGCCTTATTACTCTCCTCAGTCATTTCATAGATGCGGCAGATTGTAATGGCTTTATTCAGGGTTAATTCACTGTCACGTAGCAAAGCCTTTCTTATACTGTCATTTCTGATGCCACACACTATTCTGTCACAAATCAGTTCATCTGTCAGGTCTCCAAAGTGACAACTTCTAGCTTTGATCCTCACATCAGTGATGTAGGATTCAATAGTCTCACCTTGCTTTTGATGTCTTGAATGGAATTGTGTCTCTCCATAGTTTTGTTGTGTTGAGGGTTACATACTTCCCGAAATTTCCGTTTCAAGCACTCAGGGTTTTCTCTGGATTCAGCCGGAACGATGACGGCTCCATCTTCACCAGGCGCTCTCACCTCTGCTGCGTAAACAAATGAACGCTCCCGTTCGATGGCCTCCGCTCCTGCGAGATTGAGGAGGATATATGCCTTTGTCGGAGCAGTCTTGTCTGAGTGCGCCGCTGCTATGAAGATATCATACTCTTGTTCAAAAATCCGCCAATTCTCGGCGATGTTCCCATCAAAAACGAGGGGGTCTGGTCTGCGAAATCCATCTGCCATATTTTCCGTACGTTGAAGACGTTAGCTTAGTTGTCCACTCCGCACGAGAAAAAAAATCACAGGCGATAGATTTATCCCTCTTCTGACACCATGTCGAAATGTGTGAGGAGTCCTTACTTTAAATCCAAGCCGGTTGTTTATTTCGTAAACTTGTAGATAAACATAAGAACCTGAATACAACCGAGTATATCAGACTAACATTTTAACTTGACGGGAGGTGCGCGCACTGAACCCGAACCCCACTGCGCATGTGCACTTTTCCGAGTACGGTGTCCCGTAGTGTGCATACAGAGCGCGAACATAATCATTCACCAGAATGATCTACAATCGTTGCCTCGCAGAAAAGGACTACTTCTGCGTAGATAAATTGACTAATCGTACCATCATGTGATACCCGAGTGGCGTCTCGCTATTGGACTTCTGTGCTAGCCACGGTTTAGACCATCATTTCCCATGGTCTAAAGGTCACTTCAGAAGTTGCACTGTAAAAACTAATTCAGAGATAGTGAACATAAGCACGTACTATTAACTTAAATCCAAAATCATTAGCTCTCCAGTGTTCCAAATTAAAGATTAGGGGCCCAATCATTGCTATTCTTAATTAAGTTAAGTGTTAGTGCAGCAAAATTCACAAAACCCAAAATCCCCAATTACCCCAAAGACAGCTTGGCTTATTTTTATTTCAATCTAATTTCATATGCATCTTTGCTCCAATACCTCTAAAAATGTCAAATTTGTTGACTTAAAAAATGAAACACCTCGTCAAAAATAGTTTAGTGCTTTGGATCACACCACCCTCATTTGTGGAGCCTACAGGTGGGAGACTGACCATCATGTGAGCTGATGCAGTCAGAACAAGTTAGAGCTCGACGCTCTAAGGACAGTGGAGATGGTTGTGGATTTCAGGAAGAATGCATCCCCACCCCAGTGACTCCCCAATATACACTGTGGAGTCCCTCTAAGTGGAAGTTGAACATCAGCTCAGTTCAACCTGCCAAAGACCATGACGGTGCACTTCATGATGCTGCCATCATTGAGCCCATCCTCTGCTCCTCCATCAGCGCCTGGTACTCAAAGCTGATCCCCTATAGCACGCGTCACTAACAGGCGGACCGCGGTCCGGGTCCGGACCCAGACGCCATTGTCTCTGGACCCTGGACCGAAAAACAATTATTATTACCGAATTATTAACTGTTGATGGATCACTTATATTTCACCGGCCCAGCTTTTCCTGCCTTTATGGCTCTTGGTCCTGGAAACCCACCGACCAATCAGACGCCTTGTAAATCCTCTCACGTGATCCTACTCGCGGCGCCCTCGACTCGAGTGAGATATTCACACACACGGAGCGACAGGAGAGACCCGATAGTTGGAAAAGGTACATGAGTCAGAGAAGTTATTTCACTTGGCGCTCCAAAAAGATAATAAATGTGGACAGTTTAACCAGAGCCTTGAACCAAGAATGGACAGACTGTTATATGTTTATTATTCCCACAACCAGTTCAAAAGTGTCTCATGTGTGTCTCATGTTCAGCGACATTAAAAGGAACGATGTGAAGCGCCACTACGAGACAAAGCACAGCTCTTTTGAGCAAACGCACCGACTCACATCCGAAATTAAGGCACAGAAAAGAGGCAAATATGATCAGAACCCTAATACATGAACTGATATGATTAGAACCCTAAAACATGAATTAATATAATCAACACCCTAACACATGAATTAACTGACCAACAATGATGTTAACAGAGAGGAGAAAGGAGCTGAAACAAGTGGTTTAGTGTCATATTCATGTAATGTGCTGTAACTCCGTTACATTGTTCATTCTGGTCACATGACATCTATTGCTTCTGTCCATCCGGGGAGAGGGATCCTCCTCTGTTGCTCTCCCTCAGGTTTCTTCCCTTTTTTCTTTTTCCCTGTGAAATGGTTTTACTATCTTTATTTAGGGAGTTTTTCCTCATCCGATGTGAGGTCCTGGGACAGGGATGTTATGTGTACAGATTGTAAAGCCCTCCGAGGATAATTTGTATTTGTGATTTTGGGCTATATAAAATAAACTGAATTGAATTAATAACCAGGTAAAGTCCCTGAACACACATTTATCTTTTTAGATGACAAGAATGTAATATCTTGGCTCTTTTGATTGACATCACTTGACGCCCAAATAAACTGAATTTGAAGCTGCATGACAATTCAGTTCAATTAAATTTTCTTTATTCATTTAATTTATATAATCCAATTTTTCAAAGGTTTTCTGTTTTAAATCCAGCCTTTATTTTACTTGAAATAAGAGAAGATGATGTATGTATTATTAGAGCATGTACTATTTATAATTATTTCAGTTAAATTAGAAATCTGTAATAATAAATATTGTTTAGATATTAATAAATTGAACTTTATTTAATTTGACAGTCAGTTGTTGACTACATACAGACGTTAATACAACTGTTGGCTACTTCAACACATATGGCACAAAATCCTATAGCACAAATTTGACATTATGATGATGTTCCGGACCTTTGCATGAGGAAATTCTCTCGAACTGGACCTCGCTGAACTTTAGTTGAATACACCTGCCCTATAGACATCTTGGACTTTTATCTCTTTACATTGCACATATTCTCTTCACTTTTGGATTTCCACTGAGCAAGAAGCTGAATAAGACACCTGCTAATGCTGTTGCCAACGCACCATCCAACACCACTGGAGATGGTTAGAAGGAGGTGCAAGAGGACGTGCCGAAACCAATTGCTTCAACAGCAAATGCATGTCTGCATGAATCCAATGGACATGGGACATTTTCCTGACAAGGTAGAGGCGAATGTCAAACACTATATTGTGTCTAAGGGGTCATGTGACCATGTGGGCCCTTTTCCACAGTATAACCTATTGTGAGACTGTTGGCTTTTTGCAGCTTTTGTCAGTCAGATGGAAGTAAATGGTAAATGGACTGTACTTGTATCGCGCTTTCTAGTCTTTTGACCACTTAAAGTGCTTTCACACTACTTGTGATCATTCACCCATTCATACACTGATGGGAGGGGCTATCTATTTTATTCTATTTTATTATTATTATTATTATTATTATTATTATTTTATTATTATTGTATATATCTTTTATCTTTCGTCCTGCTGTTTTTGTTTATTTTGTTGTAAATTGCTGCTACCCCGACACCAAATTTCCCCTCGGGGATTAATAAAGTATATATTCATTCATTCATTCATTCATTCATTCATTCATTCATTCATCATGCAAGGTGCCACCTGCCCATCAGGACTTTAACCATTCATACCCATTCACACACCATAGGCACAGCCTTCAGGTAGCAAAAATGATGAGCAAACAAATTATAAAAAATCTGTTTTAAAATTTTGAACAGTTAATAGTTGAGAGGTTTCACTGACCAAGTGTGTTTGAGTAGCTCGAGATGAACTGATAGTAAAGAGGATTCTGCCAGCATTATTTCAGACAAATCTGAAATAATGATAAAACGATTTTGAGACAGGGCAATCATTGCAGGTACTAGAGCAGACCACTGTCTCCCTTGCAGTGGATGATACAGTTCTTGTTGGGGCTAAGGACAGTGTTTCCCCTACCGTTATATTAGGGGGGCGGGGCGCCCCCCTGAAGAAACCCCCCGCCCCCCTGTCATTTTCTCGATAGCGCCAGATCACAAGTCGTCATTTAAGGTTCTCTTTCCTATAGAACAGGTCTACACCTTGTTCTGTTATTAAACAAACTAAACGACCGTATGTTATTCCTCTCTGCAGCCACTAATACTGATACAACCTGATGCTCACACATCTGCACTCATTCTGTTTTGTTTGGCAACAATGAGCTATTTCGTAGTAACTAAATATTAGTTATTTTTTGCACAGATAGAACTTTATTTTAATTGTTCTAAGTGAGTGCAATTTAAAAAAAAATGTCTGATAGAGCAATCTGATTTACTTGAAAGTGATTGCAATTTTCTTTATTCTGTACTTATAAAAGCACAGATGGAGTCACAAAATGATATTTACAGAAAAGGTTTGAGAACCACTGCTCTAAGTGTTTGTGTCCCCCCCCTGAAGCTGTAAACCTAGGGGAAACACAGAAGGATGCAACAATGCTGGTAAACAATGCATTTACACAGCTATTTTCTGATTCAACTTTGAAACGCCAGCCTTACCATGGTTGCAATATTTACAGGGCAATGGATGATTACAGCAGACACAAATACGAACCAGGTATTTTTCCCTCCTGAAAACATTAGCTGTATCAACGTTTTTTACATTGGCATACAATACCATTTTGTATGGTTTGCAAACATATTATCTGTGCTTTATTTCAATTTCATAAACTTTTTCTGAAGCATGATTCGGAAAATATGGAGGTCAAAGTATTAAACTTATCTATGGCTACTCGACAATAGAAGGCCAGGGGGGTATTCTTCGTACGTGGTTCAACAAAGTTGAGCAAATGTCCTATTATCCATCTTAAATTAGCGAGATGATTGACATCAGGCTATCTGGGTTTCTCAATGACAGATCCGTGCTGAAACGGTCTTGTTAATTCTAAACAGACGTCAGTCATCTGGATAAATGTGCGTGCCCGTTCCTCTTCAGAAGTGATAATAATCGAGCACTGACACCACGATGTTCTAACAGTACAATGGAAAATAAACTCAGAGGAACCAAGTCAATACCTTAATCATTCACAGGAAACGCATTGCGAATATTCACAACGTTTTTGCAACGTTGTTGGTGTGAACGCAGCTTAATACCGCCCCCGCTGCGAGACATAAGCGTTGCAAATATATCAGACAAGTTCAATGCGTCAGTGTTGGGAAAATGTATCGGCTAATTTTAAGTGCTTCATCACCCAAATCAATCAGATTATATTCATTTAAATGTGCCTGCTGGCAGTAGTATACAAATATATATATAGTTATGAGGATATATGTACTGTATGCGCAATACATGTACAATATATGTGTATGTAGGTGTAGATTACCATATAACTAGGAGTTTGAATATGTGTATGGGCGGATCAGTATGTATTATTCATAATCAGAAATTCAATCAATTGAAGCAGTGAAAAGAAATTGTGTGTGATTCTCTGTATTCTTATCACAATCACCTTAATCATGTTCTACAATAATGATATGTATGGTGTACTAATAACACTGTCATATAATTATGAGTGCTTTCAACACATCCATAAGTTTCTTAAGCGCTAAATAAACTTAAGAACAGTGCGGTATGCAGCGGCTGATAGTCTATGTCTGTGAGACGGGCGATCGGCTGCGCCTGTGGTGATCAATGTCCGCGGCTCGAGGAGCTCTCGTAAATAAATGATTCTTTGTCTGCAGAATCGATTGCGCTCGTACAGGAAGTCATCATGATGTGAGAATAGATCTTGGCGATCTGGAAGAACTCTCTCCCTATAAAACTAATATAACTAATATCGCTCCTTCATCAATGAGGAAGGGAGCAGCCTTTTTTGTCCAGTGGCCAGCTTATCCAGTGAATTTCAGTTAGCCTGCGCGGGAGCAGGTTTATATTTTTGGCTGTATTGCTATGGTGATTTTTCTAAACTTGCTTTGAGGAACCGAAAAGCCTGACCTACGTCATCTTATCCTGAAAATTAGCTGGCTAACTCAGTAAGCCAGGTACGAAGAATAGGGCCCAGGACTCTTGCAGTCCCATTAACCCGTCAGCTTTCCCACATCAAGATCTAAGGTAGGCAGCCACTTCCCCCTCTGCTGGGCAGGCTGTCATCTTGGCCAGTGTGCTGCTGGTCTAGTCTTGGATGGGGTAGTCAACCCAGGGGGCATTACAAAATGCACAAGAATTATATTATATTATAACCAGGTTTCCCATGGACTTGTCCTCTTTTTGTTGCTATATAGTTCTAACATTTGGATTGCAGTGATGGGAGAGTGAAGTTTACGGAAACAAATGAAGCAGCAGTCTTTGTTGTGACATCTATCTTTTAGTACCTATATCAAAGTTAACAACCCGATAAGTCTAAACCCCATCTACCACCTCTAGGAGGCTGTATTCAGTATGACTTAACAACACTAATTCGTGCGAACACATGCCACTTCCATTGGGGCTTAGCCGCCCCCTTTCTTTGAATCCTAGAAACGTCCCTCGTCACGCCCCTATCACGTGACCCTTATCTGGAAGATACAAGGACTTCAGCCACCAACAACAGAGCTACGAGTGAGAATAGACTAAATATATTAATGTGGATGTAGCCTCTGTGTGCGCTGCCTGGCCCCCTGAATGCTGTGTCCTGCGTCTGGTTCCTTATATTGTTTGTATCCTCTGCCTAAGTCCCTACATGCTCTACTTCCTGTTTTGGGTTCCCTACATTCTCTGTGCCTGGTTCCATGTATTATCCGTGTTCTCTGCATGCTCTGCGTCCTGTGTCTGCCCCCCCTGCATTCTGTGTCCGCTGCCTGGTTCCTCATATTATCTGTGTCCTCTGTATGTCCTGTGTCTGGATCCCTTTATTCTCTGGGTCCCTCTATTTGGGGAGCGATCTCACATTCTCCATGATGATCGAAGGAAGGACAGGTTTGTAATGTCTTCCTGGCACGGCTCCCCTGTCTCTTTTTCCTCAGCTGGTGGGGAATAAAGTGCCTCTCCTCCGGTAGCAGCACCACTGTGTTAAGGATTGCTAACAGCTGATCCCTGTTGTAAACAATGGGGCCATGGCTGTGCTGGATCCCCAGACATGGTCGTAGACCAGAGCCAACACCTTGAGTCTAATGTCCATAGTGCACGGAAAGGTTAATACAATAAATTAAATGTAAAAAAAAAAAAAAACAGTACTACAAAAACAAATTAAATGACCACTCATGCAGCTGATTTAAAAAAAAAAATATTTGTTAAAAATCCTGAACTAGAGTTTCTAAATAAAATCCCCAAAAGGTAACTGTTTTTAAACAGGGAACTTTTTTTTAAGATTATGCAACTTCACCCTTAATGTCTGTGGCGCGGCACCAATCCCGGCTGACCAGCAGCAGCAACAGCGCTGTGTATGATTAAATACGACTGCAGATATAAAAAAAAAGTTACACAGCCATCATTTCACTTAACACATGCCCGTAATCCTCTGTGCGAAAGGCGTCATCAGTACACAAGCAAGTCATCAGTTAATCCACCAGCAAGGTAGCTTTTTGGTTCTAGGTAGAAAGCCAGAAGTTTCTAGTAGCTCAGTGCCCCACTGACCAATCACAGCGCATGTTAATGGTCACGCTGGGCCACTGACCAATCATATACATCCACGCCATTTCGCAGGCCCTGCACGTCAAAGAATCCGCCCAGCTTGTCAAACTAAAGATCTGATTTGTTGAAGACCATGACAATCAACCACCACGTCCACTCTCTGTGTACTTTAAACTGCAACGGCCTGCTTAAACTGCTTTGCTGACAACAGGCTCGTTCGTTAGAGCTGCGCCTCGCCTGGAATCCAGACGAGAGCAGGCGACCGCAGCAGGAGGCGTTGTCAAAAAACTGCGATCAAGTCGGACAGTTTTCAGTAAGTATACATAGGAAGTCACAGAAAAAAATGACTTCCTGTTAGTTCCAAACTTTTGTCTACTTGTAGTTGACAGTTTGGATTTATTCATGTGTGTTTATAAATATATATTTATGTAGAAATGTGTGTGTAGCTGCATCCTTTGTTCTATTTATGCCTGCCTGTGAAATACATTACTACTGGTTTTGATGTGTGTGTATGAATACGATTTTGTATTAACAACCACGCAAGATATGTTTTTAGATCAAACATGAAACTAATAGTCCACAATCGAGCGTTAAGTATTACAACTACACATACAATAAGGATTTTCTACAACACGTGATGTTTGCTGTCTGCTGAGTCAATCAGCTCTCTGATGTTGCGACAGCCAGGCGTTTCCCATCATGCACTGGGCCACGTAGGTGTTGGAGAGCTACTGCGGCGCCTGACTCTGAAATCGACAGCCACCTTGATCTCGTGAGATTATCGTTGACCACGTGGGCATGATGTCAGAGCAAGTCGGGACCAAGTCGGACACAAATCTAACCAGCATGCATTGCGCACCGATCGCCGCCGATCGATTCTGCTCTGCACAGAACTGGGTCATCTCGAACGAGCCTATAGTGTCTCCCACTACCTCCACAGTATCCAGAGGACGCCCCAGCACGCTGCTGGCCTTCCTTACCTGCTTGTCCAGTCTCCTCCTGTCACATGTCGTGATGCTGCTGCTCCAGAAGACCACTCCATAAAACATGGCTGAGCCAGCACAGAGTCAAATAAGCTCTCTAGGAGTGCACCCTGCACTCCAAAAGACCTTAGTCTCAGAAAGAGTTTTCAATTCAGTTTATTTTATATAGCCCACAATCACAAATACAAATTTGCCTCGGAGGGTTTTACAATCTGTACACATACGACATCCCTGTCCCGGGACCTCACATCGGCTCAGGACAAACTCCCCCCAATTAAGATAGCAAAAAACCCTTTCACAGGGAAAAAAGGGAAGAAACCTTCAGGAGAGCAACAGAGGAGGATCCCTCTCCCCGGATGGACAGAAGCAATAGATGTCATGTGACCAGAATGAACAACGTAACAGAGTTACAGCACATTACATGAATATGACAGACATTTGTCATATAATGAGTAGTAGGCATGGTCCATGATCCAGATAACCATGATCCATGAAGCAGAAGGAGATAGAGAGGAGGGGCAGCAGGGCCATGGCAGGAGGTAGGACCAGCTCCAGACTCAGCCACGATTCATGGAAACTTGAGGCGAGAAAGCACAGAGGCTCACATTTGTGTGTGGTTGTTTAATGGACAAAAGCTTTAAGTCATATTTTGACGGCTTAACAGTGACAGTTTGTGTACTATAGTGTCTTATATCAATTTTAAATATTGATGTTCTTGATCTCTCTCTCCTTCTGGATGAATTAATGTCTCTTCAATGCACATTACTAACTATACTTCTTCCCCGGAGCCTCTGTCCTTCCTCGGCTCAAGTTTCCATGGATCGTGGCTGTGTCTGGAACCAGTCCTGCCTCCTGCCATGGCCCTGCTGATGCCCCTCATCTCTACCTCCTTCTGCTTCATGGATCGTGGTGCTAGATCGTGGTCCATGTCTACTACTCATTATATGAATAATTTCTGTCATATTCATGTAATGTGCTGTAACTCTGTTACGTTATTCATTCTGTACACATGACATCTATTGATTCTCTCCATCCGGGGAGAGGGATCCTCCTCTGTTGCTCGCCCGAAGATGTCTTCCCTTTTTTCCCTGTGAAAGGGTTTTTACTATCTTTATTTGGGGGAGTTTTTCCCTGATCCGATGGGAGGTCCCGGGTCAGGGATGTTGTATATGTACATATTGTAAAGCCCATATATTTGTGATGTTGGGCTATACAAAATAAACTGAATTGAATGTATTTTGGCCCTGACAATTAACGGTCCACATTAACTCTTTTATAGAACTCCTGCTGCAGCCCGTGCCAGTAAATATGAAAGCGTCTCACGACCTGAATGCCTTTGTAAAATAAAAGTAGGGCTGAACGATTAATTGCATTTGCGATAATATAATAATATGATAAAACGAGATTTTCTAACCGCAACGTGCGCGATTACAACGTCATCACGTGACGCGAGCGAAAGAGTGGAGAACTCGGCTGCATCAACTTTTCATGGGGCCCTTTAACCTGTTGCGCAATGGCCTCTGGCTCGACGGAACAGTCAGAAACTGACACAGCTGAGACTTTAGTCTCGAAGAGGACGTCGGTGGTGTGGAACTATTTTGGTTTAAAAAAAGAAGATGCTGCACAGCGTCAGGTGATGTGCAGAGCATGCCGTGCTCCTGTTGCTACTTCACGGGGTAACACTACAAACTTGTTCCAGCACTTAAAAAAATACCACAAATCAACGTATGACAGCTGTATGGCCAAAATGCCGAGCACCAGTGCGCCAGACAAGCCAAATACCTCAAGACAGGGATCACTGACCGAAATGTTTGAAAGCGTCACTCCATATGAACGTAATTCAAAACGACACGGGGAAATCACTCGGGCAATAACCGAGTTCATAGCCAAAGATATGATGCATCTCATCACGGTGACCAAGCCTGGGTTCATGGCATTGATAAAAACGCTTGATAAATGGTACAGGATACCCTCCCGTACATATTTCAGTCAGACTGCCATACCGGAGCTGTACAAAAAGTGCAAAGAGAAAGTCGCCACGGAGCTTAAAACGGTGGACTTTTTTGCTACCACTACTGATCTGTGGTCAAGCCACACAGCTGAGCCTTACCAGAGTCTTACAGTCCATTTTATTGATGGAGATTTCAACCTCGGAGCTCGCTGCCTACAAACTACCAACTTCCCAGACGACCACACAGGGGAAAATATTGCAGCCGGCCTGAGAGAGGGGCTTGCCAGCTGGGATCTCAACGAGGAGAAACGCGTCTGCATCACGACAGACAACGCGTCAAATATGGTGCTGGCTGCACGGCTTAATGAATGGACGAAGCTCCAGTGACCAATGGCAAGATTACATCTTGCCATTGGTAATGTGCTGTGTGTGTGTGTGTGTGTGTGTGTGTGTGTGTGTGTGTGTGTGTGTGTGTGTGTGTGTGTGCAAAATAGAGAGAGAGATGTATTGATTAGTAATCAGGAAGCTAAATATATACAAATATATAAATTATGTTGAGTTGTGGAAAGCGGATGGGATTAAATAAATTCATATTTCCTCCCACTCCTTTTCTAATATGTAAATTGAAATATTATATTTTGATTTTATGTATATATTTATTATGTGTATATATATATATATATATATATATATATATATATATATATTCTGTCACAACTAACAAGGGCTACGGTAGTAGGGATTCAGTTATGTCTCGTGCCGTTTTCAAACACGTAAGCGAACCAGCTTTGGTCGGCGCAAGCTAAACATGCTAACGAACGAAAACAAACTCACAAGGGATACTGTAGTAACGATTACTACTACCGTGCCGTAACGGAGATCCAGCAGGGTCTATGCTTTGCTAACATAAATAGGCTATTGCAAAAACAAAGTTTAGTAAAGACACTTACCGATCTTCAAATGGATCTCTTCTGTTGGCGTAGTCCTCTTCATCACCAGAGTCAAAGCCTTCAGGCTCTGATCCTACATCGTCCTCGTCGCTGCTTCGGCAAATCTCCAAAAGTGCCTCACGCAGGGAAAACTGTTTGCTCGGCATTTTTCTCTCTGACTAAAAACAGCAGTGTGTTATGAAGCTACTGTGGGTGTTTATGAAGCTACAGTAGATATTTATGAAGCTATGGTGGGCGGTGTCTTGTGATTTTCTGAGTGTTCATTGGTTTGTTTTTTCGTGAAACACATCGACGAATCACAGTGAAGGTTTACAATCTTGTCATATTACATGTCCGTGTTTATATGCTCACCATTTGCTGTGTGAATTACGTAAAATGACGCGGGAATAGGACAAGGAAGTGGAGCGTCTACTCGTTCGGCCAGATTTTAAACCATATCTCTGTGACGTATAATCGCGACGATATGATTTTATTAGAAACTTAAAACACCTTCCCGCCCGCTTCAGAGGGTTAAGTAATTTAAACAAAGGCATGCACTTTGTAAACACTGTGCAAAATGTAAAAAAATTTAAAGCCACAGATGTTTCTGTAATGAACAGTTCAATAAAAATGTCATTTATTTCAAGTTTCATCTTTTTATTTAATTCTAACAAATAGGCCCAGCCAATGGGAAAGAACATTTTACACTAAATGTATCTAATATTGTGTTGGTCATATTTAAATCATTCATTATGTTTTGTTGGGGAAAAGAGAGGATCAAATAAAAAAAATAAAAAACGTATATTAAATCGCAATTGCAATATTGGGGGGAAAAAAATCGCAATTAGATTATTTTCCCAAATCGTTCAGCCCTAAATAAAAGTCCAATCAAATTTAGATGATGACTTGTAAGAGCCAGCCACAACAATCAGTCCAGCATGCAGGCAGTGGTGGAGGTGTACATTTTGTAGATTTTATTAAACATGCAAGATTTCTTGTCCTTTCTGGCAAAATGTAAATGGCTTTGAGTCTATTTCAAATGGGCACATGTTATCCCTGCACTCATTGTTTTCATTAGGTTGTTTTATACCACTTACCATGGGACCTAAGGTCAGGCGGTCTGTCCATCCAACACTTTACGCTACAGAAAGCTATTCTGATAACATCCCGCATGATGCTCATTACAATGTGCTGTGGGTATTCCTTTTCACCAGAGACAGACTTTTAGAAATGTAGCAATTGAATTAATTGAGTGCATTCATGATCCCCAGAGAATTACCTTTTTAAATATGGACACTTTCTGAAGCCTAGATATTAGGACAAAATATCAAATTGACATACAAACTATCAGAAACTCTGATGTTAAGATATCCCTTTGCCATCAAAACATTCACCTATCAAACAATATAAATCAATTTAAATGACCATATTGATAGCCAAAGTGCAAAACCTCTTATCTGCAAAATGATCCAGGAAAAGTGGGGGGAACCTCCTATCTGCACTTTGTGTATTTTTATTTCTTTATTTTTTTGTTTCATTTTGTATTATGTATTGGGTATCCTTTAAAAAAAAAGGTTTTCTCTCAAAAAAGTTAATTTAGGTTTTGCTCTTCGGCCTTCGATATGGCCTCTCTAATGTCACCCCCTGGACAAACTTTACTTTGTTGTGGGATAACTGATTTGAGTTATGGAATTATAATGTTTACATAAGAGCTTTTTAACCCTTCAGGGTCTTAGCCTTTTTCTAGATTTTACATAATTTCTTAAAGTCTCCTTTTAAGGCACTTGCATATAAGATACATACCCATGTGTTACATCTAAAATTGCAGAACAATCTCAGCTATCTATATAATGAGGCACAATTGCCATAAGGCAAAAGTATAAAGTGATAATATGAATCTAAAGCTGAAAAATTAAAGTTAGATTTTTAAAAATTCTTCATATATCTTGTGAAAACATACCTTTACTCATGCTGACAAAACGTTTTGGTGCTAGAAGTTGGTTTACCAAAGGTATTAGGTTCACAAAAGCAGTGAAATATGTGAATTCATGCTAGAAACATGAAAATAAATGTCTGAAACCCCAA
Source organism: Myoxocephalus aenaeus (assembly GCA_038501785.1). Classification (NCBI taxonomy): domain Eukaryota; kingdom Metazoa; phylum Chordata; class Actinopteri; order Perciformes; family Cottidae; genus Myoxocephalus; species Myoxocephalus aenaeus. The sequence continues at coordinate 12,972,662 of JBAMJR010000040.1, forward strand.
AAAATATTATCGTTTTTTGAGCAGAAATGTGGCCTGTCACACCTTTCACCAAAATGATAGAAATGGGACTGAGAAATGACTTCATACCGCAGATAAAGCTTTATGGGGTGTGTGCAAATGAAAAATTACCATCACAACATGTTTGGTTTTCAAATAAAATATGTATTATTCATGAATAAAACAATATTTACACATATACATGTTCAGAAATAGAAAACAGACCGGGGCTGGTGGGGATGGCTGTGCTAGAGGGGCTGGTGGTGGTACATCCTCTCTGTAAAATAAATGACTACTAGTTAGTAGTTTGAACAGTTCAACAGGTGTACATGTGTAGCTTAGCTGTGTACATTACCTCGTAAACAGGGCTCAGGCCTTCAGTCTTCCACGTCGATAGCATAGGTGCAGGTGGCTGTAGCGAAGCTGCATGTTGTCCACTGGACCCTGACAGCTGTGAGTCCTCTCTGTAAAATAAATGACTACCAGTCAGTACTAAGTTCAATGAAAGAAAGTTACGATTACACAACAAAACAGTGACAGAGCTCCGGGCACGAGCTAAATGGTACGTTAGCATGTTAGTGCGTTAGCACGTTGCTAATGTATAAACACATACCGATAGTTAGCATTACGTCTTACAAACACGTAACGAAGATCAGCACTAGTTGGTACTAAGTGATATTGACGATGCAGTCGGGTAATAAGCTGATACTACCTCCAGTGGTGTCCCCGCTGTAGCAAGCTATCTCCCGTTAGCTCGCGGAGCTAGCGCTAGCTCCCTGCTAGCTCCCCAACAGCCAGCCCCGTCTCAGAATCAGACTCGGGCACCGGGGAAAACCACCGAAGGGATCGGGACCAGCTAAATGTGCTCACTGTGCTAGCGTAAATATGCCAAAACAAAGTTGAGTTAGTAAATACACGTACCCATCCTCCAGTGGATCCCTTCTCTCGGCATAATCCTCTCCAGGAGTCGAAGCCTTCAGGGCCTGTCTGACGCTCCTCCGTCCTCATCGCTGCTGGACAAAATTGCTGCAACGTCCTCCTCTGTTGTGAACTGTGTTCTCTCCATGATTTCTAGCTTCTGTCTGACTGTAAACTACAGCATGTATATATAAACCTCAGGTGTGTAGGTTATCCTAGGTCCTTTGCAGCGTAGCTGGGTGGGGAGGGCCTTAGGGATTTCCTGAGTGTTCTCATAGGTAGTCACAACTTTTTTTGATGGACACCTGAATTGACTAATCACGGTGAAAGGAGTGTCAGCTTACGTTACAGCCACACAGAAGGACACAGAGGAGGGGGCCGGAAACTGCAGAGTTTGGCGGTTCTAACAGTAGCGGATTATTTTTTCTGCGCCATATTTTCGCGGAGATATGATTTTCTTTTTTAATTAAACTATGTATAACACGCTAGCGTGATGGTAGACCCCAGAGGGTTAAAACCCTTTGATTTCAGATTTTAGTAGCAATTTGGTACATATGAACAAATCTGTGATTAATTAAATTACTACAGACCACACACAATGAACCTGGGACCATTGGCGTGTTGATAATATATCTATTTTTGTCTGACGGTGAATCATTGTTTGTCCAAAATGGAATGTTGCCAGCAAATTGTCAGGAGAAGAATTTGCCCGACGGCAGCACTAGCGAAAAGGTTGGGGAGGGGGGTCATCACACGTTTTTAGAATTATCTTCTTATGACCAGTAATATGTGTAGAAAATGTATCTTAGTTTTGGAGATAACTTATCTCCAAAAACAAATGCTTTGTAAAGAGGCTGTGGTTCAGTGGGTAGAGCGGGTCGTCCTGTAATCACAAGGTTGGTGGTTGCACTCGTGCTCAGGTCAGAGGAGCTACAACATATTAGGAAGTGTTTGAAGAGCAAACTATCCATACAAAATTCCCTTGTGTGTGTTGACTGACTGCCAAATGGACAACTGACATTACCATCCCCCAGTTGCGGGCCGTGGATTGTGCACCTATGCCTGCTGACGGTGCACAGCTAGCAGGCATCGTCATATAGCGCCCCGATTCCAATGTGATTGTGAGCAGAAGCTTAACAAGCAGCTCAACAGCATGCGCTCTGTTGCTCTGCCTTCAACCGAATGCCTGCGACAAGCAGGGAGCAGCCTGAGGAACAGTGATTCTGTTTAGGCCAGCAGAGAAGGCTTAGCAGGCCCTGACGGCCCGCCACTGCCATCAGTTACATGCCAAGACCTTAGCAACCAATGTGCCCCAGGTAATGTTGGTGCAGGCTGTATCATTATCAGTATCACCTATTCAATCAATGTTGGTAGACCTCAGCAGTGGCAGTTGTTGTTATCATCTCTGTGGCATTATGTCTGCGTAACCCTGCTGTCGGGTGAAGAGGCCATCAACCACGTGGAACTGATTTTCATCAAGACTTGCTTTCACCTTCCTGGCCAGCTCTGATCCTGCTCTATACTTGTTGGAAAGGAGGGAGTGGGGGCTTTTCCTCCCCTTTTCCTTCCTCCATGGAGGAAGTCTGGGGGGGGGGGTTCAGTTCACTGTACGTCCATCCTGCCACCCTCTGACTCACCCTACCAGTCGGAAACCATAAACGTGTCAGTGGTCCAGAGCAAGGTCTACTGAGTGAAGCATCACCATACCCCCTTCATGCCCTCTGCCAGCCCTTCCTAAATCATTCAGTTAGGACAGTAGCAGTGAATGACATTTCCCTTAGGTCCAGAGAACATAGAGGTAACATCAACGCCGTAATGAGCAATAAGTACTTAATATCATATACTGCAGTTTCACCTACTGTAATTTCTGCCACTCAGGATTTGTAATTTTCTGATAAACTATAAAGCAAGGAAACTCTGCCTGTTTTTCTGTGTTCTGTTCTGTACATACCTCAAGAACTGATAATCCGATCTACTTCCCAAGGACATGCGATATGTTCAATATTGATACACTTTGAATAAACAAACCATGGTGCTCTGTGCCTCACGGCTCTGCGGTGAAGAGCATGTTGTTTGCTATCTTGGAACCCATCAATTGGATGATCTGGGGGAAAAAAGCTATATTTCTGAGAGTCTGGTGTTGCCAGCAGATATCAAGGCCAAGACTACTTTTCTGTGCCCTGTTCGTTGTTTACAGTCCGACCAGTAACTTGAGATGTAATACTTGAGTTGGAGTCGAGACACAAGTATGACCGGATTGTTCTACAGCAGTCATTTTACAAGCGCATTTTAAACCAATCCAAAGCTAAATTTGCGATTTCCTTTCCAATGCGTTCCACCTCTTTTGATCCCCACAAAGACTGTTTACCTTCACCTCTGCAAGCAGCACTCCAGCGGCCAAACGACGGGCACTGCAATAGTATAACTTAAATCACAACAATGGTTTGCATGTAGAGTCCAGAAATTCCATCCATCCATGGTTTAGATTAGACAGAATTTCAGACTTTATAATTAAAAACTTTAAAATGTGAACCTATCTTTCTTTGTTATAATCCATGGTAACATTGTTTACATTGCTCAAAGCATGATGGGAACTAAAAGCAATATAATAATGAACATTTGCTTTTTGTTTGTTTTAAATTTGACAGTAATAAAAATGTTCCACCAACGTGGCCCTGTCACACTGGTACAAACTGTTCCAGTGTACCAGGGAACATATCCTATAGAGAGTTCTGGTGTGTACCATTCACACACCAAATGCTCAATATGAGTAGCCTAATTAATACAATAAAGCAGACAAGAATTCCTTAAGCCTGTTAATAGACTGTGACTTAGTGTAAAACACTCACAGAAATAGTACACTAACAACCATGACCATACATTGTGTCGCGACCATTGGTGCCCATCAGGAACCTTGGCGTCTGCGGCCTAGACCAAGCTACATGTTTGTCCTACCAGTGTCCGGTAGCAGTGCTCTTTGATCCCTCCTGCCTCAGTACTGTAGTTAATAATGTTGCCAGCAGCCTGAGAACAGGAGGCCATGTTGGAGCAGAAGTAGAGTCCCTTCTGCTTAAATCTCAACAAGCCTTATGTCACGTACACCATCCCCTGCCATTTTCAACTGCCCAGATGTGTGTGTGTGTGTGTGTGTGTGTGTGTGTGTGTGTGTGTGTGTGTGTGTGTGTGTGTGTGTGTGTTCCCTGGCTTCTCAGGGAGTTAATGACAGACTGATGAGTTCCTGGCTATGAGAGAAATGGTGAGCAACAGGCCAACCATCCGCTCAGCTCTCCTCCTTCCCCTGGACCAGCAGCCTTCTTCCTGCATACATACGCACACACACACACACACACACACACACACACACACACACACACACACACACACACACACACACACACACACACACACACACACACACACACACACACACGCCTTGATTTATATTTTACTCTCATTTCAGAATATAAGTGCACTCTCTCAAGTGAAACAAGATCAGCCATAGCTGTTAACTTAGACAACCTATTATGTAGTCTGTAAATCCACTTAACCAAGCTTCCATTTTGTTATTACTTAGCTTCTATCCAAATTATTGGCTACGTGTTTGGATCCTGTTCTAACCATAACCCACTATCATGTCAGCAGATCAGAAGGGGTTCATCCAAAACAAGCAGGCCTTTTTTAATGTAAGATGTTTCCTCAATGTGTTATATAATGTATCCTTTGATCGGGTGGAGTTCAGGTTTGGCATGAATTTGTTTGCCTGGGTAAAACATGCGTCCCCACAGCCCTATCTTTAATTCTCTCCTAAAATTTGCTTTATTACTAACTCTATGCTCAGAGACATGGCCAGGGTAAGGATGGTTGAAACCTGACCACCACGGAACAAGACACACAAGTTGAAACATCAAGACTGGGCCAAGACTGGGCAAGGTGGAGGTGGGGTACTGGTGTGGGCTGGTATTAAATATGAGCTAGTTGGACCTTTTCGGGTTGAAGACGGACTCAAAATCGACTCTCAAACCTACTGCCAGTTTTGAGAAGATACTTTCTTCAAGCAGTGGTCCAGGAAAAAGTCAGCATCTTTCAAGAAGACCATGATTTGTATACAGGACAATGCTCCATCGCATGCATGGAAGTCCTCCACTGCATGTCTAGCCAGTAAAGGCCTTAACAATGAAAGAATAATGACATGGCCCCCTTCTCACCTGAGCTAAACCCTACTGAGGACTGGGCCCTTCTTACACGGGAGGTTTACGGGGAAGGAAGTCCACCTCTCTGAACACAGTCTGGAGGCTTATTGCTGTTATTAACAATAAGGGTGGCATCAGGGTTTCTTTTTTTAAATGTCAGAAACGTTTATTTGTAATTTTTTGTTTATTATTCTCACTTTAACAGATGAAAATAAACAAATGAGATGGGAACATTTTTGTGTTTCAGTTAGTTGCATAATAATTGTGCACACTAATAGTTGCCCAATAATTGTGCACACATAGATATTCTCCTAAGAAAGCCCAAACCTTACTTTTACTGTCTTAAATATTCAGGTTTGAGGTTTATTAACATTTTGGATCGACCGAGAGCACTCAAACACCTCAAAAATACAATTTTTATTTTTGCTTGTTAAACTATAGGTGGATTTGATTTAGTTATTGAATACAAATCAAACCAAGTGAGATCAATTAGTTACACCAATACAGTGTTAATATTTGAATGGGCCCCGGGCCACTTTGTACTTGAAAAGTTGGGCCCCAAGGCCAAAAAGGTTAAGAACCCCTGCTTTAAAGTATTTCAATACATCTAGAGTTAAAAAGTGTAGAAAAATGTCCACTTTAAAAAAAGGAGCAAGTCAGCGTCTGGTCTGCCACCTTGTCGCTATCGAAAATGTGTGCATTGTTTTTTATCCAAAATGATAGCTACGCTTTTTTTGTTAATTCACCCATTCACGCACACAGTGGCAGCGAGCAGAGGGTGTTGGCCTGGGGCAGGCATCAAACTGCCAACCTGGTAATCCTCCTCATCATTGTCATGATAATAATGAAAACCAACACAGACTCACAGCAGTTCATAAAATATAGTTACGAAATGCAATCTATTAGTTTTGTTTCCATGAATTGTCAATTTTTTCATCGCTTTTTTTTCAGTCGGGATAACATTTCGCAACTAAATGAAAGTTAGGTTTATGCAACAAAACCAATTAAGATTTAGGAAAACCATCACAAAAACACTTTAGGTGTCTGTTTAATTCCTGTGTCCACCATGAAAAAGGATCTAAATCGACTTTCCATTGTCATTGTTTATTTGTTGAGCAACACAAAAAAGTGCGCAAAACCAATAAATTACTTCCTGTGACTGGGCTGTGATTTACATGTCGTCTGATGACCACCCTACCTCCACTCTTACCTCATATAGCAACATTTCACTCAGACAAACTGAGACAAACAGCCAACCACTTACAGTAAAATATTTTATTTAGAAACGATTATTTGTTTTGAAAATAAGTTTAAGAAATCCAGTGATATATGTAAATAATCAATTATTAGGTTAAAGTGCAAAAATACATTTTTTATATAATGCATCTGTACAAAAATAACATTGGGGTGTGATATTGAAAAGGAGGAAAATGTAATAACATGGCTTTGATCATTCTCAGTTGTTATAAAAATAATAATTGCATAACAGTTGTGTCCCTTTTTTAAAACGTTTTTGGATTATAAGCTTCTGAGCAAAGTATTTCACATTCCACACATCCATTAAAAAGTCAAGCTTTGATAACTAAGCATACACTTCTCCACTAAGGCCTACAGTATTTCTGCATTATTCCTTTAAGAGCTGGCTGGTGAAATGGTTCATCGTTGAAGAGTATTCCCACAGAAGCAGAGCTCTGCCTCCAACAGCTGAGATGAATAAGTCTTTGGTTGTTCTTTGAGTCTGGTTGTCTTTGGTCCTGTTTTTCCAGTCCCCGTCCCATCCCTGCTCGCAGACTGATCACTTGATCTTGGCTGGCTTCAGTTCCTTGACCTGCATGTGTAATGTTTTGTGGACAGCCAGAGTCCTGGACTGACAGAAGCCCTTCCCACACTCCTGACATTTGAAGGGCTTTTCTTTGGAATGAATGTACCTGCAGGGTGGACACAGAGCAGCCAGTTAATATTTAAGAAGAATCATGACAGATTTCAGAACATTCAACAACATCATTTCTATTGAGACTTCAATATATAGTATTAGAAAAAAGAATGATCTGGAAGTTTTGTGATATTGCCAGAATAAAGTCATAATATAAGAGATTGCTTGGAGTCATTTGTGCATGTTTGTCTCTGTTTGGGACTGTTTCCAGAGTCAAGGATGTTTCCCACTGAAAAGCTTGGGAAAGCCGATGTGAAGTGCACTTTAATGGAGGCGGTGAAGTACATTTGTGTGGACATAAGCCACAAAATGGTGATATTCATGTCTGATCTAAGTGTTTTTGGAATTTTTTTTTTTTTTTTAGCCACAACTCTTAACTCTAAAGAGAGTCCCAAATAGGTTTATGTGACAGTTAGACCGCAGCAATGTCATGGGACTGCAGACTATACATGACTTCATTCCTGAAATCTCAGCGACACATATATGTGGGATGTGTGCAGAAAGTAACATAGCCAAAATATGTATTTAGCCTGTGTTGTTTATCCTACTATTTGTTTATGCTGCTCATATTCTTTTGGTTACTTTCACTTCTGGTAATATGCAGGTGTGTGCTTTTCCTTTATGTACTTGTTAACTTGGACGTCTGGATTCAGGCAAAGAGGGGCAGCGCAGCTCCAATTGTTTTCTGTTCCTACTTTAGGTCCTACTTTATTCAATCCACTCCAGTTATGTGTGTAACTCTTCATTTAACTAACAGCATAAAACATATGTGGACTTCCGGAAGGATTTGTTTTGAACACATCATAGTTAACAGGCTACTTTTAAAATTGATAGCTACAATAAGTCAACAGAGATGAAATGGATGATTTGTCTGTGTATGCTACTCCTGGACAACAGCAGACGCAGACTCTCTCCTGATGAACCTCCCTTCACAATATCCAAGTCCGTTATTTTGGATCCCTCAGAGTGAAGCGTGGAAGGCACCGGCCGAGAGGTGGAGTAGCTGCCATCTTTGACTTGGGTCTGTTAATGGGTCCTAAACCTGGATTGAACTGCAACTCATCTGAAAGCCTCGTTCTTAGTCTTTCACATCCAACCTGGAAAACAGTACAGCCGATTCTGTTTGTGGTGGTATACCGGGCACCAGGTACGTACTCAGAATTTATATCTGAATTTTCACAGTTTTTGTCAAGTTTGGTCCTTAAGACTGATAAGGTTATTATTGTAGGTGATTTTAATATTCATGTGGATGTCGGCAATGATAGCCTTAGTGTTGCATTTAGCTCATTGTTGGATTCAATTGGCTTCTGTCAGAGAGTACAGGAACCGACTCACTGCTTTAACCACACCCTCGACCTTGTTCTTACATATGGCATTGATGTGGAGCATTTAGTAGTGTTTCCACAGAACCCTCTTTTATCAGACCATTGCCTTATAACTTTTGAGTTTATACTACCGGATTGTACAGCATTAGGCAAGAGTTTTTACACCAGATGTCTAACTGACGGTGCTGTCGCTAGATTTAAGGAAGCGATTCCTTCTGTGTTTGATTCATTACCATGTCTCAATATAACAGAGGACTCCTGTGCTAACTTTACTCCCTCCCAGATTGATCAGCTCGTCGATGGTGCTACTGGCTCACTGAAAGTGACAATGGACTCGATAGCCCCTCCAAAAAAGAGGATCATTAAGCAAAGGAGGCTCGCTCCATGGTACAACCCTCAGACCCGCATATTGAAGCAAGCATCACGGAAGCTTGAGGGCATATGGCGTTCCAACGGTCTGGAGGAGTCCCGGTTGGTTTGGCGGGATAGTCTGAGAACATATAAGAAGGCCCTCCGTAATGCCAGAGGAGCCTACTACTAATCACTAATAGAGAAAAACAAGAGCAACCCTAGGTTTCTCTTTAGCACTGTGGCCAGGCTGGCTGAGAGTCATAGCTCGGTGGATCCGTGTATTCCTATAGACCTCAGTAGTAATGACTTCATGAACTTCTTCAATGGTAAGATTCTGGCTATTAGAGACAGGATCGGTGATCTTCTGCCCTCGACTACTGCCGGTCCATCCTCAGGTGGGATGGCCATGGAGGAGGCTGTGGGCCCTGTTGTGTGTCTGGATGGATTTTTTACCATCAACCTCGACCAACTGTCTTCAATGGTTTCTACTTCTAAATCTTCTACCTGTCTCCTAGAACCTGTTCCGACTAAGCTGTTTAAGGAAGTTTTACCTTTAATTAGCGCCTCTCTACTAGATATTGTAAAGGGGTCTTTACGGGTTCATGTACCACTGTTTTTTAAACTAGCTGTAATTAAACCTCTTCTTAAGAAGCCCACTCTCGATCCAGAGGTGTTGGCTAACTACAGACCGATCTCTAACCTTCCCTTCCTCTCTAAGATACTGGAGACGGTAGCACGGTGTAGACAAGATGTAGACAAGATGTAGACACGGTGTAGACACGATGTAGACACTGTAGACACTGTGTAGACAAAATGTAGACACTGTGTAGACACTGTGTAGATGCGGTGTAGACAAGATGTAGACACGGTGTAGACAAGATGTAGACGCGGTGTAGACGCGGTGTAGACACAATGTAGACACGGTGTAGACCCTGTGTAGACGCGGTGTAGACATGATGTAGACACGGTGTAGACACTGTGTAGACACGGTGTAGACACAATGTAGACACGGTGTAGACACGGTGTAGACACTGTGTAGACACGGTGCAGACACATTGTAGATACAGTGTAGACAGGGTGTAGACACGGTGTAGACACGGTGTTACATGTTTTAAAAGATCATTGACCTCATGAACAAAGCTCAGTGCTTGATGTGAGCCAGCACTGAGCGGCATATGGAATATATATATATATATATATATATATATATATATATATATACATAACCGGCACACCAGGTCCTAGCTGATTCTTACAGTATTACTCGGTATCAACACTGTCTAGTAAATGGTGTAGAGATACAATACGGTGCAGGACAAAGGCGTCGCTATACATCAATAGGATTAGTTATCATCTGAACACGTCTAAAGGCAAAAGTGTTTATACCCATACTGAGTAGCTGACCGGAGAATAAACACACACATTTGCAGATTTTGCCTAAATTTGGCTTCTAGGGGGGGTTAATTATGAAAAAGGGGCTAATGGCCACGACGTAGTTGTATGAAGACTGAAGAACAAAGCTTGAGAGAAAAGTTCAAACCTTGCCTATTATAACCACAATTAGACAACTGCTACATGAAGTGGGCCCGTATTTCACCTGTGGTCCCGGAGATGGTCCTGTCTTCTGAAGGCCTTGTGGCAGATATCACAGGTATATGGCCTCTCGTCCGTGTGCGTCCTCTCGTGGATCAAAAGGTTGTAGGATTTGGTAAAATGGCGACCACAGAACTTGCAGACAAACTCTTTCTTGGTCTTGGAGGGCAGTCGGCCTCTGCTGGACTTGCGCTCCGGTGAGGAGAGTTTGGTAACATCCAGGAGGCATCCAAGGCCGGCTGAAGTCGGGTGGTGAGCCTGTGCTGCTGCTGCTGCGGCGGCGGCACCCGACATGCTCAGGTCTTCGGCCTTCAGATGATCCTCCTGAGTGGCTGCAGCTGCCAGGTTGGCAAAGTCAAAGCGGGGCTTATTCTTGGAGCTCTGCAGCAGTCCCGCTGAGTCATGCTTGGACTGCAGGAGGTGAGGGAACATGGGGAGGGAGGCCATGGAAGAGAACTGGGCAGGCAGCTTCGAGATGGTGCAGCGGGGCAGGGCCAGCGGTGGGTAGCCGAGGGTCCACTGGTGGAGGTGGATGGCGTGCAGCGCACTGAAGCTGTAGATGCTGTGGAAATGATCCGCTGGCAGCTGCAGGCCTGTGGAGCTCTGGAGGAGGGCGTAGTTAGCCAGCTGGAGGGACGGGTGCAGAGGGACTGGTGCTGGCAGAGTCTTGCTGCCCATGGCTGCGACACGGAATCCAACAGGTCTTCTGATAGAGAGAAAACATGAGCAGACGAAATGATGGCAACTTTGAGCCAAGTCACATTGAATTATGTCTCTTACTTTACTTTCAATCAATCTATTCTATGAATAGTCAATTCAAAGAAGAGAGCGATTAAGATGACCCAGGGGCTCTGATCACAAGTTTCTACTGCAAAACACTAATGTACACACACACAATTTTGGCTGCCACAATTAAATGAGCATGATCGTCAGCGATATTGACGTTCAAAATGCATGCTCTGCTACATATCAAATCAAGCGCTTCCTCAACTAACAGTCAGCCAAACATCAGGGGAGAACGAGATGGGCGGTGTCATGCCCTCAATGAAGCCTGTCCCCCTGGTTACAGTTACCTGGAGGCAGCACGCAGCACTGGCCGTGGTGGTGGCCTAGCAGTCATCCACCGACAGGACCTGGAGCTGTCCCCCATCCCGCTGCCCACAATAACATCTTGTGAGTGTCTTGCATTTAAATGTAAGCCCCCCTTTCCCATGACTGTTCTTCTCATCTACCGGCCCCCTAAACCCAACCCAAACCACTTTTATCCCGGAATTGTCTGATCTCCTCAAAATGCTTTGCACTACATCTGCAAATACCATAATCCTGGGAGATTTAAACATTCATGTCGATACCCCTTCATGCCACTCTGCTGCCGATCTCCTTCAGCTACTGGACTCCCTAAACCTACACCTGCAAACTGCATAAGATGAAGACTGCTGGGCGTGTCATCGAGCGGCGGCTCAAGGCTTCTAGACTGACTGTTCACAAACAGGCATATAGAGAATACAGGAAGGCCTATGCGGAAGCTCTGAGAGATGCACAGTCCAAGTTTTATTCCACCATTATTAACAACAGCCCCGGAAACTCTAAACAACTTTTCTCTACTGTAAATCATCTTCTCAAACCACTTTCACTTGTTCATCCTGAGGCCACTGAGGATAGGTGCAATATGCACATCACTTTTTTCCGACAAAAAGTTGAAAACATCCGCTCACACCTCTCCGCCACTGCTGCCCTGCCTCTCACAACTACCGACCCACTATCTGAGTTTGTCCAGCCTCTTTGCTCCTTCTCAAATGTCACACAGGAGGAAGTGGAGGATATGATCAAAAACATAAGGCCAACCACCTGTGCTCTGGACCCTTTCCCATTAGCTCTGCTAAAGACAAACACCTCTGCCATCTCTCCATTAATCACCAAGATCATAAACCACTCCCTCCTGGCCGGCCATATTCCATCTGCGTTAAAAACTGCTGTCATCAGACCACTACTAAAAAAAAAACACCCTGGATCTAGAAGTTTTTTCCAACTACAGGCCCATTTCAAATCTTCCATTTCTGTCCAAAGTTCTGGAAAAGGCAGTTGCAGCACACCTTCACGATCACCTCAAAGACAATAACCTTTTTGAGAAGTTTCAGTCTGGTTTCCGCCCTGGCCATAGCACTGAAACAGCCTTGGTCAGGGTCACAAATGCAGCTAACAGCTGCTTTTGATACAATTGATCATAACATCCTCCTTCACCATCTGAAATACACTATTGGACTCTCTGATAAAATACATAACTGGTTCACCTCATATCTATCCGACAGAACGGAATACGTTACCCTGGGCAAAGCAAAATCATACACCCACAACGTCACCTGCGGTGTCCCCCAGGGCTCAGTGCTGGGTCCCACTCTCTTCACCCTCTATCTGCTTCCCCTGGGTAATATAATCAGCAGGCATGGGGTATCCTACCACTGCTATGCTGATGACACACAGCTCTATATGAGGACAACCCCCACTTCTTCTGATTCCCACTCTATGTACACACTCACCACCTGCCTGGAGGACATAGAGACGTGGATGAAACTCAATTTTCTTCAGCTAAACAGTTCAAAAACTGTTTCACCATCACCTGTATCACCTTCTCGGGTCAAAACGTCCCTCTCTCCACATCTGTCACCAACCTTGGTGTTAAAATGGACCCCAATCTCACTTTTGACACCCACATCAAACACCTCTGCAAGACAGCGTTTTATCACCTCAGGAACATCGCCAAACTCCGTCCAACACTCACCCTGACAGATGCAGAGAAACTTGTCCATGCCTTTGTATCGTCCAGGCTGGACTACTGTAATGCTCTCCTCACCGGAATCTCTAACAGGAACATCCAGAGACTACAACGTATTCAAAACAGCGCTGCCAGGATCCTGCTAAGAGTCCGCAAATACGACCACATCACCCCCGTTCTGAAATCACTACACTGGCTCCCCATCCCACACAGAATTGAATATAAGCTCTCACTCATCAGCATTCACGGACATGCCCCCCAATACCTAAAAGAACTACTCACCCCCCAGACCTCCTCGTTCAACCTCCGTTCTGCAACCAAAAATACCCTCCAAGTCCCCAGAACCAAGCTCCGCACTATGGGCGATCGGGCCTTTTCCTCTGCAGCTCCGAGGCTGTGGAATACCCTCCCCGACCATCTGAGGGCCCCACAGACTGTAGAGGCTTTTAAACGTGACCTGAAAACTCACCTTTTTAAGAAAGCTTACTGCTAAAATATCTTTTATGGGCTTTGCTTTTAAATATATCTTAAAAATGCTCTTGTTTTATTCTGCTCTGTAGCACTTTGAGATTGCTCAAATATAAAGTGCAATACAAATACAATGTATTATTATTATTATGCGTGCGCACCCTGCAGCGGCAGCCTCAAAAAAGGTTCTGTCTGCAGTCGACGCCGGTATTAGTAGAAGAGTAGAGACAGACAACAGAACAGAGAGCAGACGGTCACAGGTGTCGTGTGAAAGGTAAATCAAATGTCAGGAGCAGAAGGCGACGAGCTAGTCCCTCGAAAAGGATTATAATCTGTTGTCTGGAAGTTTTGTGATGATTGTGATGTTAAGTGATGTTAACCAAGAACAAATCATGTACTCTGTGTACATGATTTGTTCTATGCGCCGCATAGTAATACAACTAACTTGTTCAACCACCTGAAAAATCACCACAAAATACAGTACAACGAATGCATTAAGGCTAAAGCTAACGTATCTCCGTCCATGTCCAACGTCAATCCAGAAAACCATAACAGCAACCCTGCATAGCGCAACAGCGTATCCATCCACCTCCCAAAGACTCACTGACAATAAATACTGTGAGCAGTGAAGGCTTCAGAAAAATGGTCAAGGCACTAGACAAGAGATACGTGATCCCCTCATGCAATTATTTCTCCAAACAGGCATTAACTGCACTGTATGAAAAACGTTGGGGGGAAATAAAAAGGGATGTCACAGTATACGTATTATTTTGATGAAAGACGTGTACATTAGCTGGAATGTAGCACAACATGGAAGTGAAAGCAGTGCTCTGTTGATTTCATTGTGGGTAAAAAGTGTTTATACTATTTTATTTATATTTTCCTTCTACGAGATGCACTGTGATAAGGACCAGTCTGATGCAAATATTTGTATATTAGCCAGAATGTAGCACAACAATGGAAGTGGAAGCAGTGTTGTTCATTTAAACGTGAAAGCGGAATAAAAATATGTTGGCCCTACAATTAATGAATCATCGTGATAAATAATCGTGATCTCAATATTGATCAAAAATAATCATGATTATGATTTTGGCCATAATCGTGCAGCCCTAACACACACAACAACTACATTTATACAAGAAACCAGTGAAGTGTGAGAGGAATTAGGCAGGGATTTACAACCCAGTCGCTAAAATAAAATGTTATATATTTCTTTTCTGAACCAAAAATATGTTTTATATCAACATTTCTATATATTTACATATCAACACTATTGTGTTTTGCCATTGCAAAACTGGATTCAAACTTAGATTCAATTTAAATTCAGGTTTAGGCAAAAAGACTACCTGTCCAACTTTAGTAAAAGATCAAGTTCGGCTTAAAATAAGTAAGTCCTTTGGGTTTCCGATGTACTGTTAGGAGACCAGGCTGATCTGTGGACAGTTAGGCGGTAAGAATAGTCTCCCCTCATTGTGTAGAAGTGCATCCATTTTATAAACTGCATTTTCTCAGCTGTGGAAACTGATTAAGTGCTTCAACTCTAGAAGAGGAAGAGCTGTACAGGTTTGTTCAATTAAAATAAATTCTTTGGAAAACATGCTGATTTGCTTCCTTGAGATGAGAAGATGAATATCAATCTGTGTGTGAAGTATGGAGTCAAGGTGGCTAAAGATTGGAGTGTTTGTTAGGAAATAGTTCTGGAATGCAACTACCCCTAAAACTACAAATGATATGTTTTACCTGTATGTTTGCGTTGCTTAACTTTTTAAACCACAGCCGTGTTTTCTCAAAAATTACGAATGGTTTGCATACCTATACTAAATCCAGATTATCTCCTCAACCACAAGGGCTATTTGAATAATTTCAAAAGGTATAATATACAGAAAACACCTGTGAGACTAGTTAATGCTCTGATTGACTTCATACAAAGACTGAATACTTTAATGTCACAATTCAAGCTATAAACAAGTTTGTACCCACTTCCCACCCCTACCTACCAAGAACCCTTGCGCTTCCCCAAACCACACATACACACACACACACACACACACACACACACACACACACACACACACACACACACACACACACACACACACACACACAATTCTGTCAGGAGCCAGTCAAGTCCAGCTCATTGAAGCTGTTGGTTGCAAGCACACATCAGCCTTGTCCAAGTCCTTCGTCAAATTCTCACTTTCTGCAATATTTGGATATGACGACATGGTTATTGGGGAAAAGTCATGATTAGGGTTACCAAGTCGAACATTTGTTGCAGGTCTATAACAGGATGTAAACTCCAAGTACCTGCATGAAATTTAGAGGCATTACACACTTATTATTAACCCAACCTCCTCCATTATTTATGCCAAAAAGGTAAAAGCTATCTCTTGACTTTATTTATTTGATGTGGACATCATAATGGCATTAGAATTCCTAGCACACATCTATGCACAAAGGAAAAACCATGCACTGTGTTGACTGTATATAGCAAATGCTAATTTCCAATTTTTTTTATATAATAAAATGTGATAAAAAAGAGGAAAAATTAGAATTAAAATGGTTAAAAAGGCTAACGTTTGGAATTGAGTGGAGCCTGCCAAACCACTCACTCCTCCTGTCACCATTCTACTCAAAATAATGGAAATGCAAAATAATACTAATTATATTCTATATTTCATTCTAAACACTGCAGTTATATCCATGTATGTACTGGAAATGAAAATCTCCCATATAGTCCTTTAAAGTTATTTTTAATTGGACCAATCTGCATGGGCTCCAGCGCTTCCAGATCACTGACGTGCTAAATATCTGGATTTGTCAGGGAGCTACAGCTAAAGAGAGGCCTGCAGAGGGCCCCGCAGCCGCAGCCGGCCTGTCCTCGGAGCTCGGGCTTGCATTTAAAATACGGACTTGAGTTGTTGTTGTTGTGAGAGGGTGCTGGAAGTCTGCATGATAAACATGGCACAAAACACAGTGACTAATCTACACAGTGGAAACAGTTAGGACGTGTGGAAACAGGCTGTCAGACGAGCCGTGTGCTCACCCGACAGCCTGACAGCCTTCAGAAGCACGACTACGCCCGCGTCATTTCCCGCGTGTTCTCCTGCGATGAGGATCCTGTGGTGTGTCACCTGAACACACCACGGCCAGCAGACTCCGGACCACAACACTGCACGCTGTCTGGCCTTTATCAGCCGTGCAGTATGAACTTGGCTTTAGGTGTCCAACAATGGCTGTGTGTTAGTGGTGTGTGTCTGCAGAAGTCAACCCAAAACAATTGGCAGTGTTCCTGGACCCAGAAACACGCCCGGGGCGGTTTGAGTGGATGAAATACCTGTGAGCTGTTAAACCAGGTTTGATTAGCAGGAATAACAATAGACAATACAGTCTGTGTGCGCTGGACAGGAGTCACACCATCATGATGCTTGTACTATATGAATTACTTTTTAAACTAATCTATACATTTACTCCACTACATTTTAGAGGGCACTTTTTACTCCTTTAACATTGGATATGACAGCTCCATGCTTTGGATGATACAATTATCATCCAAAGCATACGATACACCTGTGATTTATCACATATTAAACATTATAATAAACTACGTCTACTTAGAGTAGTTTTTCAGATGAAGATTATGAAAGATGACGACCACACGAGGAACACCGGCAGACTCTTGTTGTTACTGTGTTTTAGTAATTCACCTCTTCATTATTTATGTATAAACTCTTTCGATGGATTACAATATATTTTTGTGTCTTTGTAGAGCACTTTGTAACTTGTTTTTGAAAAGTGCCATATAAATAAAGCTACTATTATTATTATTATTATTATTATTATATGATAGAGTAAAAAAAGAGTTGGTACTGTGGTAGTTGTAATAAACCCAGGCTATATGTGACTCAGAAATATTGCTTAATTATAATGCCACTGTGGCAAGGCCCATTTTTCAAAATGAGTCATTTTACTTTGAAGTGATTTACTGAAATATATTTTCACGTTTTCTTAACTTTATGCACTCGCAGAGTTTTCAAAGCTGATCACATATTGAGACAAGTGATAATATGGAACGCTTTTTATTACTATTTTAACTATTCAGGGAAAACTTAAGGGGAACACAGTTTTCATATTGATAAAGATAAGTAATTCAAATGATATTGATAATAATAATAACAATAATAGAAATTGTAATAACAATTTATTAAATATGTTATAATCAGCCATCTCTAGTTCATTTCTGAAATAGACAGTAATCTGAGAATAAATAGTGAGGCAGTGTGTGAGAACCTGGGACCTCAAGAGGATCCGGTTCCAGAACAACCTGCTGCTATTCCTGCTCTGATGGGATGTCCCGCGACAGCTTGTAAAGCCCTCTGAGGAGAATTTGTGATTTTGGGCGATACAAAATAAATTGAATTGAATACACACATATGACTAATACATTGAAGTGTATTGAAGATTATTATTATTATTATTACGTTGCCCTGCAGTTTAGGTGACGTTACCAAACAGAGAGAGTGGCGTTCACATTGTGCAGCTCTACAAGGAGTTGGGTAAAGTAGTGAGGAAAGCAGAAGGCTGACTGGACTAATGAGGAGCAGTGGAGTCACGGCCCCCTGTGGTCCACTCCTTTCTGATCAGGACGCAGAAGTAATTGACTTATACTCAGAGGTCATTAGAGGAGATAAGTGCTGTGCTGCTGAGCGGCTCCTCACCTTTAACCCTTTGATGTCTGCATACCAGGGGCCTCTAGATCCCAACAGCCATGTGGCCCTCTGCTCTGGCCCAGACTGTGAGATGCAGCACCTCCGAGCCTCGTTGTGAGGCTGAGACGCTGCTTCACACCTCCGTGTAAACGCGATCAGGCTGGTGGAGGAACACGCCTCCTTCCATGATCCACGGTGTCAACTGTTCTTACAGAAGCATCCAAAACACATCTACCAACGGGCCACGCCCTGTGGTTATATATATTATATTTTATATTTGTGATTTGTATTTGTTTTAGTGCCCTGATTGAAGTTGATGTGCTAAATGAAAACATACACAGAGTGGCTGTTTTAAGAGCATTCCAGTCCTTTGCTGGGCGATACATGGACGTGGACTACATGTGAGTCCTCATCCTTCATTAGGAGGAGTTCACTAAACCATTAGTACCCAACAGTACAAATCTTTTTATTTTAGAATCAAGTTAGTCATTTTTTTAAATTCTAGAAACAATTTCATAAGTTGCTTAGCTGCCATGTCCAAAACACTAAAGCATAAACTGGAATGTTCAATGAGCCACAGCAGTGGTGGAATGCTTCCGTACAATTCATAAAGAATCAAACCTTTCTTCACTATTTCCATGTTATGTTACTTTATACTTTGCTACCTTTTAGAGGAAAATATTGTCCTTTTTATTGTCCTGTGTCTGATGATTTAAGAGAGCGTGTGAACCTCTGATACATTTTTATAGGGTTAACATTAGCACAATTGCATTATGGCTGCTTACACATTTAACACATTAATACACTTTTAAAACTCTGCAATGCTCGACGAGGACTTACACTAACACCGAGTAAACGGAGCCCGTCACACCTGCCTCACGACCCCTAACCTGGCCCCTGACCTGGCCCCGGCCTCAGCAGGAGCAGAGCACTCGTCTTCGGTCTGTGCTGATTGTGCGAGGCTCATAACTAGGATCACAATTCAAACTACACTTTAGTCAGTCGGAGTTCTGTCGAGGGATTTCCGTCATATTTATTATTATTATTATTATTATTATTATTATTATTAATTAATATATATTTAGCTCATAACCTGCTGTTGATTATCAAAGCTGGAGACTATTTTGAATTGGACTTACATTCATTCATACACAGTACATCTTATGAGGAGAAAACTATACATCTGATAGAAGTAAATCTCTTTAGATGCATCACCACTGTACCTTTATTTGATGAAACCAGCGCTGTTGACCAAGACTTTAAGAAGTGAAAGACAACCTGTTGCACCGCTCTCACTGTTTTATACGTTGAAGTGTGGACTTCCTTTTAACATGAATAAAACCCGGCAATCTGATCTGTGATGAGTTTTGTTTCATTTGCTTTTTGAAAATAAAAACAAAGTGAAGACTTACCAATAAAATCTTTTCTTTAAATGCTCCTCTCCACTCGGAGGTCCAGGTCGTGGAAGTCGCGGAGCTGTCCGGTTAATGAGCCATGTTGCTCCGCTGGGTGAGCTCAGAGGCTGCGGGCAGGGTGCTGCTGCTGCGGGCAGGGTGCTGCTGTGGGACGCCTCTCGCTCCGCTGGTCTGCTCTCACTGCCGCTGCCTCTTTATCTCCGCGCAGTCCCACTCCTACCGGCGCGTCACTCAGCCAGCCCACACGGAGCCGAGCCCACACCCCCTCGACCCCCCAGCAGCAGGAGCATCGCTGCTCCATGAGCGCGTGTCAAGTGCTTGGTGCCATGTCGGTCTGATGGAAGGTGCGCACGCACTCCGTTTAATGATCCAAAAAGAGTTTGATACAACAATAGAAATATGAGTTCACAATGTCTAAGCTTTAGTACTAAAGGCCAGTGTGTCTGTCTGTCTGTGTGCGTGTTTGATATTTAATAATCCTCGAAGAGATCATATCCGGTCAGCTAGCTCAGGGCTCTCTGTGCACAGGAAACTATCAAATATAATCTTCGTAACATAAACTAATTTGTAGTTGAACACATTCCCCAGGTGATTAAATATCACATAGACATACCACATTTTAATAATAACAACAATTATAATAAGGCTACATTAATATTGTCAGTGTTTTGATGCAAACAAAGTTTATCATTATCATAGTTATCATGAGGTGTCGCAATTGATTTACCTTTGTGGATGTGAACTATGAGAAGTTCATCATTAATAAATCAGAGAAAAAAAAACTGTATTCTTATCCCTTTCATAATGCCCTGGGGGATCTGACCCCGCATTGGAATGGAAAGGGCCACATGTAGTCTTATCAGGGTACACTAGTCCACATATACAAGCTATGCAGGATAGCATTGAAGTTCATGGTGTTCAGCAGCAACCGAGGAGGAAGGCCATGTTTCAGTGAACAACATCTGCCACCTGGTGGAGAACGTGGTTGAGAACGTATTATGTTCTGTTTCCCTGTGGCATATTTCTTCATCAATATCTGTGTATTTGTGCTAGAAAGCAATGACAACTATGACAACTTAAATCAGGATAAATCACGTTTGCTTGTTTTATTTACAGCGATCACTATATTTTGATTTGAGGTTCAGTTCCTCCCTCTAGTGGCCAGAGAGAAGCATTGACATGTGAATTCCTAAGCAAAGAAAAAGATAAAATACATGCAGAGGATTTATGTGTTGCAACATTATGCTGTGTTGCTGTTGATATTTCTGTTTGGTGTTACTCTAATAAACTACTTTCTCAAACAATGTTCTGCATTTGGTAACACACATTCATTATATAACCTAGAATTGACACTTTTTGTAATTGGAGGACATACAACAAATCCTAAAACGGTTTAATGAACTACAAAGAATGTTATGCTTCAAGGACCAAAGAAATAAGTCAAGCAACAGGAGTCTGTAATGACGCCTTCCCGAGAATAGATATAGAATAGATTGATAGATCCCACACTAATCCCCTACATTTAGAAAGGATTTTAGAAAGTCTCTACATTTTCCGTCGCAAACTAAAAACACAGCTTTTTCGACTACACCTTGAATAAGGAAGGTAGCGCCGTAGTAGCAGTTTAATAGCACTTATTTACTGATAGCACTTTGTAGTTTAACTTTATTGAAGAAATTGTACTTTCTTGATTCTTGTTGTTCTGAGTTTGTCCTCATGGTTGAATTGCACTTTTTGTAAGTCGCTTTGGATAAAAGTGTCAGCTAAATGAAATGTAATAGCCCAAATGTAATAGCCCAATACAAATTTGCCTCAGAGGGATTTACAATCTGTACACATAGACATCCCTGTACCGGGACCTCACATCGGATCAGGAAAAAAGGTAGAAACCTTCAGGAGAGCAACAGAGGAGGATCCCTCTCCCCGGATGGACAGAAGCAATAGATGGCATGTGACCAGAATGAATAACGTAACAGAGTTACAGCACTGTTAGCGTGTAATAATTATTGGATGCCTGGTGTAAGCGTCCGGAAGAACTTAGCCAAACAACTTCTCTCGTTCTCTGAATTTATTTTCCTTGATCACAAACAATCATGGTCCATGCCTACTTATTACTTTATAAGTAATTAAAATAGTTGCAATAGCAGGGAGTCGTCCAGTCAACACGCAGGGAGACCGTCCAAAACACCCCGGAACAGCCGGAAGTTCGGCTCTTTAATACACGGTTTTCTGTCATGAACATCTAACATTTAATTGGCTCTAACCTTTCTAAGAGGAGAATCGTGTCCTCATCTTTTCTCACAAGGCTGGAACGTGCAACGACCAGTCTGCTTCCCTAATGTCAATATACTGATACACAGGTGTGAGTGTTGTAGTGCAAAGCGTGGAACCTTGAGGAACGTTTCTCACAGACAGTATTTGTTGAACTGACCTTGCACAACCTGAACATAACTCATAGACATAAGAATAATGAAATGAAGAATATCTACAGAATATAATGATTTATATTATCAGCACATTCAATGAATATGACATACATTATTCATATAATGAGTAGTAGGCATGGACCATGATCCAGATAACCACGATCCATGAAGCAGAAGGAGTTAGAGAGGAGAGGCATCAGCAGGGCCATGGCAGGAGGCAGGAGGCAGGAGACAGGAGACAGGAGGTAGGAGACAGGATGCAGGGGGCAGGAGGCAGGAGACAGGAGGCAGGATGCAGGGGCCAGGAGACAGGATGCAGGGGCCAGGATGCAGGAGGCGGGGGCCAGGAGGCAGGATGCAGGGGGCAGGAGGCAGGAGACAGGAGGCAGGATGCAGGGGCCAGGAGACAGGATGCAGGGGCCAGGATGCAGGAGGCAGGGGCCAGGAGGCAGGATGCAGGGGACAGGAGTCAGGAGACAGGAGGCAGGAGTCAGGAGACAGGAGGCAGGAGTCAGGAGACAGGATGCAGGGGCCAGGAGACAGGATACAGGGGCCAGGAGACAGGATGCAGGAGGCAGGGGCCAGGAGGCAGGATGCAGGGGGCAGCAGGCAGGGGCCAGGATGCAGGAGGCAGGATGCAGGAGACAGGATGCAGGGGGCAGGAGACAGGATGCAGGAGGCAGGAGGCAGGAGGCAGGAGGCAGGAGGCAGGATGCAGGGGGCAGGAGGCAGGAGGCAGGAGGCAGGGGCCAGGATGCAGGGGCCAGGATGCAGGAGACAGGATGCAGGAGACATTATGCAGGAGACAGGATGCAGGGGGCAGGAGACAGGATGCAGGATGCAGGAGGCAGGAGGCAGGAGGCAGGATGCAGGAGGCAGGATGCAGGAGGCAGTGGTCAGGGGGCAGGATGCAGGAGGCAGGGGGCAGGAGGCAGGATGCAGGGGCCAGGATGCAGGGGCCAGGATGCAGGAGGCAGGGGCCATGAGGCAGGATGCAGGGGGCAGGAGGCAGGAGGCAGGGGCCAGGATGCAGGGGCCAGGATGCAGGGGCCAGGATGCGGGGGCAGGAGACAGGATGCAGGAGACAGGATGCAGGAGGCAGGATGCAGGAGGCAGGAGGCAGCGGGCAGTGGGCAGGAGACAGGATGCAGGAGGCAGGGGGCAGGAGGCAGGGTCAGGAGAGATGCAGGAGGCAGGGGGCAGGAGGCAGGGCAGGAGGCAGGAGGCAGGAGGCAGCACTGTAAAAAGAGTATTTCAGTAGTAGTTGAAGTAACGTTAGGGTGACCAGATTTGAGTTTGTGAAAAAGAGGACAGTTCGTTGCGGGGGCGGTAGCAGTAGTGTGTAGCATGCCATGAACTTACATTTACGTTGAGATCGGTCGACCAATGACAGTTCTCTCTACAGTCAGAGCTTGCGCAAGAAGGTGGAACGTGAGGGAGATACCATTTCCAAAACTTGTAAGGGGGTAATAACTATTTTCCCGGACGTAGCAAAATCCCGGACGTTTTTGGAATCCCTGCCGGACGCTTTTTTTAGGTCTCGAAAAGAGGACATGTCCTGGAAAAAGAGGACGTCTTAGGGCATGGAGCAAAGTTGAACAAATTTAACTCATTAATCGCATTATGCGCCAAATTCAATAATGAAGTAAAAACTAGTGTATTGCGTGCTTTTATTTTAAAGTAATGTTATCAGAACAATATAACAGGCCCTCTGGAGCAACAGCAAGTTAACAACAGTATATAAATAAAAAATATATGCTAGGGAAGACAAAAAATATGTATTTTATTTTTGTAATGCCTGGTATATGACTGGTCATTCAATTACATATTGTATTTATTTTCAGATGTTATAGACTATTTTATTCTAATGTAAAACAGCTTAATAGCATGCTGAAGAAGAAACATTTGTCTTTTATCAGGGAACAACATAAACGTCTGTTCATTTGAAAAATGCTTTCAATGTATATATGGGCACGTGTGTATTGCTTTAAGACAGACTTGAAACATTTACTTATGCCTTAAAGTATGTTCAGAGAGGGCTGGCTACATTTGATGAAATGGACTTCTGTTTAAATGATTGGCGACAAGGTTTCCCCAAATTATTTTGATATGCCCAGTAAAGCCCATCTCTTTGTTTTTCCCAGTGTTGCGCTTCATGTGGAGATGCAAGGACTGTGGAAGGGAGTTTACAAGAAGATCTGAACTGCTCAAGCACTACAAACTGAATCATAGGCATTACGGACAGGGCCATTCATATCCATGCACTTATTCAAATTGTACATGTAGCTTCAAAACTTGGAATGCCCTACTGAGCCATTTATCAAGAAATCACCCTGCCTGGAGTAGTCACCAGAGCCATATCCACGTTCACATGCCATATTTGTGGTCATAATCAACTCTCCACAGAAAGGGAATATTTTCAACACATCTTTCAACATCTTAAAAAAAAGGAGACTGTAACGTGTGTGTTCCAAAACTGTAACTATAAAACCAAAATCTATGATGCAGTGAATATCTTTAAGCCTGGGATAAATTCTGTTGAAGAATCTTATGCCAATGTTACCAGTGATATTTCTGATGGGGGAAGTATATAGAGCAATGCCATTTTAATTTCTGCTTTTGACAATGGGGGTTCTCAAAACTTGGAGAAGGATATTGAGGTTAAACTTGCTTCAGTCCTGCTTAAGTTAGAAAACATCTTTCTTGTGTCTAATGCAGCTGTAGATGAGCTTTTGCAGGAGTTAAACTATTTGATTGGTTCGCTGTCTGTGCCGATTACTCAAAAGACTATTAGCCAAGTATTGCAAGATAATGGATGCCAGTTTGACCAGTCAGTTGTTGAAAAGCTAGCCAGTGCACTCTGTGAGACAAACCCTGTTATAAAAGCAATTGGTGATAAAGGTCCACTTTCCAGTGCTTGGGGGCGAAAGGTTTACTATAAGAGCCACTTTAATGTAGTGGAACCCGTAGAATATATACTTGACCGAAAGAATAGTAAGTCATTCCAATTTATTTCATTTTTAAAGTCTTTGCAGCAAATTCTTGACTGCCAGACAATCTTGGATCAGGCTAGTAATTTGAGAACTGTAGATAAGTATCCACAGATAACTGGTGTGTCCATATACAAATCTTTCTTTGATGGTGCCTTCTTCAAAGAAAATGGATTGTTGTCTAAGCAGGAAAGCATTTCATTGATATTATACACTGACAAATTTGAAATATGTAATCCCCTTGTTACATCCAGGAGGTAGCATACAATTAGTGGTTTGTATTGGATTCTGGGTAATTTGCCACCAGGCTGTCACTCAGCTTTGTCCTCCATCTATTTGGCTGCTTTAATCAAAAGTAATGATCTGAAGTGCTATGGGTATGAGAAAGTGTTAGAACCTGTAATTAATGAGCTTGTTATTTTGGAACAGAGTGGGATATTTTTGACAAAGTTGGGCAGACAAGTTAAAGGCACGGTTCAGTGTGTGGTCGCTGACAACCTTGGTGCACACAGTATAGCTGGATTTGTTGAAAGTTTCTCAGGGTCATACGTATGTAGATTTTGCACTGCAGAGAGTCTTTACCTTGAGAACCAAAGACATTCGTCAAGATCATTTAAGAATTCTTGAGCGAAACAAATTGGCCAATTGTTATGGTGTGAAATCTAATTGTATTTTGTCAAAGTACCTTTCATATTTTGACGTTACCACTGGGTTTCCTCCAGATATTGTGCACAATCTTTTTGAAGGAATTGTTCTTTTTGAAGCAATATATTCCACAAGTTGTTGCATTACAATGTAATGCAACAACATATTCCACAAGTTTTCAACAAAGTGCAATGTCATGATTACATTGCACTTTGTTGAAAACTTGTGGGATATGTTGTTGCATTACAATGCACCTTGTTGAAAACTTGTGGAATATGTTGTTGCATTAAAATGCACCTTGTTGAAAATGTGGAATGTTGTTACATTGCACTTTGTTGAAAACTTGTGGAATATACAGTATTGTTGCATTACATTGCACTTTGTTGAAAACTTGTGGAATATGTTGTTGCATTACATTGCACTTTGTTGAAAACTTGTGGAATATGTTGTTGCATTACAATGCACTTTGTTGAAAATGTGGAATGTTACATTGAACTTTGTTGAAAACATATTTGTTTCTGAAAAAACAATGTACAATGTAAAAACATGTAAAGTAAATAGTATATATACTATATAAATAGTATATACATTTATATAATAAAGTTTAAAAGACATCGTAATGCAAACTATTGATTTAAAACAATCAAATTATGACATACATCTGACTTAAAGCAATTGTGTTAATCTAACTTGTTAACTTAATTTGAGAAAACTTAATTCATTTGTGTGTTACCAATTGAAGTAATTCAATTGAGTTGGTCCAACTATCCTTTTTTTTACAGTGAGGATGCAGGAGCCAGGATGCAGGAGGCATTTCTTAAAGTATATCTTAAAACATTACTAACATACCCATGATGGACATTGAAGGAGTAATTGCTCTCCACTCTACAGGTACAGAGGTGATCTTCCATGGACTGTTCAATGACATTTCTGCCAGACCCACGCTCTAGGGACTGTATCGGCAAAGTGGTAGTGATCGGTTGGTCCACCCTCTGGCCAACGGTGTGTCAGTGGTAAAGCAGGGTCGGTGGTTCGATGTGTCCTTGGGCAAGACACTTACCCTTAAATCGCTCCTGTAGGCTGTTCCTGCAGTGTAAGAATGGTCATGAGTGTTAGTTACTCCTGATGGGCAGGTGGTATCTACATGGTAGCTCCTCCCATCAGTGTATGATTAAAGAGCTTTGAGTGGTCGGAAGACTATAAAAGATCTATACAAGTACAGACCATTTACCCTTTTGGTCCAGATTGAAATTGCCATAGTGTTTTCTACACTTTTAGTCCTCAGAGATTCGGGTATTTCAAATCTTAGGAGCGATGCAAAGACAGAGAAACTGAGGAAAATGAAGCTAGCGTGAGTTCAGACAGGAAGGCAATCCCCTCACGCCAGGTGTTGGCCTCTCACTCATACTGTCCCTCACCAGCAGCACACATTCCATACCGGATGTCCCTGTCAGACTGTCAACACAGCAGCTGGGCGCACCCAGCCAATAGCGCAGAGTCACGCCCTCTTCACTGTCCTATCAGCTTGTTGCCATCTCCTTTAAATGTTCTCTATCCCCGCCTCTAGCGTCCTGCTGCTGTCACATGTGACCCGCCAACCCTGTCTCCTAAAAATTACGTTCCCCCAGAACTAATACGCATTTTCAATTACGTTTGATCAGAAACGTATCTCCTCCCTGATTATGTTTGTGTTTGACGTATTACAAATACGTTTATAATCGTGTGTTTGTGTTATTGTTATTGTTTTCTTGTTTTATTTAACTCTTCCTCAACAGCGCCAGCGAGGCTGCGTGTTGACACTGTCTACCTATATACCACCTGAGTAAAGTTATGTTTTCACAAGAGATATGAAGAATTTCCAAAAATCGAGATTCCATTTTTCAGCTTTAGAGTCATATTTTCTCTTTACATTTTGCCTTATGACAATGGTGCCTCATTATATAGAGCTGAGATTGTTCTGCAATGTATGATGTAAAACATGGGTATGTATCTTATATGCAAGTGCCTTAAAAGGTGAATTTAAGAAATTATGTAAAATCGAGAAAATCAACTGAAAATTACCTCAGTGTTGGAAGAGTTAAGCATATTTGTTTTTAAAGGATTCCCTCAGTAGCGGCAAGCGAAGAGGGGCGGGGTGAGGCATACAGAAATGTTGTAATATGTCAAACAAAACGTAATTCAGAATGCATATTAGTTCTGGAGGAACGTAATTTTTAGGAGAAAGGGTTGCCGCCTCCCCAGCACCATCCACCTTCTCAGATTCAGCACCCCATCTGCATCTCCAGCAACTCCAGCAGAACCTCCAGCCACCACCACAAGTGTCTGGACTCCTCGGGGGGTCTACAGATTGTTGCCGCTCAGGGCGATCTCAATCTCCTCTTGGAGTTCAAGCTCCAAATAAATTCTGTGTAACCCATGGACACATCATCTGGCATGATAAACATTAACTACTAATCACTCACTGTCTCTCCTGATTGAGCATATGTTGGGAAGAAAGACGTCCTGCCCCCAAAGTAACATCTCAAATAGCATCCTTTACTGGTTATGACTGCTAAACTGGATCATCGGTCAAAATGCTTGAAATGGGTTCTGTAGTATTTCTAAAGTAAATCAACAAAGACACCAGTCTCATCCTGGAGAATATCCTCTGGACTGTGATCTTCATCATGAAGCTCTGCTTTTAAAGGGAAGGGAAACAGTCCCATGCCTTGTTACCCGGTTTCCAACACTTGCTGCGTGACTAAACTGACAGAGTTGCACTGTAGCTAAATCACACTGGAGTAGTAATGTGAAAGACAGACTCAGCACAGAAACAGCCTGCAATTTCCATCACTTTTTGGTTCTTGGATAGCTGGAACGGCATGAGTAGAAGAAAAAAAAACGTGACGCATGAAAGGCGCGCCGTACCATAGGGAAACAATGGTTTTGCTAGCGACGCGTTTTTCAGGTCGCGTCCGGTGTGAACGGCCCCTAAGTCTTTCAAATCAACCTGGAAAACAGTCCAGCCGATTTTGTTTGTTGTAGTGTACCGGGAACTTGGTCCGTATTCTGAATTTCTATCAGAATTTTCGTAGTTTCCGTCAAGTTTAGCGTTCCTGTAAAATTTGCCGAAAAAATTTGACGAAATAAGCATTCATTACGTTTCATCTCATCTCAGGTCCTAGTCGGTTTGAGCTGAACAGAGAACACCGCACACATAGCTCCATCTCTCTTTCTGTTCTCTCTCTCTCCGTCTCATCCGTCTCTCTCTCACTGCTGATCATTTGGTTTCTTTTCCTCCCAACGTGCATGTAATGCTCTTCACCTCGTGACAATATACTTGATGCATTTTAGCACTTGCCTTTGGGTCAGAGCCAGTGGACTAAAAAAGGAATGTGTAATTTTATGATGGTATAAAACCACACAGGTGGTTGTTCGTAGAAACCAACACACTGTTGACTCACTGTGGAACTATTTGTGGTGAGAGCTGCTTTTGATTTGGACAAATCTCGGGCTAATGTGCAGGTGTGCTAGTGCACACACACACACACACACACACACACACACACACACACACACACACACACACACACACACACACACACACACAGTTTTGGCCTCCTAACTGCTGCTGGTGGAGAAGAGATTTATGTTGTTTTAAAACAATGTTGCGTTGTTCTCAGTGTGCAGTTCTGTATCAAGGTTCAGAGCAACATTTATGTACAGCTATTGGCAAGATCACCATGAATTTGCTGTGGATGTTTTTAGTGACTATTTCTAATAACTTTGTCGCGCTTTAGTGACCTTTATGCCGTGTTCACACCGGACGCGACAGAATTTTGTCGCGCGACCAGATTACATGCAAAGTCAATGTACAGACGCGACGGCGCGACATTTCCGCCGGGCGACGCGACTGATGCGTTTATGGCGGCGCAAACAGACCGTTTGACGTGGGGCGAACAGAGCGAAGGACAGGGTGAGTCATAGTTGCGTCAGCCAATCAGCTTTGAGAAGCTCCGCCAGTCCCAACCGCCGTCCTGCTGTCTTGCTGCTGCTACGCCAGAAGTAGCGCTGGTAGCGGCTTCATTCAGACGCTCTTGTGGGACTACGGATAATATTATGAACCCAAACACAAGGGCGTTTGATGTTCCGAGATGTTTGGGACTTCCACAACAAGTATAAAGCAGAACTAGTGGTTATTTATTCCATAGTCGATACAGGAAAAGACAGCTCTTTTTCACGGAGAGACCCGACGGCGATAAGCCATGCCCGCTTTGTCGCGGGGCAATTTGTCTTTGTGGCGTTTGGTGTGAACACCCTCGTTTCACTCGCGCGACCAAACTGAAGCGGTAAGCGCGACGCGACAAATCCTGTCGCGTCCGGTGTGAACACGGCATTAAAGCAACAGTTAGTGGTATCGCGAGGAGTCCAGGATCCCTTTATTGTCTTCATTATTTCATTGACTATGCGATACAAAGCAGCAGCGTAGGCATACTTACATAGTTATATCCACTTAACTTCTATTTATCTGTGCCTCATTAATGAATAGGATACCTGTGTCGTTGCCATATTAACATTCTTACATTCAGACAGTGTTGATGGTTTTAAGAAAAAAACAGTGTAGTCTGTGCATCTTCCTGCAGTATGCTGCTTCTTAGTTTGAGTACATAACATCTTCCAGGAGCAAAAATGAACTGGAGCATTCTGTCTTTTAGGAGAGCAACTTATGATTAGAGCCTCCTTACATGAGCTGTTTTCACTATGGTGTCCATTCCATCACACGCCCACACCGACCAAACACTAGACAAGTGTATGTTAGACAGGACAGAACTCACGACTAGAAGCTGCTTTTATTCTGGCCGAGGATTTCAACAACTCCAACCTGAGGAAAATCCTGCTGAGATATTAGCAACACATCAGCTGTCCTACATGCAGTGATAACACTCCCTTCTGGGATAGATATAAGGGAGCACTACTGTACAGACATTCCCAAATCACAAGCCCTGAGTTAACAGAGAAATCTTCAGAAGGATTAATCCACGCAAGGCACCTGAACCTCATCACAGCAAGATGTGTGCAGATCAACAAGCGGAGGTCTTCACTTGTTCAACCTCTGACTGCTGTAGTCTGTCGTCCCCACATTCTGCAAGAAGACCACCATGTCCCTGTCCTCAAACAGAAGAAAGCCCTCTGCCTGCATAACTACCGTCCAGAGCAATTATGAAGTGCTGAGGGTGGTTCCTTGAAGCCCCTCTCGTCCCACTACGAGATGTCCTCACACACTAACCCTCCTGTCCCACTACTAGATGTCTCACACTAACCCTCCACACTGCCCTCTCCCACCTGAACCAGAGGAACACACATGTGAGAATGCTGCTCATTATTCAATACTATTTAATCAGCCTGATCACTGACAGTGATGACAAAGATACAGTGAGAAGCTCAGGGCCCTGGCATCTCGGTGCCAACAACCTCCATCTCAACGTCAGCAAACAAAGGAAGCAGATGTTTTACGACAGGTAACCACCATCACAATTAACAAGGACTACAGAGAAGAGTCAGCAGCTTCAGGGTCACATCCAGTGGCGGTGCGTCAATAGAGGGCGCTAGGGCGCCGCCCCTCTTAAAATTTTGCGATGAAAAAAAGAAAAAGAAGAAAAAAATATATAATATATACTGTCAAAAAACATTATATACCAAATAATTTAAATAAGAAATATACCGTGTTGACGCGCTAAATGTGTGTGGGAGACCGTAAGCCCCTGTCAACAACCACTTAAGATATACCAAATATAATATATCGCCATTCATCATCACTGAGAAAAGCCCCTCCCCCTGTCGGGGCGCCGGCCCAATGTGAGTCTATGGCAGCGAACAAACATTTCACCCTTGTTCCGGCAAGGACAGCTTCTCATTGGCGGATGAAACGTGAATCTTCGAGCGCACAAATCTGCGCCCTAGCCAATGACATCGTTTCTTATTGCAACGTGGTTGGACTATTCGTCGAATCAGAGACCTTTATCATTCCCTCACATCCCATATAGCTCCCACGTAGCTACGCGAGCAACACAGCTAGCAGAGACTTTGATTATGTTAGTATGGCGACTGAAAACTCTGTGGTATCTCTACGCGAAACACCTTTCAATCCACGATCAGATGTTGACAAGAAGAGGCTGAAAGAGTTGGGACCCGAACGTCCGGATTAAAATATTCAGCAGCAAAGCAGTGACCGCGGGAGGACGTACACCCGGAGCTTCTCCTCAAGCTACATGCTAACCGGAGCTGTTAGCTGGATGCTCAGTGTGTAGCAAAGGAGTGGCTCTGAGCAGCCGAGGAAGCGCCGGGCTGTGAAGGAAGATGAGCTTGAAGGATTGCTGCAGAGGTGAGTGTCAAAATCAGCAGATGCCTGTGTTAGTTTAATGTTTTATCTTTCCCACAGCAGAACACATGTTGGACATTGTTAGATTTGGGTGGATATCATATCAGGCTATAACTTTATCTAAAATACCAATTCAACCCCCAACAAGTTAGTGTGTGTGTGTGTGTGTGTGTGTGTGTGTGTGTGTGTGTGTGTCATAGCTACAGCCATCAAGGTGGCTCCTGGCCTTTTGTCTATGTTGCTGAGCCATCAAGACACACAAAACATAGTTTTTTGTCTGTAGTATGAAGCCTGTTTGTAGTAGATATTTCCCCCACAACTTATCTTACTGTCTCTCTCTCTATATATATTTATCTGTAGGTTTGTGACACCATACTTGGACACACCAGGGAACGCTTTGCCTTCAAAGACCACCTCACCAGTGCCACCTTACTGCAGGGCCCCCCAGTTTGAATGCTACGTCAATGTATTCCCTGAAGTTGCTCTGGCCACCACATTGAATGTTTCTTAAACCATTCTGCTCTGAACCTCTCATGCCCAAAGTTACAGTTTGTTGATAGTTGTTATTGGACAGTGTTGAGCATTGTGTTTTCTTGAAATAAAGCTTTGTTTTTTAGAATATTCTACTCCAAACCTCTTTTCTTCTCATTGTGGAGTGCTATTTAAACCGCGCCGCCCAAACTGCGCCCCCCCAAAAAAAACTTTCACCAGCCGCCACTGGTCACATCGAGGACCTAATCTGGACCCACTCCAACTACATCACAAAGACAAACAGACAGCTGCTCGTCTTCCTCCGCTGGCTGAGGAGGTTCAACACAGAGGACGTTACCTGAAAGCACCGTGTTTGCTGTGGGTTACGCTGTCTATTTTTGTTTTGTTCTGCCTAAATGACACATTCTGTAATGCCCTCATAAATGAAAATGTTTAAAGTATGACAACAAATATAATAGACTTCAGTTTAACTGTCAAAAATACAGTTTGACACAAATAGTGGTCCATTGAGCTTGATTAACCGGCCAAACGGGCTACACCAACTAGCATGCTACATGCCACTAGTTTACAGCAACTGGTATGTGTAACAGTTGGAAGGACTAGGACCCAGAAGCACGACTCACGAGAAAGAGGTAGCAAAATAAGAATTCTTTACTTGAGTACCCGGCAGGAACAAAACATGCAGAAACAGGTAACCACTTAAACAACGCTGGAGAGTTTGGTCTGAAACAAACAAGACAATCTGGCATGGGACAAGTGCAAGTGAAGGGACCCAAGTAGTGAAGACTAATGAGGGAATGTGCTACGGGTGAGACGGGGATGGACCAGGTGAATGGAATGAGGGCTGACGAGGAGGGAGTGACTGACAGAATGAAGGGGGCGTGGAGCAGGATCTGAAATGACAGGACAGTTAGTAAACAGACAGGCAGACAGGATGAAAACAACTAGTAATGAAATGTGTGGCGCTGAACCGTGACAGTATGCTGTCAAAACCTTCCAGATAAAAACCTGCTCCCCAGTTCAGGATGTGCGGATGGAAGATAACAGCTGTTCACCGGGGACCAAAAGGAGAGATGTCCAGTACTATCTCGTCACATGATCAATTAGAAACGTGACATTGGAGAATGTTAAACATATTACCCAGCAATCATCATTGCATATCTACATATGACAAAATCCCAATAAAAATAAGGAATTACTCATTTAATTCAGTGTTTCCCCTACCCTTATATTAGGGTGGCGGAGCGCCCCCCCTGAAGAAACCCTCCGCCCCCCCAGAAATGTTCTCAATAGATCCAGATAAAATAGGTCATTTAAGGTTCCCTTTCCTATAGAACAGGTCTACACCTTGTTCTGTTATTAAACAAACTAAACTACAATGTAGTATGTCCGTCTGTATGTCCGTCCGTGTCCCCCCCCCCCCCCCCCCCCCCCCCCCCCGAAGCTGTAAACCTATAGGGGAAACACTGTAATTGAATAGTTTTTAATAAGTCTTTACATTTGTTATAGATTGCTACCTACTATTTTAAAAGCAATCCATTACAGAAATAGGTTTGCTATTTCAAGGGAATATATTGCCAACATTATAAACCTTTTTATGAATAAATTGTACGTAAAGATCCTTTTGCCTGATCTATTTCATGGAAAAAAATTCAAAGCCTCTCTTTCCCCATCACCACACACACATACACTCATTTATGGTAGTGCTGTACAGTTGAAGATCTACCTGGCCTCAATCATATTTTATCATTCTCGTCCATAAAATGTGTTATGGGACATCACTTTTTTACATTACAAATGTTTTATTATTTTTACATGGGAAAAGCTGTAGAGAACTCAGTGGTCTAACACAGGATTCATATTTGCCTCTTTTTTTGTAGAAAAGCTCTCATGCTTCTTATTCTGCTGGGAAAAGAGAAGCATTGCAATATTGTTCACTGCACAGTCATGTCCAGCACATTTTTGAGAAATGTTTGTTACACCCTCTACTACTGTTTTCTGGGCAGAGGGCTGATCTTGAGCAACAGGTTATTTATTGTTCAGCCACATGTCAGAACACATGGATCGTATTCAGCTGCTGCTCTAAGGTCAAAAAGCTGCAGCTCAGCATATATGGGAAGTGGAGGGTCGTGGTCACGTCAGGACCTGGTACCAAGCAGCAGTCCAGGTACAGGTTTAACCCTCTGAGGTCGGCGCCCGCGTCGAAGCGTTACACCAGGTGTCTAAATGTTTAATAAAATTATATCATCACAATAATACGTCACATAAATATGGTTAAAAATCTGGCGGATAGATATGGTTTCCACTTCCGCGTCTGAGCATCTAAACATGGACATGAGGCGTGCAAAGCTTCCCTGTGAGTAAGAAGGTGCCAAGCAAAGAGTCCTGAGCAGAGCTATATTGGAGGGGACAGACGGAGCAGCTTCAGAGCCTGAAGGATTCACTAACAAGGAGCTAGCCGGAGCTAACGGGCCAGATAGCTGGCCACAGCGTTTCTGTGAGACTGAACGGTGAGTAATCAATTGTTGTCCCTATCACCGTTAACTTTCTTACAGTGAACATAGTACGACCAGTAGTGTTGGACCTCCATTATGTGTTTGTAAGACAGTAAATAACGTGTGTTGACGAGAGCTACGAGCGATTAGCACGTCGGTAAATAGTGCCGTGTTGGCTGTTATCATCCGTATATATGACTAAACGGGGCATAATCAGTTGTTGTCTCTATCACCGTTAACTTTCTTACAGTGAACATAGTACGACCAGTAGTGTTGGACCTCCATTATATGTTTGTAAGACAGTAAATAACGTGTGTTGACGAGAGCTACGAGCGATTAGCACGTCGGTAAATAGTGCCGTGTTGGCTGTTATCATCCGTATATATGACTAAACGGGGCATAATCAGTTGTTGTCTCTATCACCGTTAACTTTCTTACAGTGAACATAGTACGACTAGTAGTGTTGGACCTCCATTATATGTTTGTAAGACAGTAAATAACGTGTGTTGACGAGAGCTACGAGCGATTAGCACGTCGGTAAATAGTGCCGTGTTGGCTGTTATCATCCGTATATATGACTAAACGGGGCATAATCAGTTGTTGTCTCTATCACCGTTAACTTTCTTACAGTGAACATAGTACGACTAGTAGTGTTGGACCTCCATTATATGTTTGTAAGACAGTAAATAACGTGTGTTGACGAGAGCTACGAGCGATTAGCACGTCGGTAAATAGTGCCGTGTTGGCTGTTATCATCCGTATATATGACTAAACGGGGCATAATCAATTGTTGTCTCTATCACCGTTAACTTTCTTACAGTGAACATAGTACGACCAGTAGTGTTGGACCTCCATTATATGTTTGTAAGACAGTAAATAACGTGTGTTGACGAGAGCTACGAGCGATTAGCACGTCGGTAAATAGTGCCGTGTTGGCTGTTATCATCCGTATATATGACTAAACGGGGCATAATCAATTGTTGTCTCTATCACCGTTAACTTTCTTACAGTGAACATAGTACGACCAGTAGTGTTGGACCTCCATTATATGTTTGTAAGACAGTAAATAACGTGTGTTGACGAGAGCTACGAGCGATTAGCACGTCGGTAAATAGTTCTGTGTTGGCTGTTATCCCGTATATATGACTAAACGGGGCATAATCAATTGTTGTCTCTATCACCGTTAACTTTCTTACAGTGAACATAGTACGACCAGTAGTGTTGGACCTCCATTATATGTTTGTAAGACAGTAAATAACGTGTGTTGACGAGAGCTACGAGCGATTAGCACGTCGGTAAATAGTGCCGTGTTGGCTGTTATCATCCGTATATATGACTAAACGGGGCATAATCAACTGTTGTCTCTATCACGTTAACTTTCTATCAGTGAACTCATACTGACTGTATTAATGTATTTTACAGAGTGGATTCAGAGCTGTGAGGGTCCAGAGGACAACATGCAGCATCGCTGCAGCAGCCTCCCTGTCCGTCTGCCTGCCTGAACACATCACCTAGCAGGCCGCAAAGCCAGCCACAGCTCATCATCCCCACCATATAATAATAAAAAATTTTAGACATTAAATTACATGTGTCCTACCATTTTATTCATATATTCCACTGCTTTTGTGAACCTAAGACCTTTTGGTAAACCAATTTCCATCACCAAAACCGATATCCCACCGGAGTAAAGTTATGTTTTCACAACAAATATGAGACATTTCCAAAATCAAGATTCAATTTTTCAGCTTTAGTCATATTTTTCATATTTACACTTGTGCCTTTGGTACAATGGTGCCTCATTATATAGATAGCTGAGATTGTTCTGTATTTTTTGATATACAACACATGATTTTGTATCATATGCTAGTGACTTTAAAAAGGGGAATTTAAAAAGTATGTAAAATCAAGAAAAATCAAGAAATTGACCACCAGACCTCCAAGTGTTAAAGGAACATACAGGACTCTGACAACAGCTCTGGCCCTTCTCTCAGCTACTCAGCCTTTATGTTACTAAAATAACTGCTATCATATAAATGGAAGCATTAGTTACACTCACTTGAGTATGCATTATGAAATGACGTGTCCTTTTAAAAACCAATCGCCCCAATTGGTTGGCAGGCAGACTGAGCGATTGTTAAACAAAACTGTAAATCATTTTATGAAAAAAAAAACGGCTGTATTTGGATGTATTGAACACTATAAGTAATATACAAGTGAAATATATAGTTTGGTACATGAGACACAGATGCGACAATGTGCGCAAATGATGCGAAATGTGCGCAAATGTGCCCCAATGCAAATTTTGGAGACCTCGCCTACATTTTGTACTAAAACCCTCTCTAACTTTGTTCTGCTTCACTTTATCAAAGTCAACCTTTGCAGAGAGAATGTTCACAAATTGTGCTATGATTTGGGTTAGAGTTGGACCTTACATCTGCATCATTTCAAAGAAATAATCATCCTGAAAGCCGGTCCTGCCCCCTGCCATGCTGTGTGTCATCTTCATTTACTCTTAACCAGTAACATATAGACTGATATTTACACACCTGAACAAAATCTCACATGTATAGCCTTTTATTATAACACCGACATTATTCAAATAGTGGTTGCAGAGATACACCCTTTTTAGTTTGGATATGACATTTTTCGAGGAAAGGGCCTAAAAATAGGTTAGTGTTCTATTGGTAGTAGTGGTGATTGATGAACGCTTCATTTCCCATGCAGTTCATAACAGTGCTGACCCGGTGTTTATCCAACTTGCAAAAGTGTCATCTGGACTCACTGACTCACTGACTCACTGAGTAAAAGTGAAAGCCACCTATTAGAATACGACTTGAGTAAAGTCTTAAAGTATTTGATGTTTACTGTACTTAAGTATCAAAAGTAATTTTCTTATATTAAATGTACTTAAGTATTGAAAGTAAAAGTACAAGTAAATGCTGTTAATAAAAAAGCAATGGGTCCGAATTTTGAGAATTATGAAGTTTATTCTTCATGCTACAAGGAGTTGGGTTGGCTGTGATCCACCCAGGAGCTTTCTCTGAAACAGTGAGAGAAAGACATTTTGTAAGCATAACAACTTTAGCTAGCCCCAATTGCTACACACACTTGCATGCAACTCCAACGCAGTTTAAATCGTAATGCTGCGCTCTCGCGGCTCCTGTTCTGTCAATCCTATTGTGTGGTGGCTAGCTAACGTTAAGTTAGCTAACGTTAGCCAACTAGTGCTGCAATGATTATAGCTAAGATGCCTCAAATCAACAAAATCTCACAACTGTCAACAGGTCCTCAGCTCACTAACTTGCTAGCGATCTGTCTACTACACTAATTGTCTCATTTGATTTACGATAGCTAGCGAACGTTAGCCTAACATACACCATGTCTAGCTAAATTAGAAGATCAGATACCTGTTTCCCCCCCTCCCCTGCCAAAGATAAACTCCAATCATGTGGGAAACACTGCTAGATACAGAAACAGGTTTATGCTAATTGTGATAACTAAACATTAACGTTGTGGCTCATGGGATTAATCTTAATTTACCTCAATGTGTTTCCTGAGGTTGGATGGGGAGTTTTTAAATGCCAATATTTCAGTAGCTTTGGGGCACTTCATCCGGTACGAAGAAGCTTTCACTCCAACATAAGAAAACATTTCTCGCAAATATGGCCATGGGTGTTAGTCTTCGTCACCACCGTCGTTTGTTGTGGGAGTAGCAGGTGCTTTCATTTCTGCTTCCATCATGAAATCAGTCATCGTATAGTGGAATTCTACTCATGTAGTAGTTGCTCGCTAGCTAGCATCCTGGTCATCACTGGGAATTCTGTGTCTGTGTTCCACCACAGTCCCCGATGTTTGTCTCATGATTCATTTTTTTTCTTAAGATAGCACCTCGTGCAGAGGCACCTCGTGGCCCATATGAATGTGCTGTTGACCTCCCACGTACGTCTCCTCCCTCTCCCTAGTTTAGATTTAGACTTTTGTGTCACAAGGTGTGTGTGTGTGTGTGTGTGTGCGGGTGTGGTTTGTAGGTCCCCCATGTAGCCTGTGAGAATATGCTTATTTTTAACTGCACCTCTGGAAAGCAGGGAGATGATTGGTGTGGTGCTTTTTCCCAGGTTAACAAAGGTCTTAGGTTCACAAAAGCAGTGAAATATATGAATAAAATGGTAGATACATGTAAATAAATGTCTAAAACCAAATGCATTATTATATGGTGGGGATGATGTGCTGTGGCCTGCGGTGGTGGCAGGCAGACGGACTGGGAGGCTGCTGCAGCGGTATTATGTTGTCCTCTGGACCCTCGCAGCTGTGAATCCTCTGTAAAATAAATGACTACTAGTTAGAATGAGTTCACTGAAAGAAAGTAATGATTACACACCGACACCGAAGGGAGATCCAACACTGACTATGCTCAAGACACTGCATGAGCTACGTTAGCTCGCTCTCGCTAGCGCCGTGTTAGCAGCAGCTAACGTAAACACTACGGTAGTAACGATTAATCGAGATCCAACACTACTGGGCGTACTAAGTTCACTGAAAGAAAGTTAACAGGGATAGTGACAATATTTGATTACCCACCGTGCAGTCTTATAGAGACGCTGTAGCCATCTAATAGCCATCTAATTGAATCCTTTCAGGCTATGAAGCTCCGCCGTCCTCTCCAGTATAGCTTTGCTCGCTCAGGCTAAACTCCCTGCTCGGCCCCTTCTATCTGCCTCACAGTGAAGCTGTGTACGCGTCATACGACATGTGTAGAATGCTCATATCTCGCTGTGTTAATCTCATACGATCTCATGGGCAGAAGGCAGCGGAAGCGGAAATTAAACTGAATCTTGGAGAAGTTGAACCATATTTCTGTGCAAAATTATCACGAAGAAATTAATATTTACAAAACATAAACATCGTATACCGCGGATCCGCGGTCGCAGAGTCGGAAGGGTTAAATCCCTTCTTAGGTGTGGGAAGTGGCAGAAGACGGCACAAAGAAAGCTGGCGACCGGCCAGGTGCATGAAGAGTGAAGAGGAAGAGAGACCAGTGTGACCAAGCCTAGTGATGGCCGGTGACCATGGTGTTTTGTTTAATTTGACATTCTGGCTGTGCACTGGTGAACTGTAGGAGACTCTAGGCCTGGACTATTTTAATTGTTGTATTATTATCTATACATTTTTTATTCTAAATCTGTGTGCTCACCAGTACAACAACATAAGGAGAACACATTTGGGGTTTCACCCCAGCTACATTTGGAGCTAGTGCTGCTAGTTACTTTCATTGGAAAAATATTGTTTTTTAGGTTGCATAGTCTTTTTAAATGTAGCATTCTTTCACGTTTCTCAAGAGCACCAACCCTATCTTTAACAAAAGTGTTATTGGTGTCAGTAGCTGAAGGTAAACATAAGTTTGTCTGGAGTCTGATCGATCTTATGAACTGAAATTTGACGGATAAACTTTGGTTCAACTGTGATGAGTTTCATCAGTGGCTGAGATGACGGGATAACCCACACAGACACCTTTTCAGTCTTGTTAATGTGTCTGTGTAAACACAGCTGCTGGTCTTTCTGTGCCAACATTGCCATGAAATCAAAAGCCATTGCACGTCACAATCATGACAAGAAAAATCTGGAGAGCAGAATAACAGTGGTCCTTCTGTTGACCTCTATTAAATGTCATACACCATATGAAGACCATGCTCTGAAACCTTGGTGGGTACATGAAACATCTACACCTATGGAATCATGTTCAACATTCATCAAAGTGCAGAGCTTTGCAGGAAACAGCAACTCCTGTAAAATACATTAAAATGTTATTCTCTTTTACGTAACAGATGCTGTGTTTGTGTGCACGTTTAAATTGAAAGGTTAAATGTTCAAAACAGAATAGGCATGTCAGAGAAGAAAATAAATGCAAACATTGTATGACAAAGAAATGAAGAACTGCAAAATATATCTTTTTTATTTAGCTGTTTCACTCTTTCTTTTTCATCATTCAGTTTCTACTTCATTGTAAATTGCATGGAAGCTTATTCAAATGTCAATATTCCGCCTCCAATTTCTGACTGGACCGTACAAACTGCATGCAGTAACTTCAAACCAAAGTGAGTTTTGATGGGAAACTCTTCTTGTTTTCAAATGCTTGAAGAAACGCACCAGTTTACTGCTGCTGTGTCTGGTTTACACCACTTGATTAGAGTGGGAGAACTGTGGGGAGACTGACAGACTAAGCAAGCCTGGGGGCTGAAACCAGATCCCCTTTTACAGCCATTTGCAAAACAACTTCTCTTTATAATATAATGCAGTGTTGAGCAGAGCCCCGCTGAGCCAGCAAGCTGCAGAGACATTTTTAATTGTTGCAGGTGGTCTGGCTCAGGGAACATAGCTGTGATGCTCAGGGATCTGCAAATAAAACTCCAAAGCATGCATGTGCGAATGGGTACGCAAACAAGAGAGCTGGGTCCAAGACAGCTGTGGCTGGGACTGCTGTGCCAAAAGTTTAAAGCCTGAGGTAACAGCATGTCCTCTTTGTTTGCCTTATACCACTGATTCAGAGTCCAGATTCAAACTGCATTATCATCAGGTCCTCTTCATTATTGTGAACTTTAAAACGTAAACTTTAAACTTTATTACGTTCGTCCTATTAGATAGTTGTACATACATACATGACATTTGGTCTCTGCATTCAACCCATCCATAGCAATGTAGGAGCAAAAATCAAGCAGATTAAGAAGAATAACTCTTTAAAGTCACATAATTTCAGTCTTAATCAACATAGTTGCAGTAAGTAAATGTATGTGCCTTGGATATTTCGGAAACTATGTAGTTTTATGAAACAAAACCGTAAACCTCTTAGTGATCCCTAGAGGCCACGTGACATGTTTCATAGTTCAAACAACATACGGACACCTTACATAATGGCCTGATCGCAATTATTTGAGTTGACTGTAATCATTTTGCACAATCGTTCCTCAATCTTGAAGAATTAAGCCAATGTTATAAATGTTGCAACAATCAGAAAGTGAATTTGGTGAATTTCCATGAGTTGGGTATATTAACTCAACAAGGTTCCCATGTCAGGAAAAAGAACAGCTGGGCTGTCTTCACTGCTATTGGCCAGGTTTCTTTGTTATAGGACACCATATTTATTATCGTTGATGTAAGTTGATGACAGACCCTGTTAACTTGTGATAGTTTTGGGTTTGGTCTCATTGGTCTATTGCTGCAGGCAAATCTGGCTGGAAAACACTTTGATAATCTACTATGAACATTATACATGATATAAAACATGTTCTAATAGAAAATTAACCTAATTATGAACCTGCAAATTTGTATAATAGGTCATCTTTTAAAATGTTGAACTTATTCCACTTTCATACTATAATAACCACACACATAACACACAAGCAGACATACAGAGATTAGCTCGATGAAAGCGAGGAGAAGAATCCCTTGACTGGCACAAAATGAGAAATGCATCTCTGGTGTGAAATGTTATGAGTCTGAAAGGAATTTCCGCTTGGAGCATGAA
This sequence comes from Myoxocephalus aenaeus, assembly GCA_038501785.1. Taxonomy (NCBI): domain Eukaryota; kingdom Metazoa; phylum Chordata; class Actinopteri; order Perciformes; family Cottidae; genus Myoxocephalus; species Myoxocephalus aenaeus. The sequence continues at coordinate 13,015,259 of JBAMJR010000040.1, forward strand.
AGTGCTTTGGAAATGTCATGGCCAAGAAAAACAACAACAGCTAGAGCAACAACAGAATGAGAAAAGAAAATTAACTCAAAGGCCACAAAGTTGTATGCAGGTGTGGGGGAGATGATGAACTCTGGTCTTTCGCCGGTCGTTCACCGACTACTGGTCCATGACCTTTGATCCTCTGACCTTTGACACTGGTTAGATGTGCTCACTGTCTAACATGTAGGAGAGTAGGTTTCTGATGGTCTTTGTTAACAGTGTCACTTTTAAAAGAAAGAAAGTTGTGATGCAAATTTAGGAATTGACCATGCTGTTACCTCTGGGGGGAACCTTCCTACGAAGGGATATCATATTTGAAAACATTTTTTTGAGTTTATGAGTTTGAGTTATAAGATAAGAGATAAGATAAAATAAGATAATCCTTTATTAGTCCTGCAGTGGGGAAATTACAGGATTACAGCAGCATTCCTCACAAGTAGATAAAAAGATCAAAATCAAGTAATATAAATAAACAGAAAAACAGTAAACAGTAATACAAACAAAATAAAAAAGCAGTAAGAAGAATATTAAATATACAGACCGAGTACAAAATAAATGAAAGTATATTAAAAAAAAGTACGTATTGCACGTATTAGATATTGCACCAGGTGAATTAATTAAAGTGTTCAAGTGTCAAAGTGTTCGTGGTCTACTGAGAGCTCAGCGTATTGTGCAGCCTGACAGCAGCGGGAAGACAGGACTTGCGGTACCTCTCCCTCAGACACTGAGGGTGAATCAGCCGGTGACTGAAGGAGCTGTGCAGCGCTGCCAGTGTCCTGCATGGGGTGGGAGGCGTGGTTTATCATGGATGAGAGCTTAGTCATCATCCTCCTTTCCCCCACCACCTCTGTATCCAGAGGACGCCCCAGCACGCTGCTGGCCTTCCTCACCAGTTTGTCCAGTCTCCTCCTGTCAGCTGCCGTGATGCTGCTGCTCCAGAAGACCACTCCATAGTAGATGGCTGATGCCACCACAGAGTCAAAGATGGTCTTCGGGAGTGCTCCCTGCACCCCAAAAGACCTCAGTCGCCTCAGCAGAAAGAGTCTGCTCTGTCCCTTTTTGTAGAGAGTGTGTGCGTGTGCGTGGTCGGACCAGTCCAGTGTGTTGTTCAAGTGAACACCCAGGTACTTGTAAGACTTCACAATCTCAATGTCCAGTCCCTGGATGCTCACATGTATCGGAGGAGAGCGTTTACCCCAGCGGAAGTCCACCACCAGCTCCTTGGTCCGCTGGCACCATCCTAAAAAGTCCTGGTTCAGTTCTCTGTATTCCCTGCTGAGGCAGTCGTCAGAGAACTTTTGAGGTTAGCAGAGTTGTGTTTAAAGTCTGAGGTGTTCTGGCTCCATTCCTCTTCTCCATGTATATGGAGAAGAGGAATGGAGCCAGAACGGTTCCTTGTGGAGCCCCCGTGCTGCAGGACACCCGGTCTGACTCACACTCCCGTACCCGCACATACTGCGGACGGTTGGTGAGGTAGTTGAACATGTGCTCCGCTATCCCGCACAACTGGTTTGCGCAGGATTTGAGGAGCCTCGAGCTGATGCCGTCTGGACCCGTGGCCTTCCTCACCTTGATCCTCCTCAGTTCCTTCCTCACCTGGTTAAGGGACACGCTGGGGGGTGGGGTGCTGTGAGGTGTTGGATTGGTGATGGGTTGCTGGTTGTAGAGTGCTGAGTATGAGAGGTGTGAAGGGGAGCCGAGTGCTGTGGAAGGGGGGGGGGGGGCAATAATCCACAGGGGGTGCAGATGATGGGGATTGCAGCAGCAGGGAGGTCTGGGTGGGGGGAGGGTGGATGGCTGGTCAAATCTGTTAAAAAATAAATTCAGATCATTCACCCACTTTTGATCCCCCCTTCAGTGATTTTGGCCATCACTGAATACTTCCCACACAGTTGTCTCAAAACAGTCCTTCAGAGCCTCCTCGGCTCCATCGGTCCATCGTCGAACTGTGCGGGTCACAGCTGGCTGCTTCTGTGCAAGAGTTGTGTACACAGGCAGGAGGTGCACCAGGTTGTGATCAGATCGACCCAGGGGAGGGAGAGGTGATGATGAGTATGCCTCCTTGGTGTTGGCATAAAGAAGATCCAGTGTTTTATTGTCTCTGGTGTGGCATTTTACATACTGGGTGAATGTGGGCAGAGTGGAGGATGGAGGGGCATGATTAAAGTCCCCAGAGAGAAGGAGGAGAGCATTGGGGTGCTGTGTCAGCAGCCTGCTTGTCGCCGAGTGGATGACGTCACAGGCCGTTTCAGCGTCAGCAGAGGGGGGGATATATGCTGCCACCACAATAACGTGCGAAAATTCCCTTGGCAGATAGTGTGGCCTCATGCTAACCGCTAACAGCTCAATGTCCTTAGTGCAGGTCTGCTCCTTAATAGTGATGTGCCCAGAGTTACACCATCTATCGTTCACAGACACTGCCAGTCCTCCTCCCTTCCTCTTACCGCTCTCCGTTGTCCTGTCCGCCCGTATGATGCGGAAACCGTCCAGCGTTTTTTTTTTTACCTCACCCACATTTCACAAGAAACCAGCCCTACCTTGCCTCTGATTGGCTTGTACTAATTTATTCCTTTGCATAATGTGTTGTTTATTGCTGGTAGCCTTCTTGTATAGTGCTCTCATGTATGATCAAAATGTCTTTATTATGAGAAATGGACTGTACTTGTATACTTGTACACCCATTTATACACTGATGGCACAGGACTACAACGCAGGCAGGAGTAGTTTGGGGTTCCTCCTCTGTTGGTCTCCTGAAGGTTTCTTCCTTTTTTCCATTTGAAAGGTTTTTTTCTGATCCGATGTAAGGTCCCGGGACAGGGATGTGTACAGATTGTAAAACCCTCCGCGGCAAATTTGTAATTTGTGATTTTGGGCTATACAAAATAAACTGAATTTAATTGTTATGCACCTTTCACCAAGTCAAATTCCTCGTATGTTCAACGTACTTGGCAAAAAAACGATTGATACTTATTACTGTAACAAATGTATTGTCTCTCTAAATGTATTATTTTCATCAGTGATTCAAAATTGGCATTGCTTCCACCTCTGTTGGACCATCACGCATGTTTTAACTATATTATGTAAAAGATTAAAATGTATATTTCCACTTGCGTCAAGGTGGGGTGTTGTGCTGCTTTGATTATTTACTATGTTGCCGTTGGTTGAGGAGAGGGAGATCAGATCAGAATCAGAATCAGAATCAGAAACCGTTTATTGCCAGGAATGTTTTCACACAAACGAGGAATTTTTTGAGGCGGAAGGTGCATACATTGGACGTGGACATGGGACGTAAGACGAGACAAACAACAATCAACAATCAACGAAAACAACAACAGTGCAATTGGAATGCGGTTGAATTAAAATATGTGTAGGATAAGCAAGTGCTCAGTCAACAGATACGTTAATGTACGTTAAAGTGACGTGTGTATTTAAGTTAAAAGTGTATGTTAAAGTGACGAGTGTTTAAGTATGCGGTGTGCAGAGGAGTGTATGGTAGAGAGAAATAAAAATGAAAATAAAGAAGAGAAAATAAAAATAAAAATAAAAATTAAGAGTTAAAAATAAAAGTTGAAAATTAAAATAGCTGGGGGTGACAGAGACATTAAAGAGGTTTAAATGATCAAAATTCACATGACAGATTTCATTATGAAGCCTAATTAGTTTCAGGAGACCTCGTGCTACAGACAGCTCTGCAGGAGAGGAGGCACACCATTGAAAGCCAAAAAGGAAAGAATGGGTTGATATGCTTTCTTCGGGATTTTTTTTTTCCGGGAGAGACTTAAAGACGGTAAAGATGATTTGAGGACGTTACCAGTTGATACATTCACATGTACGTTGATTATGATGACACAATTGAAGTTAGTCAAATAATTCCTTTATTTGTTTAGTACACTCAAGTAGGACAAGGGATGCATACATTCATTATAATTCATGTTCTCTTACCAGACTGTTATTTTCCCTTTTTTCCATGCTTCTTCTCGTCACATTCTACTGCACCATACCAACTATATGCTGAGACAATGCTGGTGTACCTTTTAGTTCAGACTGATTTGGTTTACATTTGTACTATATGCCGTCAGAAAATGCTCAATGGTGAATCAAGGATCATTTGGTCTCACAAGGGCTCATTATTGTGATGATAGAGTGCACAGATTCATTAAGTTATTCTCACAGTCACAGCAGATATAATATGTTTTAATTTCCTATGTTCATTTGATGATGCAAAAACTGAGTGGACTAGAGCATTTTGAGAATAATGATTTAGGTTCTCTGGTGACATTTATGGGGGTCTCTAAATGTAGCGCACTTCCCTGTCTGCATGAGAGATGTGTCTTGTCTTCACAATACCCTGTATGGAAATGATTTGAAAGAGCTTAACCAAATGCATTAGTTCCACTGTGCGTGTCCAATACTGATGCTCCAAACTCACATGTGCATATGAGCTCAACATGTCAACAGATTATTCCGAGTGAAAGGGGAGAGAAAATCCATGTATTTTCAAACACTAAACAGATAAACTAATTCATCATTTTCAGGATGTGGATTCACTTCTCCCATCCATAAATACAGAAACTAGATGCAGGACAGGGTTCAGCAGGGTCAGATCAAAACCTCCCAACGTTAGAATAATCAATACTTTTATTAATAAGCTAACATGTGGTTCTGCCTGTTATTCCTCAGGTTTTTTGTGTGGAGACATTCGGTGCAGTCTCAGGCCCATCAGCAGTTATCACTGCGCTGCTTTCTAAGCCTGAACCGATCCATTTCACTGCTTGCTTGACCTTCTCTCCAAACCATTCATCTCCACGCATTCCCAGAAGTGCAGAGCAAATTCTGTTGGACTTGCAAATGGAATGTAGAAATTTAACATGCTTAACAAAGCTAAAAAATATAACCAATCTGAGTCATAAAAAGTCCAATAAGTTTCATGAAATAATTCCACAGGCGGTGTTTATTAGATACCATCTGTTACACTATTTTGCCACCTGCCATTTTAAAGTTAAAGGCCTGCACTAGGAGCACAGAGACTATTGCTGGTGAAATGCACACTGTGATGAACAACTTCCCTTTCCTGCCGTTCTGCAGCTGCAGCCGGGCCTGCAGCTCCTCGGGCTGTAAATCAGAGCCTTTGTACTCCAGAAGGATCCTATCAGCCACAGGTGCGGGCTCTGCATGGGGATTAGACAGCCCAGTGTTGGAAACACTGAAAAGTGGAGAGCCCCAGTTTGCCTCAGCCAAACACAGGAGGAGAAGAGAGGAGGATACTAAAGGCAGGAGTGCAAAACCCAAGATGGGGAAAGTGCCAAGGGTGTCAGGCAGAGTGGTGTTTTAGTTACACAAACAGTTCTCAGAGGCAGAAAAAAACTTGTTCACTGAAGCAAACCTCAGCGTGGAACTAAAGAATCACTGATCCGTCTAAAAGGATTGTTCAAACACCTTATCTTACCTAAACAATAAAGTAGTTCGTTGTCCGTACATGACTGGTGTAAAGACTGATCTGCTGTAATTGTTAGACAGTTTTTACACATGAGTTTCATGTTCTATTGAATGAATAGTTCATGAGCCTTGGTTTCAATATATAGCCCAGTAATGTAGGTGTCTTCTTGAACCCTGTTTTAACATTGTTAGTCTGCACTTTATTCCTGCCAGGTACCAATATTTAGTCATGGTTGTATTGTGTATGTCTTTTGTATCGGAGTAAATACAAGTCAAAATCTGAAGTCATTCCAATCTCAGCTGTTGGGATATTTGTCCAATACAATTTTTACTTTCTCAATACACAAATACATTTCTCCTCAAGTGATAAAAAAGGTACTATATTCACAGAAAGCAAATGCATCGCATAAACATGTCATTTAGATACATATTGTGCAAATTATGGTGAGAGCCATGGAGATCTTCACATCGACTAAGTATGGAGCTTCAGTCACAAATAACAGGTGAAATATGATGGCTGTGGGAAACACTGTCAAGGAAACAGCAAGGACCCTGGACAAGAGACTGTATGAACACCAGACCAGAACCCCGCTCTGCATCCACTTGAAGAGGTCAAGGGTCATGGTACAGCAGTCAGTGGACCACTGGAGGAAGACCAAGGAGGACATTCACATCTGACACCAGTGATCTTGGCTGGTTAGGTTCCATACTTAGAACTGGTGGTGACCAGTCTTTGCCCAATGAAGACTCTAAGATGAAGGTAAAACAGCTTGTGTATGGACCTTGAGTGAAGACGATTTTATTAAACTACTGTTCTGAATTTCAAGAATGACCTTTAAGGCTCATAGAAGAGGTTTTAGTCGTGTTGCTTTGTTCTGGGTATTTGGCTTATGACCTACACAACCACCACAGAAACATATTATGTTAAGGCTCCTCACTTCCTTTCTAAAACAATTTTAATGTCAGTTTATGATTTTGGAAGGTTGTTGCATGACCTGATACCACAGAAGCAACACAAATTGCAGATTGTTTATCTTCAAGATTTGATAGGGTAATAAGATAGAGGGCACTTATATATTATTTCATTATATTTGAGCTAATTGTGTGTCTTTGCCATTGACATTATTCAGTACTGAGGTTAGTCAGCCACTAAAGAAGCACTGCCTCCAACAAATGTTAGTGGAGGTAAAACTCCAATGTGCCAAGTCGTTAGGGTGGGGGTCTGAGGGAGAGACTGTTTGCAGCCAAGCCCCCTTTTTGGACACCACAAGGGGAACATTCACTGATGAAATGTGGCACAGGCCCAGGGAATGCAATTTCAAGCTTCCACATCTGCAAGAAAGATGAAACCAGGTTCCTAATTTTACAATGACGACGTCAGTGAGACTACATTACAGCACTGGACGGGGTGCCAAATCCCCCTGCTCATGTTTCCTCCTCCTCTCTGCTTTTTTTTTCAATTTATTTATTTGTATTGAAGAAATGGCCATTGGATTAGATTAGTTAGCACAAAAAGAAAAAGTTACACATTTTGAACAGAAGTGTGATTTGCAATATCTTTATGGGCCGACACTGAAAGTAGCTGTTTAGTTCCAGTGGTTTACCAGTTGTTGGGCTAATATTGTTAGCCCTGTTGCTGTGAATTTGCTTTGTAAGCGAGCAAGACTTGAGTGAAAACAGCCCTGAGTGTACAGGAGCTGCCAATGACTCTGCAAACTAAACACAATGTGTATTCCCAAATGTCAGAGACAAGATCCAATGCCAACATTTAAAAAATACTTTAAATAGTTTAAGGTTGGCCGAGATAATTTCAAAAACAATGATGATTGAACAAATGCCTGTATGGACGGAGATCATTAAAACATATTAGTGTGGATGTGGCCTCAGTAGAGGGGTGCCACTTTTAGGCTGACAGCAGCTGCTCTATCATTCATTTGAATGGAGCCAATCTGGCAACTCAATGGGGTGCCAGCACAGGGGTCTCTGGCAAAACACAGGCTCGTCCAGAAAAAAAAAGGTTGAAGCATCATCAACCTTTGGTGCAACAAAACGTGACGTCATTTGCAAGGTTACGATGGCAGATCAAATATGGAAACTTTCCAGGTAGATTTTGTTACATGAAAATAATATTTCAACTGTACCGACTTTACGATCTTTGCAAAATAGCTGTTGTCGTGATAACTTTCAAGAGTTGTAAACTCCTGTGAGTGTAGCCCCCTGAAATGTTTGACTGTAGAGAGATGTAGCATGCTGAGGTCAGTTTGATCTTTTAGGTTCAGTTTAATGTTAATTTAAGTCAGTTTTGTTTTTATTTAAACTAGTTCTGTATTTAGTTCGGCCAGGTTTGTGTTTAGTTTGATCTTTTTTTTTCTTTAGTTAGGTCAATTTTGTTTTTCATTATGGCACATTTGTTTTTATTATTTGAGTCAGTTCTGCCTTTAATTTTGTATTCATTTATGTCTGTCTTGTGTTTGATCAATTTTGCATTTAGCTGGTAATATTGACCGTGTATAATTTATTCATATAACAATATTTTTTTATAATTAATAATATTATAATATTATTTTTTTGGTGGCTCAAGGTGGGTGGGGCCAAGCCCCGTTGCCCTCTATTGGCCGGCCGCCACTGCCAGTGAGTGAGTAAACAGGTGAGAGTGATAGCGCTGACGAGGTGGGTGTAACTAACAGGTGCACAGAATGACCTGATGAGGTGATACAGAAGGGAGTGAGTGCAGTAGGGTGAACAGGTGAGCTGACGAAGTGTGACCAACAGGTGCACTGAATGAACTGATTGAGCGTTTGAGAGAGAGTGGCGGGAGAGAATGGAAGCTGAACTGTGACAAGTTTGCTTGCAATACCAAGGTAATCAATTTTAAACCGAATGCTCAATTAAACAGGAACCTCACGTAACGGTGAATATGTGGTGATCAATATGTCTTTACAGTTTCTGTCTCTATGAACTCTCAGGTAAATCTAAAAGGTTAATCTACTGAACTAAATGTATGTTATAAAATACATGTTTAATATAATATAACAATGTATGATTCATACATTGTTATATTATAACGTTTTTTTTGATGAACAAGGACATTATTTTTGATTGGTTATTAAAAATTATTGATTGGTTTCATGTTCAGGGTGTTGTGGCAGATTATCACAACATGAAGGTGTAAGTAATGAAGGGGAAATGTATTAAATTTCTTCTATTTATTACTTAATGTGGTGTTAATATGAACAGAAATGACTTAAGTATAAATAAATAAATAAATGCATGAATAAATACAGGAATAAATACATGCTTAAATAAATGTAAAAATAAATAAATAAATACAGGAATAAATAAATACATGCTTAAATAAATGTATAAAAAAATACAGGAATAAATAAATAAATGCTTAAATAAATGTATAAATAAATACAGAAATATATACATATAAGTTATACCTAAACAGGACATCATTAAATAAATCTATTTCTACATTTCTGTATTTCTTCATTTATTTATGCCTGTATTTATGTGTCCACACGTGTTTCTTCATTTATTTATGCCTGTATTTATGTGTCCACACGTGTTTCTTCATTTATTTATGCCTGTATTTTATGTGTCCTTAGATGCAAATGAGCTGGGGCGGTCCGAACCTCTGTCTAAAGCATGATTGGTCACAGGAGTGTAATCGCACCTGGTATGTTATGCTCTACTACTTCTGCCTTGCATATGTTGTTGAAGTTGGCAAGCTCAGCAAACCGTTAGCAGAAGTCGTCGTTAGCACTTGGCAACATGGCATTGTTATTACAAGCCATTTCAAATCAATTGCGATCTTTAGCAGACGATTCAAGCTGCTCAGCCACATCCCGCAGCAGGTCTGCCACCGGGTTAGGGTGACCAGACATCCGGATTTAGGCCGGACAGTCCGGATTTTCAATGTCCTGTCCGGCGTCCAGCGCAGCATCAAGCCGGACACGTATTTGTTCTCCTTTTTGCATAACTGCAAACTTGTCACCTTTCGGCGAAATTCGCCGTTTTGAAATCAAAATATGTGAACCTGTATGGAGGACCGTAAATGACTTAATTATTAGTGCTGTCATATTAGCGCGTTATTAACGGCGTTAACGCAAACCAATTTTAACGCCGTCAATTTTATTAACGGCGTTAACGCATTTTAATTTTTCAAAAAAAAAAAATCCGCAAGCACCACGCCGGATGTAGTTCAACCGGAAGCAAAACAATAGGCACGCCGTTTGGGCTTGGAAGATAGGCTAACATTACGGTTTGAAATGAATGAATGGTGAGCGCGATACGGCAAAATTAATGATATTCAGTGAACTGCGAACAGGTGCGCGTGCCAGAAGGGAGCGCGAGTGAACACATTGAACACAGCAGGAGAGAACGCAACGTTAGCCAGCTAGCTAAAGCTCCGGTGGAAAATTATTAGCTAACGCTATCGTTTTTGAGGAGGTAGATTTTGAGGTGAGGGGACTGACAAGGCAGAAGGTAAAGTGGTCCACCGTTCTATCAATAAGCAGACCTGCCAACCTGTACGCAATTTGCGTAGCGGATACGCATTTTGACGTCAAAGTACGCTGGTAAAAATTAGTCTAAAGTTAATTTTAGACTAATTGACCAGCACACATTATATGCAATGCAATATAATGCATGACGAGTATTTAATGACTTATCAATATATAGATTATATATATCAAGGTTGGCAGGTCTGAATAAGGCTAAACTAGAAGTTAACACTAATACAAACATTATTTTTGCAGAATGAGTGTGTTAGGGGAGAAGGATGCAGCCATTGTTAAACAGCTGGATGCTGGATTGAAATGCAGCTGGAACTGGTCGTGGCTAAAACTGGAAGGCAAGGTCTCAATAAAAGGGCAAGAGGTGTCCTTTCATCTAGGAGATGTATTCTCCAAAATCAACAGGCAGGGATTCACCAGATGCATTCTCTGCATCAAAGATATAAATGATGCTAACAAAGGCAGCCATGCTCTCCCTTACCACATTGTGCCTCATATACTGTAAATGTTAGACCCAGTGACAGGCTGGCATGAAATGGCTTGCATAATACTTAGTAAGGAGGCCATAATCATTTTTGAATCATGGCTGAAGTTAAGTTTCTCCAGCTCTCCCCAGGTTGGCAAAAAAAGCATCTCAAAATGCATCAGATTGATGCTTTAAAATATGGAATATTTAAATTTTTCTTACGGGGGAGCATGCCCCCGGACCCCCCTAGAGGGGTAATATCCTTCTCACCTTTTTCACCCCTGACCCGTTTTCATGCCTGGTGCACTCTATAATTTTATTATTATTATTATATTATTTATTTTGTAAACCCTTGTTTACCTGAAATGTGCAGTGATTTTATTTTGTACTGCCCTGTTTGGCAGTTGTTTTTCAATAAAATAAAGCAAGCCAATCCACTTTTTCATGTTGATAAGAGCATTAAAATGCAAAAAAATTTTTTTTTTTACCCTGCTTTATCAATGAATATGTTTTTTGTGTGTGTATGTATGTGTGTGTGTGTGTGTGTATATATATATATATATATATATATATATATATATATATATATATATATATATATATATATATATATATATATATACATAAAAATACATACAAAAAACATATTAATTGATAAAGCAGGGTATGCTCCAAGGAGATCAATTACAGTAAAAAGGGCTCATATCCCCTCTCTTCACACTTAATAAAATCAAACTGCACCCCTCCTATGCAATTATTCACAGCCTCACAAAATACCGCATAGTGTCCTCCTTTGCTATGAGTGCTGCTAGCCTAGACAGCTTTTTGACTTTGTCTACAGGGGCCATGTGCTAGGGATCGGTTGCTTTTGTCTTGCTCCCCTACTTGACGAAACCTGTTTAACCATGAGGTTCGGACCGCCCCAGCTCATTTGCATATACGGACACAGAAATACAGGCATAAATAAATGAAGAAATATATACGGACACATAAATACAGACAGAAATAAATGTAGAAATAGATTTAGTTAATGATGTCCTGTTTAGGTATCAACTTATATTTATTTATTCCTGTATTTATTTATACATTTATTTAAGCATTCATTTATTTATTCCTGCATTTATTTATTTATACTTAAGTCATTTTCTGTCCTCCATACTACACAATGCATTTTTATAAAGAGTTACCCGATTTTGAGGATATAAATTAAAATGGTTTTTAATTTATATGTTTTAGATTTAGCTTTCTACTTTTGGTGATTTGCAGATGAAAATACATCTAGGCATTATATTTGCATATGAAACAAAAACCAAAGTTTGAATATACCATTGCTTTCTTTTGAAGTCTAGATTATGTATTTGTAAAAAGAAGTAACTTTATTTGTCATAGTACATACTTTTACATACATGAAATGTATTTTCTGCATTTGACCCAATCTTAGTATTTTAAGGAGCAGTGGGCAGCCGCTAGTGAAGCACATGGGGAGCAATTTAGGGATAAGTGTCTTGCTCAGGGACACTTCGACATGTGAACTATGGGGAGACTGGGGATCGAACCGGCCACCCTGTGGTTGCAGGACGACCACTCATTTGTTTTACCGACATGGGTTTACAGGAGAAATAGCACTACAAATTTGGTGCCTGTTTTACCTCTGCTCCTAACCTGTATTCTATATCACATAATAATGTATCACATGCAGTGTCTCTGGCTGACACATACTGCAAGTTGCCCCTGTTCAAAGTTCTTAACCAAGCACCAGAGTTTCCCCTTTACATTTTTAATAGAACAAGGCAATACAACCACCAAGCTCATGTGTGTGCTGAGAAGCTCAGAGATGACTGCATTGTTATTCCATGGTCTATCATTACTAGTAACAACAATTTCAAACAAGATGGCCAACAATTATCTATAACAATACAACACGGATGTAAATGAGTCATGGCTTAAAGCAAACAAACAGGTGCGATACCATAAAATTCCTCCTTTGAATACAAACAGCAGCAGGACCACAAGCCGAGATCTTCAGTCAAGGTAAACCATGACCTCAGACAAGTTTCACACACTGAGTCACTTAACTTCAATGTTGCAGCTATAAACACAAACATGGGGTTTCAGTGGACAAACCACATGTGTCGATAATGAAGTTAAGCATCCAAACAACAGCAAGAGACATGAGGAAGTGTCCATGATATCACTGAAATGTTTTTACAACAGGATTACACGCTTGATCTTTGTCATTACCTATGAAACAGCTTTGGCTCTGGTAAGTTAATTATGGCCCCAACAAGGCTGATACATCAAATGAAACAATCCTTCATGAAAATGGTGCAGCTGTAAAACCTCAAGGCCAGAAAAATACCCTATAGAGCAGACCTGGGCATTTTACGGCCCGTGTGTGGCCACTCCCAGTCCGGCATGAGGTCAATCAAAAAATATAAACTAAATAAATAAGGTGCACGCCATAAATGCAATATAACAGCATTGCTTTCACTTTGAAGGCAATTTGCTGGTCTTTAACATACATCGTGTGTATTTTTGTGAAGGTTTAAAGGTATGTTAAAATATACATATTTTCATAGCCTTATTGTAACATGTATTCTTACCAGTAGCAGCTCAAAACCATATAATTTACTGTTTTTTAATAAAGTAATACAATTAATGTTGAGCAGAATTCAGCCTATTGGTCAGCCCTCTACAACGGTCCCAATTTCTCATGTGGCCCCTTTGGGAAATTATGTGCCCACCCCTGCTATATAGAGGAATTTTTATTCATGCATTGGTGCATTTAAAAATATGCTACCAGAACTTCTTAACATGGCACAATAGCACCCAATAGCGATGTCTAGAGAATTGAAGAAGAAGCTAGGACAGGTGTTAATGTCTATGATTAGGAGGGATGGAAGCTTGTTGAAAAATAAAGAATATAAAAACAAAGCTCTGTTTATGGAATGTATCTGCAAGGAAATGAAAAGTGAGAGGAGAACTTACAGTGAGAATCGAGTGACCTGGGAAGTGATAACAAATATTCCTGTAGACGAATAATTCCATCACCAATATGTACTCTTTGAACAGAAGGGCTCTTTCATGCACGTTTTGCGTTTGCAAAGATGTAACTTTTGGGGGGGAAATGGTATGCTCCTTTTTGATATTTATGTATTTATTGTTCCATGCACCCCAACTGTACAGCTCCTAAATTACTTGTCCTTGATAAAATTATCACAGTATTAAAAGCCCTCCTTACTACCTGGTTGAATAGCAGCAAAAAAAGAGTCCCCCACATACTCTCACAAAATCCTAGCCGGCCATCTTGATGTTAATATCAGGTTAACATCAAGTTAACATGTGAACATGGAACTCTCAGTAGCTAGAATGCATGGTGCTAAAGGAAAAACTATTTGATCCTGGACTAGAGTCTTAAGTCAAATTCAATAATTTGTTATTTATATAATCTGTTGGATATTTTTGGACATCTGAAGATGCAGGCACATCCAACTTGAAGGAGACCCAGGTGGAATTAATATGCCATCTCGGCTGGGTCTGACCACGAAGTTGCTAGACAGGGATGTCTAATGCTGTGTTCACACCGGACGCGACACGATTTTGTTGCGCGACCAGATTACATGCAAAGTCAATGTACAGATGTGACGGCGCGACATTTCGGCTGGGCGACGCGACTGACGCGTTTGAGGCGGCGCGAACAGAACGTTTGACGTCGGGGGGAACAGAGCGAAGGACGTGGCGCGACGCGACGAGAGTTGAAATATCCCAGCGATATTTAGGCCGGACAGTCAGGATTTTCAATGTCCTGTCCGGCGTCCGGCGCAGCATCAAGCCGGACGCGTATTTGTCCTCCTTTTTGCATACCTGCAAACTTGTCACCTTTCGGCGAAACTTTATCGCCGGAGTTGTCATAGTTGTCATAGTTGCGTCAGCCAATCAGCGTTGAGAATCAGCGTTGAGAAGCTCCGCCCGTCACCACCGCCGTCTTGTTGCTGCTCCGCCAGAAGTAGCACTGGTAGCGGCTTCATTCAGACGCTGTTGTGGGACTACGTATAATATTATGAACCCAGACACCATGGAGTTTGATGTTCCGACGTATGTGGAGTTTACACAACAAGTATAAAGCAGAACTAGTGGTTATTTCCATGGTGGATGGCAGAATCGGTATCCGTTTTACGTAGATAAGCCAGACGCAGTTCCTGGAGGAGTCGGTGAAATTCACCGAGCTGTGTGCGGCTACGGATAATATTATGAACCCAAACACGAGGGCGTTTGATGTTCCGACATGTTTGGGACTTCCACAACAACTATAAAGCAGAACTAGTGGTTATTTATTCCATAATCGATACCGGAAAAGACAGCTCTTTTTCACGGAGAGACGCAACGGCGATGAGCCACGGCGCGATTTGTCTTTGTGGCGTTTGGTGTGAACACCCTCGTTTCACTCGTGCGACTAAACTGAAGCGGTAAGCGCGACGCGACAAATCGTGTCGCGTCCGGTGTGAACACAGCATAAGGTAGTTTGGCAAGCCTGCTACCTGAATGACCAGGTCCCTGAGACATTTCAAAATGGGGCCTCTAATAAAACAATTTTATTAAATTCAACAGACATTAGTTGATACAACATGGTAAATGGACCCGTACAGCGCTTTTCTAGTTTTCCAACCACTCAAAGCACTTTAACACTACATGACATCATTCACCCATTGATTAGAGGAGCTACCATGAAGGTACCACATCAGATTATCAACCATTCATACTACGGGAGCAATTTAGGGTAAAGTGTCTTGCTCAAGGACACATCGACATGGGCGAGCCGAGGATCGAACCGCCAATCGTCTGATTGAAGATGACCCTGCTCACCACTGGATTGAATCTCAAGCCTCTGCTCCAGAGGCTGTATTGTCAGCTGTGTCTCTTGCAGCAGAAGCACGGTCAGCTTTAGCCGTTCCTCATCAAGATTGATTTGTTTTGCTGCCCTCTGTCTCCATTTTCAGCAAGTTTTCATAAGAGTCCTCTCTGAGTTTGTATAAATGAAGGTTGGCTTTTCTCAGCCTTTTAACTAGTGTCCCAGATTTCAGCATTACTGTCCCAGATCAAATTCTGAAAAGATTTGGCACAAGAAACACTGATATTTGTGACATTTTCCTTCGAATACAATACTGAAAAATATCCCCTGATTTAATAAGAAAAGATTTTAGGGATTCCGTAATGTGTTGATTTGATATATTGGCTTCATATGGAAATATGGTACACAATTTAGAATTGCAAAAAGTCCACCTTAGTTTTAAAATCAACAACTGACTTGATATTTCTTCATCAGGAAATACCAAGCAAGCGACATCTGGAATATGGGAAACATTTCTAAACAGGCTTCCAGAAGGTCACTAGTCTCAATATAGGCTTGTGAAACTGTTAATAATTTGCACTTGCTCTCATTATTAATGTAGTGATGTTAAATGTACTATGCAATCTGTTTTCAAGCTCACAAATGCTTCCATTGGAACACAAAACAGATTAACACATTGCTTTGTTTCAAATGATTTATTTATCAATTTATCTTAAACGCCTACATGAATACTTTTGCTAAAGTAAGTTCACTTCATCAATTAAAGGTTGTATGTCGGCCTCTGCATGATGAGTGGCTTCATTAAATACAAATGTATTTAATGAAGCAGTCCCGGAGGCATATTTTAAATACATTCATATTTCCCCATTCCATGACCTGGATTTGAAAAATAGACTATTTTTGTGCAGTGTAGTGTGCAGCGTTTCAGTAGCCTATGTATTGATATTCATATCAGTATTACCATCAATATCAATACAGTTATGGCGACTATCCAGAAGTGAAACGATTCACATTGGGCAAGGTCGCCCTCTGCTGGGCAGCATGAGCTGACATGAATGATTCCTCAAAAACACTATGTTGCAAAAGATGATGCTTAAAGTAGAATAACCGAAGAAGCCAAAGTCCCACATGAGCGGTGCTCTGATTGTGATGAAGAAGACTGACATGCATTGTTTTCATTGAGAGTCCAAAGGCAATATTCAAGGATTAGGACAGGGATGTGCTTGGAGATTGTGACGTCACTATTACTAACTCTACTGGTGATAGTGTTACTAGTACTAGTAGTAGTGTTAGTAGTAGCTGGTCTGCAGCCTCTGCCTCGGCTTCCTCCCCTCTCGTGTGCTGTGTCCGGGTCAGCCGCTGGTTGAGTCCGGCTCCCGACGCCACCGCCCGGGTTGGCACAGCGGTCCGCACGTCAGAGCCACATAACGGAGACGGGTCGGAGCAAAGTGCACACAGGAAGTCGCGTCTGCACACCCTTCCATGATCTCTAAACCAACGCACGCCATCATGCCGCGGTGCAACGGAACGGTCCCGGGTCGACTGTGGCTCTCGCCGACGGTCCTGTGCTGTGTGCTGGCGCTGAGCGCCGCTCCGGGACTGGCGCACCCGCAGTGTTTGGACTTCAAGCCGCCCTTCCGCCCGCTCAGGGAGCTGCAGTTCTGCGTAATGTACAAGGAGTTTGGATGCTGTGACTATCAGAGGGACCAGGACCTGATGACAAAGTACTACCAGATTATGGATAATTTTGATTATCATGGATATGCCAACTGTGCTGGGTTCGTGCTGGAGCTGCTCTGCCAGGTAGGCTGCGTGGACAAAGGTCGTTGGCTTCGTCTCCATCATGCGCCATTAGTGTGAGCGAGCAGCGACACACTGGCAGCATTAAGCCGGAGAAGTTCAACAGAATGATATGACAGTAACTTCTTAACACGTTGGACATTTACTGAGCTGAATGAAGCTCAAGTCATCAAGACTGATTCCTCTGAAAGCATTGAGACCTCTGGGATGTTGATTATGCAACTGTATTTATGTATATGTACTACGGCTCTCTCCCAGGTCACCTGAGTGACCTCTCCCAGGTCACTCTCTATTTAGCACATTTTTGTTTGTATTTATGAACGTTTCTTCATCAGGGACCAAACTTGGAAATTGCTTGTCACATCACTCATTTCTTTTTGTCTTGTTGATGGTGCTCTTGTGTAGCATGCACATCGTACACTGTGGGAAAAAGGGCACTTCCCCTTCGTATAAGAGTTTCACAATGTTTTGATAGAAATATGCCTTAATTACTACATTTATCTGCAGGCAAATTGACACCAACATATAACAATAACCTTTCCTCGGTATTCTGTATAATTAAAACTTAAAAATGTAAACAAAACATTATAAGCTTGCATGCACTTAAATACGACATAGCAGCCTCTTTTGTTCGTTACTTATTGACGACAGAACCAACGTTTCCTATAGCAGGCTTTGTATAAGCCTTGTATTATTTTAACTGCTATATCATTGAAATTATTATTGTCCCTTCCTTTGCAATATTGCAAAGGAAGGGACAATAATAATTTCAACTCTGGATAATTAATCTATTTGACAGTTTTATAATCAAATCAGCTAATCAATATGCTAAACAAACAAATCAGAATAATTAATCTCATTAAAGCTGCTCCAATCAATATTTTTAGTTCACTATTGATCGGATTACTTTATGTTAGGTGAAAGGAGTCGGTTGTGGTGATGAACCCACAAATCCTTTTCACCTGACACTGAGGGGAACTGGCTTTCATCAACCCAGTTTCAGCAGCAGCAGGCAGCAGTTTTCAGAGAAAATTCAATTTTATGTCCACCAGGTGGACCGAAACATTACTTCAAACGAATACAAATGTAGATCTTGTAGGATGTGTAATAGACCATCGTGTGCTACACAGTTTAACATATCAACTTGGTAGGTGATAAAATGGACCAAAAAACTGTTAATGCACATTTTATAAAATATCTACTTACTACACATCATACTCAGTCTTTCTCTTTATTGCCTCCCCTCCACTCTCTTCTTTATTTGCTCAGGAATGCTCTCCATATGCAGCTCACCTCTTTGATGCGGAGGACCCGAGCACCCCAGTCAGGACCATCCCTGGCCTCTGTCCTGACTACTGCTCCCAGTTTTGGAAGAAGTGCAGCGCCGCCATCCCTTTCCTGTCTGACGACCCACACACATCCAAAGTCAAAGAAGACCAGACACGTCTCTGCCAGTATCTGAAGCTCGATGATGTGGACTACTGTTACCCTAACCTCCTCAGCAGCCAGAAGCTCACCCAGAATCTGGGCCGGGTTCAGTCCGACTCTGACGGCTGTCTGCAGCTGTGCCTGGAAGAAGTTGCGAATGGTCTGCGGAACCCGCTTGCCATGGTACATGCCAATGATGGCACACATCGGTTCTTTGTGGCAGAACAAGTAGGTTTGGTGTGGACTTATCTTCCTGAGCGGTCCAAACTGGAGAGACCATTTTTGAACATTACTAAGGTGGTGTTAACATCTTCATGGGAAGGTGACGAGAGAGGCTTTCTAGGACTCACCTTTCACCCCAAGTACAAATACAATGGGAAGCTCTATGTGTATTACTCAGTGGAGGTGGGTTTTGATGAGAGGATCAGGATTAGTGAGTTCCATGTTTCAACCAAAGACATGAATGTGGTGGATCATGCCTCTGAGCGGTAGGTATGGACTGATCTAGGTTAGCAAATAGCAATGGTCCAATACCAGCTCTTTGTCTTTTCTTATTTTTCATGTCCACTTTCCTTTCAGGGTTATTCTGGAGATTGATGAACCAGCATCCAACCACAATGGAGGGCAACTTCTATTTGCAGATGATGGCTACTTGTATGTTTTCACAGGGGATGGTGGAATGGCAGGAGATCCCTTTGGGAAATATGGGAATGCCCAGAACAAGTAAGATGTCCATAAAGGTTTCTGAAATTAGACACCTTAAATGATCTGAAGCAATCAAGAATATTCCCAATTTTAGAATATGTGGCAAAGAACCTTATTGGTCTACAATCTGATCCATATTTTAGTCATAATATAGAAAGTTAGTTTAGTTTTTTTAAAGAGTAATTGCATGTTTCTTTGCATTTGGGATCAAATCTGACTTCTTCCATATTACCACATCTACTTTAGGTCAGCTCTGTTGGGTAAAGTTCTCCGCATTGATGTGAATGACAATGAGAGAGGCCCGTTGTACAGAATTCCTCAAGATAACCCCTTCATTCACGAGCGGGGGGCACGACCTGAGATTTATGCTTACGGGGTCCGCAATATGTGGAGGTGTTCTGTGGATCGGGGTGACCCATGGACCAAAGAGGGCAAAGGGCGTATCTTCTGCGGGGATGTGGGCCAGAACAAGTTTGAAGAGATTGACATCATTGAGAAAGGTCGAAACTTCGGATGGAGAGCCAAGGAAGGCTTCTCTTGCTACGACAAGAAGCTGTGTGCTAACAGCTCGCTAGGTAGGCGTGCTCTGGTCGGTCCAATGGTTTCCTCTTTCGACTGCATCAGCAGCGTCTCCAATTGTGTTGTAATGAAGGCCAGGACTGTGTGTATGTTATAAAAGGCAAACTTTATCTGGAAAGCAGGACTGTAGCAGCAGCGCAGTCTGTGTGGATAGGAAACTGGTGAGAGATGCAGCAGTTCAGCGCCACTCACCAGGCAGTGTAGCCCGGGCATCAGGTATTAGGCATCAGACATTAGGTAATATGCCTTAGGCATTAGGTAATATGCATTAGGCATCAGACATTAGGTAATATACCTTAGGCATCAGACATTAGGTAATATGCCTTAGGCATTAGGCATCAGACATTAGGTAATAGGCCTTAGGCATTAGGCATCAGGCATTAGGTAATATGCCTTAGGCATTAGGTATTAGACATTAGATATTAGGCATTAGGTATTATGCATTATGCTGTGTTCACACCGGACGCGACACGATTTGTTCGCTTACCGCTTCAGTTTACTTGCGCGAGTGAAACGAGGGTGTTCACACCAAACGCAACAAAGACAAATCGCGCCGCGACAAAGGGGCCGTGGCTTATCGCCGTTGCTTCTCTCCGTGAAAAAGAGTTATCTTTTCCGGTATCGACTATGGAATAAATAACCACTGCTTTATACTTGGTGTGGAAGTCCCAAACATGTCGGAATATGTCGTTGATTCGTTGATGTCGTTGGTGACGGGCGGAGCTTCTCAACGCTGATTCTCAACGCTGATTGGCTGACGCAACTATGACTCACGCGACTTTGTCACCGGAGTTGGGAAATTTCAACTCTTGTCGCGTCGCGTCCTTCGCTCTGTTCGCCCCGCGTCAGTCGCGTCGCCCGGCGGAAATGTTGCGCCTTCACAACAAATGTTGCGTCTGTGCATTGACTTTGCATGTAATCTGGTCGCGCGACAAATTCGTGTCGCGTTCGGTGTGCACACAGCATCAGACATTAGGTAATAGGCATTAGGTATTGGGCATTAGGTATTGGGCATTAGGTATTGGGCATTAGGTATTGGGCATCAGGCATCAGGCAATAGGTCTTAGGCAATAGGTAATAGGTATTGGCCATCAGGCAATAGGTATTAGGCAATAGGTATTAGGCAATAGGTATTAGGCAATAGGTATTAGGCAATAGGTATTAGGCAATAGGTAATAGGTATTGGCCATCAGGCATTAGGTATTAGGTATTGGCCATCAGGCATTAGGTATTGGCCATCAGGTATTAGGCATTAGGTATTAGGCATTAGGTATTAGGTAATAGGTATTAGGTATTAGGTAATAGGTATTGGCCATCAGGCATTAGGTAATAGGTATTAGGCATCAGGTATTAGGTAATAGGTATTACGCATCAGGCATTAGGCATTGGGTAATAGGTAATAGGCATTAGGCATCACAAGTCACTTCAGATGAGTAGAAACAGCATTGTTCTCTCTACTATGTATAACTGTCATCATGGCATTATAGTGGGATTGCTACGCTGGTTTCCAATAATATTTGCTAAAAATACCCCTAAAAGGGACCCCACACTGACAGCATTCAGAGGTCAGTTGGACGTATAATCATTGGGCATAATCATATTATTACAAATAATATAAAAATGTATGTATTTACCTTTTAAATCTACTTTCACACATATGTTAATGTTTAATTAAGTAAACAAGTGGCTTCATTGTAAAGAAATGCCTAAAGGAGATGAAGTAGAAACTCAACAATACCAACAATGACCCTTGGGATTTTTCACAGATGATGTCCTCCCTATTTATGCGTACCCTCACAAGATGGGCAAGTCAGTGACTGGTGGCTATGTGTACCGAGGCTGTGAATACCCCAACATGAACGGCATGTACATATTTGGAGACTTCATGAGCGGGTAAGGTTGAATCTGGTAAATATTTCTTCAAAATAACACCAACCTCAAACACTTCTGTTGTTGATATTAAACGCTTTTGAGGAATGGTGATGTCAGACGTAAGCCTGACATCACTGGCGTAGGAGTTTGTTAATGCCTGCAATACCTGCATTTGAGGAATTCTGAATTGGCATGAAGTCTGTGAACTAATTGCAAGTAAATTAGCACTTATTTGCCTTCTGGTGGAGTTCTTTATAAAGCAGAAAACATTTGTTTTAAGAATTGCTTTTTCTGAAGTATAACACACTATGATAATTATATAAAGTAGCTCAAAATAAAATGCTCTTAAATGTTAGGGTTTTTGTTCTGCATATGTGATAATAAACCAGTATGTTTGATATGAAAACACTCTGAATGTATACTGAATACTTTTACCTTTTATTACTTTAAGTACATTTTGCCTCTGTACTTTTACTTTAGTTTGAATGCAGTACTTCATATATGTTCACATTCAAAGTATAATTTCATAATTGTCATTTGGATCATCTCTACTGTAATTTAATTATGTTATTCTGGACGTAAAATATCAATCTGTGCTGTCCGTCTGTTGCTCATTCTGGGGTTTCTGTGTGTTCTCTGTTGAAGAGTTTCTCCTTCTTTGACATGAAGGTCAAAGGACAGAGAGTGTCACACGTTGTTCAGACTGTAAAGTCTCTTAAGGCTGTTTGAAAGTACTTTGGGACATGTAGGAAAACATAAACCAAAGTAAAAGTAAATAATACTTGTTGGTCCGGAAAATAAAGTTCACACGACGATCCATCATTAATGCACTGCACATTAGAGATTGTACATTTGATTCTTTTTCCAGGCGTTTGATGAGTCTGCGGGAGGACAGAAACACAGGGAGTTGGAAATACAATGAGATATGTATGGGGAGGGGCCGGACCTGTGCCTTCCCCGGACTCATCAACAACTACCAGCAGTACATCATCTCCTTTGCAGAGGACGAAGCTGGTAATGCATGAACACATGCCCACCCTCAAACTCCCAACGCATCTGGAGTTCTGCACCAGCTGTAATTTGTCGATGTGTAATGTCATCTTGTTGTTCTTTCCATCAGGCGAGCTGTACTTCATGTCAACTGGAATAGCGAGTGCCACATCACCTTCAGGAGTCATTTATAAAGTGGTGGACCCCTCCAGGTAAGTAATAGGAACTCTGGCTGCTGTTAGAAGATGCAGGTGACCGACTATGATAAAGACACGACTGTCCACAGTCTTCTTCAACAACACTGTCTAGGACTATTTCAGGTATATTTCAGTTTCAGCAGAGCATGTGCATTGGTATAGTTTTTTGCAAGCGTACACCACTTAGTCAGTTCAGATGGTTCAGTCAATTACTGGCATTGCTAGGGGTGACATGGAACAGTCCAGGTTGCGGCAGAGACAGGGTTTTAAACAATGAGTAACATACTCATTACTTTGTTTTTCTTACTTGTTTTTCCACCATTATAACACAAAGGAAACTTGTGTAATGTGTCTGTACAATAACTGCTCACTGCATAGATAGTATGTAGAGTTCTATGAAATCGACATATATCTGTTCCTTACTACAAACACAAGCTTGTCCTTCTCTGTGAGCGCGAGGGGTTTGTAGTATCAGGGTCATACTAGGCCTGAATGTAAGTGTAGTTCAGTGTTTTTCTTTGCTGAATATGGAGGTAACATTGCCACTCTCTATTTTGATAAAAAACACAACTGTAAATGAAGCAGTGTTGGCCGTGAGAGGCCTGCCATCCTAAAGCTCCCTCCTCTGACATGCTCAGCTCTCTCTGCTCTCACAGCCATTCAGCTCATTCGACTGGTCCTCGCCATTGTTGTGACTTGAGCTGCTCCATATTAAAAGACTGGAACATGTTTTTTATGTATCCGCCTGCTTGTATTGTCTTCTCTTATGTTCAACAATATTTCATTCGGTTTTGTTCCTTGATTTCAGACGTGCTCCACCGAGACGATGTCACTATGACCCTCTTCCTGTCAGAGTGAAAAGCACCCTCATCAAGTTTGTTCCCCAGGAAAGTGAGTTCACAACCTCACTACTGACTAGTTGCAAAACAAATTCAATCTGTGACATTCATTAGTTTATATCAGTGGCGGGCCGTCAGGGCCTGCTAAGCCTTCTCTGTTGGCCTAAACAGAATCACAAATGTATAGCTATTATATAAATGTAATTGTTTTTCATAAATACACTACATGTAATATAATTATTTTTGCCTATTAGCTTACATTCTCATTCCACAGCTTCCTCTGTTGCTCTGCCTTCAGCCTGCAGCTTCCAGCCGGCCGCTGGTTAAGGATCTGGTTAAGAGCGCTCATCCAATCACATTTCACCTCTGTTTCTCTGGTAGATTAGCGGCTTAAACTACATGGAAAGGCCTTCTAGCATTATGGACGTGTGTTTCCCCACAGGGCCTAGCCCTGTGCGCTGTGATTTTCTGACGATTTTTTTTTTGCTACAACACCGTAAAAATAATAATAAAGTAACCCAAAAAAAACAAAAACACCATAAAAAAAAATGTAAATAGCTCCGCAGGTCGGTCCACACACCCCGTGTGACCTCCCTCCATGCCCGTAATAGTGCAAACAAATCAACCGTATAGCAGTGTGAGCGTCTGCAGTCCATACATGACAGTCTGTATGAACGCGCTGCAGCGACCACGCGCGGGTCGGTCTGACGGTAACTCACGGGACTTTTTTTTTCCCAGTGCGCACCTGATGTGGACTATATGGCACTGAAAGCCTAGGTCGAAAATGCACGGCCCGCCACTGGTTTATATTCACATTTTGTCTTGTTTTTTCATTCTCCTTTAGCATTAATTGCCGTTGAGCCACCAAACAAAATCCAGCCTGAGCCACAACCCACAGAGTCCTTCGACTGGCTCCAAGAGCTCACTGATCGTCTAGGAGGACCAGAAGGGACCACCCCGCTACCAACCACAACTACCACCAAATCACCAAGACATTCGAGGCGGAAAGGCAGACGCATGAAGGCCAAATCCAGAACTGAAAGTACACCCGAGCTCCAGAATGGAGTGGTGAGGCTGGTTGGGGATGAACAGGGTCGCAGCGATCGTGGACGGGTGGAGATCTACGTTAACAGGGACTGGGGCACCGTGTGTGACGACCTATGGACCATCAAGAATGCTGCAGTGGTGTGCCGGCAGCTGGGCTTCAGGTATGCTCTGAAGGCAGCCAAGAACTCCGAGTTCGGGGAGGGGACAGATCTGCAGATTCTTCTGGATGATGTTCAGTGTGAAGGAACCGAGTCTAGCCTGCTGGTCTGCCAACATGCTGGAGTGGGGACACATAACTGTGCCCATTATGAAGATGCTGGGGTGATCTGTGGCAACTTGCACCACGTTGTTGAAATCTAAATTGTTGACTATGAAATCAGGTCTAATTATCAGCAACTCAACCTTTTGTCCTAAAAATCCAGCCCAAATTTAAATGTAAAAAACTAGTATTTTCAATCTAGTCTTGGAGTAGAATTTTCTCATTCCCATTGATGAGCACAGCATGCATAGACCACACTTTCCAGAAGTTCCAATTAAGTTAAACCGTGTAAATGTGCTCTAAAATGGCTGTATTTGGTTGTCTCATCGCAGTAAAAAGGGAACATATTTGAACAAGGAGCATGGCACTAATGGTTGTCATAGGAACCACTGGTGACTGCACAAGCTTTAGGGAATCACCAAGTGATGTATGTTTAGGGATCTGGGTGCAATCTGTCCATCAAAGCTTCTCCAGGTCATTTAATCAGAGAACCTACAGTGGGGGTCCATCTAACTCTGAAACCTTATCTCAGGTGGGGTTTACCTTCAGTAATGTTTACTTGCCAGTAGTGGCTCATTGCTTTTTGTCAAAGGTAAATGTTTATATAAGTTTATTTAACATTTTCCATCACACACTTGAATGTTTAATTTGAAGGCTTAAATTTGAAAGTATTTTGTTTCTCAGTGATTTTTCTAGAATGTTATATTTCCTCGTGAATGTTCAATGCCCACTGAATGAACGTATGGGTGTGTTATGATTTTAGTAAATAATTTTAATAAAAAGCTTTCTAGTCTGTACTGGCTTCCACCGACACTTCTCTGTCTGACATAACTCAACATCTGAGAGCACTGTTTCATGAAAGTGTTGTCCCATATATTGAAAAGAGGACACGGTAACAGTTTTAAACACCTATTGATGTGTTGGCTTGTGCTTTCTTGTGTTTTAAATGTACTTAACATGGCTGTGGTGGCAGGGGCGTGGTTAGCTCAGCTGCAGAGGGGGAGGGGAGAAGCAACTCAGGGTGTGTGTGTGTGTGTGTGTGTGTGTGTGTGTGTGTGTGTGTGTGTGTGTGTGTGTGTGTGTGTGTGTGTTCCCATATAAGCAGCGACTGAGGAGGAGTTGGGAGAGGAGGTAGCAGAGGCGATGCAGCCAGAACCGACAAAGAAACGACAACCCAGACATACCTGCACCTTACCTGTCGAGAATAAAGTTCTTTACTTACCTGCAAACTACCGTGTGTTGCCCTCTTTGTGCTGCCCAATACTCGTGGGGTAACAAGGATCGTTACAATGGCATATGTTAATGTTTGTATCCATGGTGACCTACCAGTCGTATGACTGTAAGGATTCTTGAAACAGCCTCAAACACCACCCTGATGAAGGCAAGACAGCCAGAAAAATTCCATTCCATGATCCAAACTGCTTATCCTATTCAGGGTTGGGGGCGCTGGAGCCGAACCCAGCTGACATTGGGCGAAGGCAGGGTTCACCTGGACAGGTGCAGCCAGAGAAATAAACATCTTTCACAATTATCCTTCAAGGGAACACAAAGTAAAAAAAATCCCTGATTAAAATAGTTAATCTCATATAAATATTAAGTATGTATACTTAATATTTATATGAGAGTAAACTAGTCGACATATCCAAAACACAATCTGAAAATAAGATGAGCCTTAAATCTTAATGATCATATTTCATGCATTGTAATGTACAAACATTTATTTTTACACAGTTTGTCACATTTGGACTTATACAAAGTTATTAAAACCCTTCAATACAAATATTAACTAGGATGGGAAGCTTCATTCTCTGGCTTTATAGTGTTATCCCAACTTACCACATGAAAGACATAGAAAGTTCAGAGTGTTTGGTGTGGACATTAAAAATGACAATGGTCAAATGGATTAGAGATAGCCCTAAGAATTAAGAATATGCAGAAGTGGTAGTAGATCCCCTGTGGGAGGCCCTCTGAACATTACATTTAATTTAGTTGACGCTTTTATCCAAAGCGACTTACGTTTTTTTCTGTACACCGTAGTAGACACAGCAATGGGGAGCAATACGGGGTTAAGTGTCTTGCTCAAGGACACATCAACATGGACTAGCGGAGCCAAGGCTTGAACCACCGATCCTCTGATTGAAAGTCAGCCCAGTGGATTGAACCAAGGCCGAGTTGCTTTGCTACATGTTGACCCTCTCCAATAATGGCTAAAAGAACTTTAAAACAAAATGCAATGAAAACCCAACGCAAAGAGGATATTGTCTTTGGGGCAAATTGTTGATACAGGTTGGAACCAAACCAGAGACAAATCAGGGGCCACAGTGCATCACATGAAAGCATATTTGGTACATGCCACCAGATGGCAGCGTTGTTTAAGCCTAACAGAGACTTTGGCACAGTTTGTAAATTTGGTAATTGGAATAATTAAAGGCAGAACAATTTGATGTGTGCTGGCCTACAGCAAGTGGACAAAGACGTAACAGATGCCTTTACACATCTCTGTGCTAACAGTTTAGTGTCAGTCTGTGACCCAGATAGCCCCCTGTTACATTCTCTACAAGTACGTATTCTCTACAAGTACGTATAAGTACTAGGGCAATGACATAAAGTTTTAGCATCTGACGAGAAGTGCAAAAAGAAGCAGTAAAAGTGCAGTGAAAAAAATGGCCATAGAGACCACATCCAGAGTCCACCAGAGACCATATCCAGAATCACCATGACCTGCAGCGCTGCTCTCCAGACGCGCTGGTTATTGTTAATCATCGCTCTCTCTGCCACCCTGTCCTCTTTTAAACAAATGGTTAATGCCCTACGAGGGGCGATACCACTATTGATCTGTTTTACGTAAACATCAAGGACAATTTTATTTCAAAGATGCGCAGGCCTCTTGGACCATAATTTGATTATATTGACACCCAGCTATTCTCCTTTAATCCGGAAACTGCCGATTACGTCAAGACTGTTGGTGAGTGGACGGAGGGCTGAAACCTTAATGCTGTTGTTGAGGATTGGGTTATGAAAAATATGAGTTCTTTCTCTATATTTAGTTGGAATGCTTCAGCAGTCCAACTATTGTTATCCTCTTCTTTATTCAACTTATTCTTCATCTTATTAGTTGGAGTGCTTCAGCAGTCCAACTATTGTTATCCTCTTCTTTATTAGTTGGAATGCTTCAGCAGTCCAACTATTGTTATCCTCTTCTTTATTAGTTGGAATGCTTCAGCAGTCCAACTATTGTTATCCTCTTCTTTATTAGTTGGAATGCTTCAGCAGTCCAACTATTGTTAT
The DNA here is from genome assembly GCA_038501785.1 of Myoxocephalus aenaeus. Classification (NCBI taxonomy): domain Eukaryota; kingdom Metazoa; phylum Chordata; class Actinopteri; order Perciformes; family Cottidae; genus Myoxocephalus; species Myoxocephalus aenaeus. Next base: position 13,043,564 of record JBAMJR010000040.1, read on the forward strand.
CCTCTTCTTTATTCAACTTATTAGTTGGAATGCTTCAGCAGTCCAACTATTGTTATCCTCTTCTTTATTCAACTTATTAGTTGGAATGCTTCAGCAGTCCAACTATTGTTATCCTCTTCTTTATGCAAATTATTATTCTTCCTCTATTTCTTCCGTACATATTTTGAATATCATCTCCTCCTTCATATATTAAGCTATAGAAACCATTCAAATATTAAAATTTTCAGGTACTTAAAGACACGATGGCAATGACCTTTTCATATTTCTGACTTTTCAAACTTTTGAATTATTAAGCTTTTTATGAAAATTCAAATGAATGGCAGCGGATGGGGGAAATCTTCAAATCCTCATCCTTATTTTGGCGTCTGGCCTTTGAAGTTCTTGAAATATTAAGCTTTTTCTGAAAAAAAATAATACATTGAAGTCTATGGGTCTCATCTTCAAAGCAAAAAAAAAGGTCATATGAGCTGTAGAACACCTGAAGAAGCCCTAGGGTTCATTCAGCTACAGACACCTTTTAAACGTTCAAATGTTGACAAAACCTTCAGCTATTATTCTATAATTTATATTCAGCCATATTCCGCTATATTCTGCTATTTTCTGCTATTTTCAGCTATATTCAGCTATCTTTTCAAAAATGTAAGCTTGTGATGTCCTCACTCATTCCGTATACACCTTGTTCCTGCGGGTCAAACTGTCCCATCATTCTGACCCTAGGACACCGGTATGAAGTGGAGATAGACGTGGCTCACACTGAACCGAGGACAAAGGGAGGATGTGGAGATACACGTGGATGTTGTGGGTATACACACATGGTCATTTCGACCCGAGGACAACAGGAGAGATGTGGAAATGTGGCCAGGGTAATTTTGACTTGAAGACAACAGGGAGGATATCTACACATACACGTGGATCTGAGTGAACCGGGCTCGATTCTCGTCGAGTCCTGAGCCAGCGTGGGTTTGAGAAATTTCATCAGGAGTCCTGAGCCAGCGTGGGCTCGAGAACTTTCATCAGGGAGTCCTGAGCCACCGTGGGCGCCCATTCACTTGGCCCCCATTCACTTGGTTGGATAGCTTGGGTGGAGAGAAGGAGCCTGCGTGGAGCCAACTCGGGCTCGAGCACAGTGTGTCCACAGTGTGTCCACCCAACAAAAGTCAAAACATATTTGTGAAAATAAAGCCATGCAGCTCACACACCTCCAGACCGACATGACGGGTACAAAGTACAGGTGCTGACAGGTTGCTGACTCGTATTATCAGAAAGTCCTGAGCCACTGTGGACTCGATAACTTTCATTAGGAAAGGGTGAGCCACATCGGACTCGGGGAGCCTCATGGTTGAGGCCAACTCGGGCTCGAGCACAGTGTGTCCACCCAACAGACATAAGAGTCAAAACATATTTGTGAAAATAAATAAAGTCATTCAGCTAACACACCTCCAGGCCGACATGACGGGTACAAAGTACAGGTTGTTGACTCGTATTATCAGAGAGTCCTGAGCCACGTTGGACTCGGTAACTTTCATCAGGGAATCCTGAGCCACTTTCCACCTCGGGCTCGAGCACAGTGTGTCCACCCAACACACATCAGTGTGTAAACGTATTAGTGAAAGTAAGCGAACCAGCTCGTACCTCCACCGTGGGCTCTGTAACTTTCATCAGGGAGTCGTGAGCTACCGTGTGCTCGAGGAGCGTCATCGTGGTTGCAACCTCAGGCTCGAAGACTGTGTCCACTCAACACACATCAGAGTCAAAACATGTTTGTGAAAGTTAGCCAACCAGCTCGCGTACCTCCAGACCTACATGACGGGTATGAAGACAAGGTTGTTGACTCATATTATCAGGGAGCCGTGAGCCACCGTAGGCTCGAGGAGCCTCATCGTGGTTGCGACCTTGGGCTCGAGCACTGTGTCCACCCAACATATTTGCGAAACAAAACATCTTTTTGAAAGTAAGTCCACCGTGGACTCGGTAACTTTAATCAGGGGAGCGTGAGCCACCGTGGACTCGGGGAGCCTCATGGTTGTGGCCAACTCGGGCTCGAGCACAGTGTGTCCACCCAACACAGATCAGAGTCAAAACATATTTGTGAATTCAGAGCCATGCAGCTCACACACCTCCAGGCCGACATGTAGGGTACAAAGTACAGGTTGCTGACTCGTATTATCAAAGAGTCCTGAGCCACCGTGGACTCTGTAAGTTTCATCAGGGGAGTGCGAGCCACCTCGGGCTCGGGGAGCCTCATGGTTGTGGCCAACTCGGGCTCGAGCACAGTGTGTCCACCCAACACACATCGGAGTCAAAACATATTTGTGAAAATGAAGCCATCAGCTCACACACCTCCAGACCGACATGACGGGTACAAAGTACAGGTTCCTGACTCGTATTATCAGAGAGTCTTGAGCCACCGTGGACTCTGTAAGTTTCATCAGGGGAGAGTGAGCCACCGTGGACTCGGGGAGCCTCATGGTTGTGGCCAACTCAGGCTCGAGCACAGTGTGTCCACCCAACACAGACCAAAGTCAAAACATATTTGTGAAAATAAAGCCATGCAGCTCACACACCTCCAGACCGACATGATGGGTACAAAGTACAGGTTGCTGACTCGTATTATCAGACAGTCCTGAGCCACCGTGGGCTCGGTAACTTTCATCAGGGGAGTGCGAGCCACCTCGGGCTCGGGGAGCCTCATTGTTCTGGCCAACTCGGGCTCGAGCACAGTGTGTCCACCCAACACACATCGGAGTCAAAACATATTTGTGAAAATAAATAAAGTAATTCAGCTAACACACCTCCAGGCCGACATGACGGGTACAAAGTACAGGTTGTTGACTCGTATTATCAGAGAGTCCTGAGCCACGTTGGACTCTGTAACTTTCATCAGGGAATCCTGACCCACTTTCCACCTGGGGCTCGAGCACAGTGTGTCCACCCAACACACATCAGTGTGTAAACGTATTAGTGAAAGTAAGCGAACCAGCTCGCGTACCTCCACCGTGGGCTCTGTAACTTTCATCAGGGAGTCGTGAGCTACCGTGTGCTCGAGGAGCCTCATCGTGGTTGCCACCTCGTGCTCGAGCACTGTGTCCACCCAAAACACATAAGAGTCAAAACATTTTTGTAAAAAGTAAAGCCCACCAGCTCACGTACCTCCAGACCTATATTACGGGTCTGAAGACCAGGTTTTTGACTTGTCCTGATCCACTTCGGGCTCGAGGAGCGTCATCGTGGTTGCAACCTCAGGGTCGAAGACTGTGTCCACTCAACACACATCAGAGTCAAAACATATTTCTGAAAGTAAAGTCAACGACGATATAACCTTCACACCTACCACCTACATGATGTGTATGAGGTCGAGGTCGTTGACTTGTAGCGCCTCAATCTCGAGCCATGTGTCCACCCAACACAACACACATCAGAGACCAAACATGTCTTTGTTAGTCAACTAGCTCGAGTACAATATAACCTCCAGACCTACATGGCAGGTATAAAGTCCAGGTTGTTGACTTATATTAGCAGGGAGTCCTGAGCCACCGTGGGCTCGGGAACATACATCAGGGAGTCCAGAGCGACCGTGGGCTTGAGGAGCCTCGTCGTGGTGGCCAACACGGGCTCGAAAAGCTTCATGGTGGAGCCCCCCTCAATCTCGAGCACTGAGATCAGAGTCAAAACATTTCTCATTTCACCCCGAAGACAACAGGAGGATTGGCGAGGTACCGACTTGTGTGCGGGTCACTCTGACCCGAGGACAACGGGAGGTTGTGGAAATACACACAGGGCAATTTTGACCCGAGGACAACGGGAAGGATACCTACACATACACATGGCTCAGAGTGACCTCTGGCTCGAGAAAACTCGTTGTGTAGCCCCCCCATCAATCTCGAGCACTGTGTGTCCACCCAACACACATCAGAGTCAAGTCATATCTTTGAAAGTAAAGTCAACTAGCTCAAGTACAATACAACCTCCAGACATACATGGACAGGTATGAAGTCCAGGTTGTTGACTTTTATTATCAGGGGGTCCTGAGCATTCGTTGCCCCGAGAACTTTTAGCATGGAGTCCTGAGCCACCGTGGGTCTGAGAACTTTCATCAAGGAGTGTCGGGTTAGCGAGACATACACGGGGGTCACATTGACCCGATGACAACGGAGGGATGGTGAGATATACACAGGGTCGTTCTGATCCGAGGACAACGGGAGGATGTGTAGGTCCACGTGGGTCACTGTGACCCGAGGAAACGGGATCATGTAGAAAAAACACACTGGGTTTTTTCTACACTGGGCCAGGACAACGGGCTGCGTACATACATACATACATACATACATACATACATATATGTATACACTCGTAGGCCGGTCATTTTGACCCCAAGGACAACAGGAGGGTTAATGTATCTCAGAACACCAGACTTTCATGTTTCATTATACGTAATGTAAGAGTACCCTGATGCTCTCATCACATTTTACTACCTTAAGCTGCATTTCCAACTTTTGTCGAAAAACGACTTTTCATCCTGGACAGAGTCCAAAAGTTGATTCTGTTCTAGAATACTTAGATTCTATGATTTCCTTCAGTTAATGTATCTCAGAACACCAGACTTTCATGTTTCATTATAATGTAAGAGTGATGCTCTAATCACGTTTTACTACCTTAAGCTGCATTTCCAACTTTTATGTCAAAAAACGACTTTTCAGCCTAGACAGAGTCCAAAGCTGCGTTTCCAACTTTTATGTAAAAAAAACGACTTTTCAAGCCCTGGACAGAGTCCAAAAGTGGATTCTCTTCTAGAATACTTAGATTCCATGATTTCCTTCATTTAATGTAACTCAGAACACCAGACTTTCATGTTTCATTATAATGTAAGAGTACCTGATGCTCTCATCACGTTTTACTACCTTGAGCTGCATTTCCAACTTTTTTGTCAAAAAACGACTGTTCAGCCTGGACAGAGTCCCAAAGCTGCATTTCCCAACTTTTTTGTCAAAAAACAACTTTTCAGCCTAGACAGAATCCAAAAGTGGATTATCTTCTAGAATACTTAGATTCCATGATTTTCCTTGAGTTAATGTATCTCAGAACACCAGACGTTCATGTTTTATTATAATGTAAGAGTACCTGATGCTCTCATCACGTTTTACTACCTTAAGCTGCATTTCCAACTTTTTTGTCAAAAAAACGACTTTTCAGCCTAGACAGAGTCCAAAGCTGCGTTTCCAACTTTTATGTCAAAAAACGACTTTTCAGCCTGGACAGAGTCCAAAAGTGGATTCTCTTCTAGAATACTTAGATTCCATGATTTCCTTCAGTTAATGTAACTCAGAACACCAGACTTTCATGTTTCATTATAATGTAAGAGTACCTGATGCTCTCATCACGTTTTTACTACCTTGAGCTGCATTTCCAACTTTTTTTGTCAAAAAACGACTGTTCAGCCTGGACAGAGTCCAAAGCTGCATTTCCAACTTTTTTGTCAAAAAAACAACTTTTCAGCCTAGACAGAATCCAAAAGTGGATTATCTTCTAGAATACTTAGATTCCATGATTTCCTTGAGTTAATGTATCTCAGAACACCAGACGTTCATGTTTTATTATAATGTAAGAGTACCTGAAGCTCTCATCACGTTTTACTACCTTAAGCTGCATTTCCAACTTTTTTGTCAAAAAACGACTTTTCAGCCTAGACAGAGTCCAAAGCTGCGTTTCCAACTTTTATGTCAAAAAAGACCTTTTCAGCCTAGACAGAGTCCAAAAGTGGATTCTCTTCTAGAATACTTAGATTCCTGATTTCCTTCAGTTAATGTATCTCAGAACACCAGACTTTCATGTTCTATTATAATGTAAGAGTACCTGATGCTCTCATCACGTTTTACTACCTTAAGCCTGCATTTCCAACTTTTTTGTCAAAAAACGACTTTTCAGCCTAGACAGAGTCCAAAGCTGCATTTCCAACTTTTATGTCAAAAAACGACTTTTCAGCCTAGACAGAATCCAAAAGTGGATTCTCTTCTAGAATACTTAGATTCCATGATTTCCTTGAGTTAATGTATCTCAGAACACCAGACGTTCATGTTTTATTATAATGTAAGAGTGATGCTCTCATCACGTTTTACTACCTTAAGCTGCATTTCAAACTTTTATGTGAATAAAACGACTTTTCAGCCTAGACAGAATCCAAAAGTGGATTCTCTTCTAGAATACTTAGATTCCATGATTTCCTTCAGTTAATGTATCTCAGAACACCAGACGTTCATGTTTTATTATAATGTAAGAGTACCTGATGCTCTCATCACGTTTTACTACCTTAAGCTGCATTTCCAACTTTTTTGTCAAAAAACGACTTTTCAGCCTAGACAGAGTCCAAAGCTGCATTTCCAACTTTTATGTCAAAAAACGACTTTTCAGCCTAGACAGAGTTCAAAAGTGGATTCTCTTATAGAATACCAAGATTCCATGATTTCCTTCAGTTAATGTAACTCAGAACACCAGATTTCATGTTTCATTATAATGTAAGAGTACCTGATGCTCTCATCAACGTTTTACTACCTTAAACTGCATTTCCAACTTTTTTGTCAAAAAACGACTTTTCAGGCCTAGACAGAGTCCAAAGCTGCGTTTCCAACTTTTATGTCAAAAAACGACTTTTCAGCCTAGACAGAATCTAAAAGTGGATTATCTTCTAGAATACTTAGATTCCATGATTTCCTTCAGTTAATGTAACTCAGAACACCAGACGTTCATGTTTCATTATAATGTAAGAGTACCTGATGCTCTCATCACGTTTACTACCTTAAGCTGCATTTCCAACTTTTATGTCAAAAAAACCGACTTTTCGGCCTAGACAGAGTCCAAAGCTGCGTTTCCAACTTTCATGTCAAAAAAAGACTTTTTCAGCCTGGACATAGTCCAAAAGTGGATTCTCTTCTCGAACACTTAGATTCCATGATTTCCTTCAGTTAATGTATCTCAGAACACCAGACGTTCATGTTTTATTATAATGTAAGAGTACCTGATGCTCTCATCACGTTTTACTACCTTAAGCTGCATTTCCAAACTTTTTTGTCAAAAAACGACTTTTCAGCCTAGACAGAGTCCAAAGCTGCGTTTCCAACTTTTATGTCAAAAAACGACTTTTCAGCCTAGACAGAGTCCAAAAGTGGATTCTCTTCTAGAATACTTAGATTCCATGATTTCCTTCAGTTAATGTATCTCAGAACACCAGACTTTCATGTTCTATTATAATGTAAGAGTACCTGATGCTCTCATCACGTTTTACTACCTTAAGCTGCATTTCCAACTTTTATGTCAAAAAACGACTTTTCCAGCCTAGACAGAGTCCAAAAGTGTATTCTCTTCTAGAATACTTAGATTCCATGATTTCCTTCAGTTAATGTATCTCAGAACACCAGACTTTCATGTTCTATTATAATGTAAGAGTGATGCTCTCATCACGTTTTACTACCTTAAGCTGCATTTCCAACTTTTTTGTGAAAAAACGACTTTTCAGCCTAGACAGAATCCAAAAGTGGATTCTCTTCTAGAATACTTAGATTCCATGAGTTCCTTCAGTTAATGTATCTCAGAAACCAGACGTTCATGTTTTATTATATGTAAGAGTACCTGATGCTCTCATCACGTTTTACTACCTTAAGCTGCATTTCCAACTTTTTTGTCAAAAAAACGACTTTTCAGCCTAGACAGAGTCCAAAGCTGCATTTCCAACTTTTATGTGAAAAAACGACTTTTCAGCCTAGACAGAATCCAAAAGTGGATTCTCCTTCTAGAATACTTAGATTCCATAATTTCTTTCAGTTAATGTATCTCAGAACATCAGACTTTCATGTTTCCATTATAATGTAAGAGTACCTGATGCTCTCATCACGTTTTACTACCTTAAGCTGCATTTCCAACTTTTTTGTCAAAAAACGACTTTTCAGCCTAGACAGAGTCCAAAGCTGCATTTCCAACTTTTATGTCAAAAAACGACTTTTCAGCCTAGACAGAGTTCAAAAAGTGGATTCTCTTATAGAATACTAAGATTCCATGGATTCCTTCAGTTAATGTAACTCAGAACACCAGATTTCATGTTTCATTATAATGTAAGAGTACCTGATGCTCTCATCACGTTTACTACCTTAAGCTGCATTTCCAACTTTTTTGTCAAAAAACGACTTTTCAGCCTAGACAGAGTTCAAAAGTGGATTCTCTTATAGAATACCAAGATTCCATGATTTCCTTCAGTTAATGTAACTCAGAACACCAGATTTTCATGTTTCATTATAATGTAAGAGTACCTGATGCTCTCATCACGTTTTACTACCTTTAAACTGCATTTCCAACTTTTTTGTCAAAAAACGACTTTTTCAGCCTAGACAGAGTCCAAAGCTGCGTTCCAACTTTTATGTCAAAAAACGACTTTTCAGCCTAGACAGAGTCCAAAAGTGGATTATCTTCTAGAATACTTAGATTCCATGATTTCCTTCAGTTAATGTATCTCAGAACACCAGACTTTCATGTTCTATTATAATGTAAGAGTACCTGATGCTCTCATCACGTTTTACTACCTTAACCCTTCGTCCACGGAGCCCGCGGTTTCGCGTGGTGACACTTGAAACTTTTCTCTAAGTTTCTAAAATATTCACAGCACCCCGATAATACATCGCAAAAATATAATTTTACGTCTGGCGGAAAGAGACGGCTTCCTGCTTCCCCCGGGTGCCTGCCCAGGCAAGCCCAGCATAATTTTAAACATCATCAGGCAAGCGAAAGGGCAGCAGTGTGTCATCTGACGCTGGAAAAATAAAAAAAATCCTTCTCTGTGATTAGTTGAGGTCATATGTCCGTCGCCATTTCGTGAACTAAACAACCAATGTACACTCAGGAAAATCTCAAAAGGACTACCCACTGTACAGCATGTACACACTACAGTTTACAATCAACATCATGACGACAAAGAGATTCTGGAGAGCAGCGAGGAGGAGGACGACGCGTCGTCGTCAGAGCTCGAAGGCTTTAGTCCTTCTGAGGAAGATGGGTAAGTGTAGTTTACTAAACTTTGTTACGTGTCTGTAAGGCTGCATGGTGCAAACTAGTAATGTGTTACAAACTAGTAATGTGTACAAACTAGTAATGTGTACAAACTAGTAATGTGTACAAACTAGTAATGTGTACACCTGCAGGAGAGCACGAGAGCCAGCCACGCGGTGCACACTGCTGTTCACGTTACTACGTCATGATCTAAGTAATGTTTACACACAGTCTGCTTTGTACAACACTCTGCTTCACGTTACTACCACTAATATTTATACATCCAATGCGGAGCACTATGCTAAAATTACTACCACAGTCATGATCTGAATAATATTTGCACATCCAATGCGGAGCATTCTGCTCAATCGTTACGTCATCTTTCTTTCAACTGACTAGTATTGATTTATTTTACAGAGAGGAGCACCAGCCGCCCCGACCAGCCTGGCCAGCAAAGAGGCAGCGCGTTGACCGACGACTAAGACCACCATCTCCAGCAAACAGGGCGCGTGCTGCCCGGCGACTACTTTCACCTCAGGCCAGATCAAGAAAGACAGCAGCGTGTGCACCACCTGCACCTACGCTGTCCTGGAGGACGGATGAAGACCCGGACACTGCTCCCCCGCTCATCAAGTTCCAGCCCGGACACCAGGTCCACATGTCAGTGCCACAGCAACACCCATTGAACTCTTCAAACTGTTCTTCCAACTAAGTCCACGGTGGGTCGCAGGGTTTGCGAGCTTTGCAGCATGAAGAAAGTGAGAAAAGACACGGCGTGGAAGTGCGAGGCGTGTAACCGTTCCCCTCTGCCTGCAGCTGAACAGAAACTGTTTCCATGACTGGCATGCCATGGCATGAGGATATGCCATGAAGCATATATACTTGTATATTGTAAATGGTCTAGTCTTTGTTCTGTTTTATATTTCTGAATATATATTCTGTACATATTTTTCTTTTTTTTTTATAATACATATTTTTATTTAAAAAAAAAAAAAATTGTTGTGATGGTCATTTTTCATTTGCACACACTCCCTGAAGCTTTATCTGCACTATGAAGTCATTTCTCAGTCCCATTTTTATCATTTTGGTGAAAGCTGTGAAAGACCATATTTCTACTCAAAAACCGATAATAAAAACTTTAGTTTTAGACATTTATTTACATGTATCTAACATTTTATTCATATATTTCACTGCTTTTGTGAACCTAAAACCTTTGGTAAACCAATTGCCATCACCTAAACAGAGTCACCACCTGAGTAAAGTTAGGTTTTTTCAAGCGATATGAAGAATTCCAAAAATCGAGATTCCATTTTTCAGCTTTAGTGTCATATTATAAAGTTTTTTTCTTTACACTTTTGCCTTACGACAATGGTGCCTCATTATATAGATAGCTGAGATTGTTCTGCAATTTATGATGTAAAACATGGGTATATATCTTATATGCAAGTGCCTTAAAAGGTGAATCTAAGAAAATTATGTCAAATCGAGAAATCGACTGAAAATGACCTCCAGTGTGCAGTGAGTTAAGCTGCATTTCCAACTTTTTTGTCAAAACAAAACGACTTTTCAGCCTAGACAGAGTCCAAAGCTGCGTTTCCAACTTTTATGTCAAAAAACGACTTTTCAGCCTCGACAGAGTCCAAAAGTGGATTCTCTTCTAGAATACTTAGATTCCATGATTTCCTTCAGTTAATGTATCTCAGAACACCAGACTTTCATGTTCTATTATAATGTAAGAGTACCTGATGCCTCTCGTCACGTTTTACTACCTTAAGCTGCATTTCCAACCTTTTATGTCAAAAAACGACTTTCAGCCTAGACAGAGTCCAAAAGTGGATTCTCTTCTAGAATACTTAGATTCCATAATTTCTTTCAGTTAATGTATCTCAGAACATCAGACTTTCATGTTTCATTATAATGTAAGTGTACCTGATGCTCTCATCACGTTTTACTACCTTAAGCTGCATTTCCAACTTTTATGTCAAAAAACGACTTTTCAGCCTAGACAGAGTTCAAAGTGGATTCTCTTATAGAATACTAAGATTCCATGATTTCCTTCAGTTAATGTAACTCAGAACACCAGATTTCATGTTTCATTATAATGTAAGAGTACCTGATGCTCTCATCACGTTTTACTACCTTAAGCTGCATTTCCAACTTTTATGTCAAAAAACGACTTTTCAGCCTAGACCAGAGTTCAAAAGTGGATTCTCTTATAGAATACTAAGATTCCATGATTTCCTTCAGTTAATGTAACTCAGAACACCAGATTTCATGTTTCATTATAATGTAAGAGTACCTG